>JAVRKA010000009.1:11200000-11800000 GCA_034508555.1 Venustoraphidia nigricollis
CACCCTGTATATTATATTTTTTTTGAAAACATTACCATCAAAGATTGAAAGAAATTAAAGATTTACACACATTCAAATGTTCGTAATTAAGAACAATGGGGGTGAATAAGTTAAGGCATCATGTTGATCATTTAAACAGTAACTATAACGCTTTGCTTAAATTTAGGTAACAAAATAAGAGGCGATTTTTGATAAAATTGGAAATACTTTATTTCCTTCATACATACCACTTCCTGTAAAAAGAACATGAAGATTACACTTCTCTGTATTTATTTTGGCTTAGAAGCTGACGTGTTTGAAAACCAGAAAAAAATGACCAGTAAAGCTTACAGCTTCAGTTTTTTTTCGGTGAATTTAAAAAAGATCTCAAAGATGTCGCTTTTACGATTTTTTACAATGTTACTGCCATATCTCGACTATTAAATGCCGTATCGATGTTTTTAACGCCTCCATTATCATGTAATATTTGAGCATTATATTATATGGATAATGTAAAGGCATAATAATAGAGGATGGAATAGGGGATGAAAATAAATCAAGAGTAAAAGGAAAACATCTTAATTGATCGCGTTCACAGCTGACTTTAATGATGATATATCGTCTATCGGTAACACCCCTTATCCCTGTCCACCCCATCCTTTATAATTGCACCCCGTGTATGTTCAGTAACACATACAGAAAGACGTAACAAACATTATATTAATAGGCAAGTCCTTAAGGACAGGATAAACGACATAACGTCAAGGTGACAGTTTTTGTGTAAGGTCGAAATTTAGGAATAAATTAAACTGCTTGTCAATAATAATAACAATATTTGTAAACAAAGGGCAAAACCGACTATGTCGACTTTTTATTTTTCCATATAGATAGATAGATACTTTGTTGGTGTTATAACTAGGTTTACACACGTCAGTTACAGTTTAAAATTTAAAATATAATATTAAAAAAATCGTCTATTGAGTAGAGACTGTTTTTAATAAGATGCTTTTTTACACGAGTTTTAAATTGTTTTTCTGGCAAATCTTTTACCGACTGTGGTAGAAAATTGAATAATTTAGGACCATAGTAATTTATTCCTGTTCTTATTTTATGGATACGGTAGAAATCTATATGTATGTCCATATTGGACCTTGTATTGTGGGAATGAAAGTTACTATTATTATTAAATTCAGTCAAATTTACTTTAACGTACATAAGGCAGTGAAGAATGTAAATGGACGGCACAGTTAAAATTTTAAAGACTGCATAATACAAAGTATACTCATAGCGCGTTTGATTTCAACCAACGTATTGAATTTAAATACTAAATTTCTCCATTTGATTTACATTGAATTTAAGTTATATCAAATAGTAAGTTCAGTCAGTAAAAACGTGGAAGCGTTATTTACTTATAAGAATAATACTATATTTTGCACGTATCTCCTATAAAATAGCCACTTTTCACATCATTTTCTAAATTTTTGACGGTTCACTTTTGCACAAATATCACTTTTAATAAGTAGTGGGTTATAAAAAACAACTGGCAAATAGCGATTTGCTATAGAATTGATATAGCGCGATCAGTTGTGTTTTAATTACCGCACTAGTACGTAATAGGTCACCTTACATGCCTATATGCAAACATATAGATTGTAGAGCAATTCGATCTTCTGTCCTGTACTTTGTGTCCTTAAAGAGCTACGACCTAACTAGGAAAATGCTATTCAAGTTTCAAAGATAATGTATCAGGTCACTAAAATTATTTTTGGTTTTGAGTTTTAGTTTTTCTTTGTGTAATAAAAATTGGAAAGTGATAATAACTTAAAAATCCATCTTTTCTCCATTCACCTGTTAGAGTAGTTTTTTCTAAACCGTTGAGAAGTCTTTATTTTAAATTCATTAAAAATTCACAAAATCGAAATTTTGAATTCTATACTAAATGTACATGGGAAATTAAAGAAAAAAAAAACACTATAGTTAGTTAACATTGTAAATACTGGAATGTAATTATTTATGAATATGCACCAAGTTACTATGAAATTAATTACTTCTGTTTCTATGTCAGCTTATAAAATATACACAATGTGCCATTAAATACTTAAAAAATATGTATTATTTCCTGTAATCAAAATCCTCACATCGATTAACGTATGATAAATACAATGGCGGGGCAAGACCTAAATTTGATGTGGGCAAGGTTCATTTCGCAAGGCCTTCTGGTGGCGCAAGAGGGCAGATTTTATACAATAAAAAACAGTTCAAATTGTCAAATTTTTATTCATAAAAATTCAAACTATACTCTTTGACTAACTAAAAAATAATAAGTTCAAAGTCTTGATGATTGATAATTAATCGTTTTCAAATTCAAAAATATATAAATTATCCAAATTATACGAAATTTAAAATTGTTTAAATGTTAATGTAACATTAAATTGTGATTTTTGAATTGCACACATAATTAAAATCATTTTATGAGCTATTTTGGGTCGATTTTGTTGTTATCTCTCTCTGGCACATGCATACAATGGATGGGTATACTTGGTAAATGTAGAGACTTTAAATTTAAACTTCAAAATCGCTACCATGCTTTTGGGTAGATTTATGCAACCAATACGCAGTCAATAATTAAGGAATTGGCATTTTATTTAGTGTGAGGAATTAAAGTGAAAATTGGAATAATTATAAGCCAGTCTGTATAATGTAGCAGAAATTGTTCTGCTTTCTCTGGTTTGATATTACACTGTCCATTAGAAATGTTTGCGCGGTTAAATGTCACCTGGGGGATTCTCTCTTTTCTCTGTTTGTCACACTAACCGTGTTGGCACGCCTGACTCCCAGCTTCATGCGCTCTGTACTTCCCATTGTGGAGTTATTTCTAAATATGTAATACCTAATAGAAGAGAACTGCAAAGTTTTTAATTAGGGAAACATTCTAGTTTTACATGTTCACGTGAAAATATAATTACTAATTTCGTTTTAATTTTTAATTTGACTCTCTGCAACCAGAAAAATAAGACGTATAAAAAATAAACGATGAAAATTTATGAGTACGGTAATTAATTTGTCGAATAAGATATCAGAATTTATCGGTTTGTATTCACAAAAACACGGGGCTGATTTATTATTATTTCAATTTTAAAATTGCAATTTTCTGGCACGTCAAAAAACACTGCTCACTATGATAATTTGAAATGTGACGTCAGACTTGTAGTAAACAGACGACACACACGTGGGTAAACACTAAACGAACCTCGTGAAACGATTCTGAACTTTATTTGCACTACAATAATGACGTCACAGAAACATGGCGGTTAGTGTTTTCGCACCAACTTATATATTCAAAATTTTGAGTACTATTTTTTCGCATAAAGTCAAATTTTTTTTGGTGTAACGCTGCTCGATTGTCCACAATAAAAATTAAAATTTTGTCGATTATTAAAACACTCACTAAAATATTGAAAAAAATATGAATGATTTTTTAAAAATTAGACATTTTGAATAAGTTGAATTATATTAATTATACCTACTGCATGTTGGACATTCAAAAAAGTATACGTATACACTGCCATGCCGATCCGATCCGAGTCGATTCAGTGGATGTGGACCTTTCGAGTTTTATAAGAGATAATAGCAATGCTTCTACTAGACAGTAAGTTATCAAATTTTATGCTAGGGACAGACATGCCGATGCGTTACATTGTTCTCTTTGCCGTTCCATTTTGCAAACCTCACTATAATTGTGAATGAATTTTGATCATAGAGTGAACTTACATCGCGGTCTATAATCTTATTTATAACCGGCATTTTGGTGATATTTATTGAAACACCGTGTATAAAAACTGAAGAATTTAAAATGTCTTAGGGGCGTTTTAAACTTGTGTGAACTCTTTTAGCACACACTGTTGAAAGTATTTATTTTTATATAGTCTGGTGAATATTAAAATTTGAAATATAGATCTAATATCTGATAATATTACTTCAGGTATTACGCAACATTGTTGAATTTAGTCTGTGTTCAAACGCGCTTTAAAATGAACAGTACTTTTCTAACTGCTATTTTATTATACAAAGTTAATTTAAAATGGTCTACTCACAGGTACTACAATAAGTTGGTGGTAGTATAGTATCGTTAAGGAAATCTGCACAGTAAGAAGAGTGGGGAAAGCGATCAGTAGCGGCGTAGATCTCTTTTAGTTTCAAATATATATTCCCCATTAATTGTGAAGTTGGAATAGTAAAAAAGTTTAGCGTTATTAAATAGACGAAAAAGTCATACTTTACCTGCCTAATTTCTAACTGTAACCTCAAAGGCAAGGGAGAATAAGCTCAAATGTAAAAAACTTACTCAGGAACTGTTAAAATGTTATTTTGCATCAGCTAGACTTAGAGACTTGAGGAAAACCGTTGCCAGCTCTCCCATTATTAGTGTATTTGCCATATGGCAACATACACTATTGGCGTCGGTCGGATGGCGGGGCCTAGGGGTCGGACCAAAATTTCCCGACGTTTCATAACCTCCTAAACACTTTGGCACTGTTTTTAGAAATGTTTATATATATATGTATATATACATATGTGCGGGAAATAACTTTCGAAGGAGTTAATTCATTTTAACGAAATTTGGCACACATGTTGGAATCCATCACCGCACGAAGTCTATTTAAAATGGGCCCAACCGGATCATTTTAAGGGTGGTTTTTAGGGGTTGAAAAAAGTTTTTGGGTCTAAAAATACCTAAAAAGTTCTCAGAATCGTTTCAAAATTGAAATTTAACCCTTTAATAGCAATTAAAAAGTGCTCCTAAAATTTTAACAAAATCGGCCCGACAAGACCGGATTTACAAATTTTCTGAAAACACTAGTTTGCAGATAATGAGCTATTTACTGAAAGGTGTTTTTAATTTTGGTGTAGACGTTCGATCGACAATAATAATGTAGTTAAGAAAAAAATGTAATTTTAAGGGGTGTATTAAGGAGTTAATTTTTTTATTTTGCCTAACCATCACCTTAAGTTCACATATTAAAGCCACAAGGCCTGTATTAGCAAATACACTATATTGTCGGCAGGGTTTTGGCACTGCGACCTGGGTGTTTATGTTTGACATTTTCAAAAGTTTTTAATTTTTAAATTCTGTGGACATTCTTGCATTCTTGAACTCTCTATTTGCATTCGTTTCTGGTGCTCTCCAAACAGACCAGCTATGTAGGTCGGTTAGGATGGGACGTAGGTATCGTTTTAATGTGGTGGCATTTCACAAACTCCCGTCTGTCCGTGTTTATGTCTTGAGAATAGAACAAAACGAAACTTTGCAAGTGGCGTTCTATTGTATGTCGACAGTTACGGTACGGGATGGGCTTATGCCCTTGAGGACAATTAAATAGCTGCGCCCTTTATGCCACTCTTTCCTTTTCTATCACGTCACTGCACCGAACACATTGTTTTACAAATAACTGCGGAAGATCAGTCATGTCCATTAAATCAAAAAATGTGACAATGTTTTCTTAATTGGTCCGCGACGATTGCATAAATGAAAAGAAAAGACTGTGTATTTCACATTACACACTACAGAAGCGAAACTGGTGTAATCGTAAAAATAATAATAATGTCACCGATCGCCGAGATCGAGTCTACGGTTTTCAGGGTAATGTTCTACAGCCAGTTTTTATAGTATACGGTACTATATTTTACTGGGACGAAATCAGCGAATAAATGCGATTCTTGTTCGCAATCTTCATATTTCTGCCCTAGTAACAAAATGTGCTGATGTCTGAATCGATGAACGAATTGTTTACTATAGTATATTTTGTAAAAGTCAATGCTTACAATGGGTACGTATCTATGTCCGTATGTAGAAGAACAACTTTAGAGTCGTCTGGTGACACTCTGATCGCTTTCTTCGCCCGTAGTTGCTCTCCAGTGGGACTATTCCTATTGTGTGTCGGTTTTGATCCCTTCTACCCCTGTGTATTCTATCAGAGCTACACAGAGTACTTACTGTTTCTGAACGATTAATCAATGAATTAATAATTAAACACTTGCAATTAATCAAAATTTGCCAAACAGACTGACATTTTTTTATAGAAATGTGACTAAAAATATTGGCACTTAAATACAGTTTAACATTAATAATGTCGGGCTTGGAGATTAACAATGTATGTCTGCCGCGATTTGGCTTAGCTTGGCATATAGTTTTTACATGTTTTTTTTTTCTTTTTAGTACATTTTAATGAAAGTTTGGTTAACAAAAATTTTTTTTATTAGTATTAATACACACTCTAAATTACTAGATAGCTGACCGTGCTGACGTCATAGTTGTCATAGCAACGGACGTTACAAGTGCATGTTTTACATTCGCCTGGAAAAGTTCTTCATTGTAGTGTTTGTTTTTTGTTATGAAATGTATTTTGTGATAAAATTACGTCTGATCGCACGGTATACCTACATTGAAGTTATTGCTACATTACTAGAATTTGAATTAATCACAAAATGTATTTACTATATTTATGAGATGTATAAAAAAAATATTTTTAGGGTTCCGTACATGCGATGAAAAAACGGAACTCTTATAGGATCACCTCGTGTCTTTTTATCCATTTGTCATCGCTTTTTTTCTCCGAATCTACTGGACGAAAAAAGTTGAAATTTGCTACATACTCGTATATAGAGTTTGATGACTCAATCACGGACGTATAGCGTTAATAAGCGAATTTCGATTTTGTGAATTGATTTATGGGCCAAATTAGAAATTAAATTAAAAAAAATAAATTTCTTACGTGCGACGTTATGTGACGTATCAAATGAAAGGATTTGTTACAAATACATTTTTTTATAATTTTGAAATGTATAGCTTAAAAAAAATTAAAGAAAATATACGAAAATCCCCTGTCTCTTATCTCTGAAACTACTGACACCAAAATTTTGAACAAAATAGGGAATTTAGGGCGTCGCTCATAGTTTAAAGGAAAATCTAAACAAACATTCTGAGTCTTAAAATTCTCTCAGAAAACGGAATGGTACTGAACCCTCTCCACGTGAGTTGCACTTTTTTTTTGAACGATCTACAAGAAAGGTGAAGGTGCACTTCATCTACTTCATCTGAATAACCGCCACTGATATTTTTGTGTTATAAATATTTTAGCTTTTGAGAATTGATGTAAATTGTGAGTGCGCATTAATGTTGCGAGGAGTATGTGCAGGAATAATAATTTAGTAAATGGAATCAAATCCTAAACTCCAGTGGAAAGGCATTCAGCTAAATGCATTTAGGTATTACACAGTATGTGATTGCAACGTGTAGTACAGAGTACTACTAATGCATAAAATGTACCTACATATTACGTATGGCATGTTTGTATGTCTCCGCTGGCTGGCGTCTGGGATTACATGCGACTTGCATATTGTATCGGATGCACCGGTTCGGAAACCGTTACTGTGAATTTCAGAAGTACAGTAACCTTCCAATTACCTCACTAAACTATATTCATTACAAGCTTTTATTTTTTACATGTGCTTGTTTAATCGTTAGGCTGATGAGCTTATTTAGTCGGTAGGTCGATAATCTTTTTTAATCGGTAGTTCGATCAGCTTTTTTAATCGATAGGCTGATGAGCTTGTTTAATCAGTAGATGGATGAGCTTGTTTAATCGGTAGGTCGATGAGCTTGTTTAATCGGTAGTTACCGCACTAAACTATATTCATTACAAGCTTTTATTTTTTACATGGGCTTGTTTAGTCAGTAGATGGATGAGCTTGTTTAATCGGTAGGTCGATGAGCTTGCATAATTGGTAGTCCGATGAGCTTGTTAAATCCGTAGGCTGATGAGCTTGTTTAATCGGTAAGCAGATGAGCTTGTTTAAACGACCAAAAAGAACAAAATAAAATATTATTGAAAAAACATTTTCTAAAGACAAAATGAAAGAAGTCGGTTGGCTTAAAATGGAAGCCAGGCGTACATTGCATTTAAGCTGTACTACGTTTAAAATTCTTAACTTTGCTAATCGTAAGTATTTGAAAAATTCAATTTATTTATAAGTAAAACACTTAATATTTTATTTTCAGTGACGTCGCTGAAAATAAAATATTAAGTGTTTTACTTATAAATAAAGTCCTTTTTCCCGAAAAATCATTTTTATATTAATTACCAAGGACAAAAAAGAAATAAAGTCAATTAGAGATAATAATCAACTAAATTTACCATTCTGTAATAGCACAATATATCAGGGTTCTTTTATTTATAACGCTGTAAAACAGCATAATGCCATGCCCAAAATACTCCTTCAAAAACTCTCTTATAAAACTTTTAAAATAAAACTAAAAGAAGAATTATTGTCGAAACAATAAATGCACATTAGAAGGGTATATATTTTTCATATTGTTGTATTTATTTATTTATTTATTCTGATGATCTGTCAAAAAAAAAAAAACTTTGTTACAGAGAGCATAATAATAATAATAATAATTTGTAAATATACCTAAGTATATGTCAAATATTGTTTACATGTAAAAAAAATGTAAGATGGTTAAATAGAACAGCTATTATTAAAATGTAGGTATTAAAAAGGAAAAAATAATTTTTAACAATTTAGGTTTATAATTACAAAAGCGTGGGTTGTAATTAATAAAGGATCATAGGTTACAGCTCACACTTTTATAATTATGAACCTAAATTGTAAAAATTATTTTTTTCATTTTTATTACACTTCAAAACTTGTAATCAAAAAGTCGACGACTAAATTTAACTATAATTAGTCGTGAAAAATAAAAAACTTAAAAAAATGTAACGTCCTTCAAAAAAAAAGTCTCTAAAAAGCGTAAAATTGGTTGTCGCCAAGTTGATGAAAGTGCAAAGGGCATGGTGAATAATTAATTTGGCGTCGACCATAAAAATATTATTTTATACGCTTTTTAGTATCTTTTTTTGATGGATGTATATTTTTTTAAAATGTTTTTTTTTTATAAATTTGCGTTTTTAGCAACAAGTAGGCGGTGACTTAAAGAACGTCTACTGTATCGTCCTTTGCTTTGTTACCGTCGATATACCTATGTCGCATACATGTCGATGTGTGTTGAGCTACTGTGTGGTATGGTGTGAGGTATTTAGCTGCACGATAATCCTATGGATAATCTGACACTTTCATAGGGACTTCCCTCGTTGACTTGCTGTTTCTGTTGAGGTTTTACATACGTTTGTGTATGTGCGTGTATGTTTAGAGAAAGATTTTAAGCTCTAGCAAATACGAAACAACTTTACTGATGCAAGTCACCAATGATAATCATAGATATATAAACTGATAGATCGTCGTATTTTCTGTATCCAAAAGGTTGGGCCCTATAAAGGTTCACACCAACTGGATCGACTTGGCACACTGGAAGTTGCCGAGTCGATCCGAGCCGACTAATGCCTGGAAACTTATTAGTGTATTTGCCATTTGGCAACATACACTATTGGCGTCGGTCGGATGGCGGGACCTAGGGGTCGGACCAAAATTTCTCGACGTTTCATAACCTCCTAAACACTTTGGCACCATTTTTAAAAATGTTATATATATATATATATATATATATATATATATATATATTGTAGCAATTTAAATATTTGTGCCCTTAAAATAAAATAAATTTTCGCGACTATGCTCTAAAATATCGAAGTTAAACATTTAGCATTGTATGACTTCGAGTCGTGTTAAAAACGGAATTGACTGGTTTAGTGGTTTTTTGTTGTCCAGGCGGCCGTACTATAACAACTATCGCAAGATAGTATTATAAATTTTCCTGCCCTTGATTATATTAAAAAAAAAAAAAGGGCAGGATCAAATTCGAATAAGTAGGTGTTGAAATTGAAAAGACGAAGATAATTTTTACTATTTATTGTACAAGACGACGACAATTCTTCCTTCGCCGGTGGACATAACGTCGACGGCCAATACGGTGATAATTTTGTTTTACGTTTGTTTAATTAATTAATATAGAAAATATGCACTGCTCTCTTACTGGTGTAATTATTTTAACGTGGATGATAATAATGGACCAAGCCTCGCCACGTTACAAATCACCGTCGAGAGATGTAATTTATTTTAAATTACTATAAATTAATTGATGTTAATACTTCGAAGATTAAAATAGAACTCTAGCTAATATTGAATTTTTCAACAAATTATAAATGCAATTTTGACAAAAGACGACGCATTGGCCAATGATAAATAAAGGTTGCTTATTTAACTTGATTATTATATAATTAAGAAATTTCAAATTGTATTCTTGAACTATTACTATTAATTCTTAAATATGATATGATTTTATCGGATAATATAATCAAAATTGTAAGTTAAAAATCGTGACATACGTTAGTTATGTTACATCCACCGACGCTGGAAGAAAAAAAACATTAAACATACAATATATACATACATTACACAGAACATTGAAATAAAAAAAAATAGGATTAAATTTCATAATTCATATTACAAAATTTGGTTTACTAGTCTCGTTGATGAAATTTCCGGATGTGTTGGACATGCGTGCGATAAGTTCTTCCGGTGGCCTCGTCTTGCAGGAGAACGGACACAGGGGTTGTAAATCTGACAATGCGTCGGGGGCTTGACCATCTTGGCCGAAACTTCTTGGTTTCGTTTGGTGCGTTGACTGAACAAACTCGTTGCAGAACCAACTGTCCCACCTGGAACTGATGTGTCGCTGGACGGCGGCGGTCGTAGTATTTCTTACGCCTTGTCTGACTCGCCTCAAGAGCACGTGCTACTTCTTCTTGAGTCGGGATGTGATGCGGGGATATCAGCTTGGCTATGTTCCACAAATTGTCCAGTGGTCGAGCGAGTTCTCGGCCGAGAAATATTGATGCCGGTGACGTGTTCGTGGCTTCATGTAAAGAGTTGTTATATGAATACGTCAGCCATTTTACCTGGTTATCCCAGCGGGAATGTTTCTCAGCGCATTGCTTTAACAGAATTGATATGCCGGCGACTATATTTCGATTGACGCGTTCCGATGCGTTGGCAGCAGGGTGATAAGGTGTTGTTGTGACTCTCTTGATCCCGAACCTCAGGCAGTGACTTTTGAAGGTTTTGCTGACAAAACATTTAGCATTGTCGCTGACAAGAAGGTTAGGAGGGCCATAACGACACCATAATTCTTCTAGCTTCCGTATGCTGGCGTCAGATGTAGCTCTTGGTAAAGGCATGATTTCCACCCATTTTGAGAATGCGTCGACTAGAACAAGCGCATACCGGTTCTTGTTGGCAGTTAAGGAGAGTGGTCCGATGTGGTCGATATACACCTTTTGCCATACTGCTGTTGGAGGCACAGCGTACATTGGAGCACCTTTGTGTTCATTGGACGCTTTGCAACGCTGACATAGCAGACAAGAGATGACGTAGTTCTTGACGTCATTGTAAAGTCCATTCCACCAGAAACGTCTAGCGATGTCCCTATATGTTTTGGTAATACCCGGATGGGCACTCATGTCAACATCATGATAATAGTAAACGATCATCTTACGGATTGAGCTTGGAACGTAGATTCTCCACAGTCTGTTTTTACCCACACGTCGCATCAAAACGCCTTCCCGAATGCCGAAGTCTTTAACATCCTCTCCAACGCGAATTCGTTGGCGGATGCCTTGGCAATAAGGGTCAGATTCTTGATGACTTTTGATGGAGTCAAATGATTGTGGAACGGTTGTCAATACGTTCAGTCGATACATTGGAGATGCTTGAATTTCATTGTCGGTCTCATCATCTTCAACATACAAACGAGAAAGGGCATCGGCCACAGTGTTTACAGTACCGCCTATGTGAATGACGTCAAAATCAAATTTTGAAATCTCCAGCAGCCAACGACCGACCTTGCCTAGCTGACGCTGATGACATGCGAGCCAAGAGAGCGCGCCGTTGTCGACCTGGAGGGTGAAATGATGGCCAAGAAGATAGTCCTGAAATTTGCGAAGACCGAAGACCATGCCTAATGCTTCTTTTTCATAGGTAGTATATCGTTGTTCTGCAGGTAGTAGTTTACGACTTGCAAATTGAATTGGATGGAGACCATCTTCATAGTCCTGTAACAGTACCGCTCCGACGGCAATGTCGCTAGCATCGGTACGTAGTATAAATTTCCGATTGAAATCCGGAAATTTAAGGACCGGCGCAGACGTGAGTTTTTCTTTCAATTCACAAAAGGATGCTAAGTGTTCTTCTTCAAGTTTGAACTTCACACCTTTTCGCTTCAAATGGTTGAGTGGAGCGGCTATTTGCGCATAGTTGGCGATGAACTTAGAAAAGAAGGATGTCATACCGAGGAAGGATCTAAGCTGTTTGATGTTTGTCGGTGGCTCGAGACGTTGAATGGCTTGGAGTTTCTCTGGATCCACGTGGATTCCATCACTGCTGATGATGTTTCCCAGAAATCGTAACCGTGCCATGGCGAAGACAGATTTTGCTGGGTTGGCCGTTAGACCAGCTTCACGTAATCGTTCCAATACGATGCGAAGATGTTCAATATGTTCATTCATATTATGACTATAAACAAGCAGATCATCGAAGTACGGCAATACAAATTTATATCTGAGATCTCCGAAGAGGTCAGTAATAATACGGTTCAATGCACTAGGTGACACTGCCAATCCAAATGGTACATGTGTGAACCTATATTGTCCATGCGGTGTGACAAATGCTGTAATGTTTTTTGATCTATTTGATAACGGTATCTGATAGAAGGCACTTGTCAGGTCGATTGACGAAAATACAGTTGAGCCGTGAAGTGTCATGAATACATCTTCCATCTTCGGTGACGGGAAAGCATCGAAAATGATGTTTTTGTTCAAGCGTCTGTAATCTACGCATAACCTCGGTGAACCGTCTTTCTTCATTATTAAAAACGCAGGTGAAGCGTAAGGACTGATACATTTTTCGATTATGCCCTTTTCGATCAGTTTCTTCACATGTTCTTGAATCAAGGTAGCTTTACTTGGCGTTAGAGAATACGGTGCCTTTCGAATAGGTGTCATATCCTTCAGACGAATGTCAAGTGTATAACGGTCCGTATGTCCAATCTCTTCGGTTAGTACGTCTTGATAATTGTCCATTAAATGCTGTATCTTCTCTTCTTGTTCAGATGTACGCTGAAGCGGCTGTTCCAAAAGGAGTGAAATGGAATTATTTTTAACGGAATCAAAAAATATAGGAACAGTGGTGTTTTTAATCGGAAATTTAATGCGGTTAAAATTAAAATCAATAAGTGCTTGCATGTGACGAAGACTAGTATTTCCAAGGATTATAGGGTAAGAGAGTTCCGGAACAATGAAAAAGGTAAGTCTCCAGGTAAGTGATTTAATTTTAATGATAAAACTTGCAGCTTTTCTTATTTGTAGGTTTCGTCCGTCAGCGATCTTGGCTTGAGAATGAAATTTGATGAGCTTCATTTTCTTAAATGATTTCAATTGCTTGATTATGGATGGATGCACGAAGTTTGCTGAAGCTCCGGTGTCGATGAGACAACGAAAGGATTTCTTATTGATTGATATGTCGATAAAAGGTAAGGCTAAATTTTTATGATTGTTTTCATTCAGGAAGGATAGCTTGATAGCCGATGGAGGGTGTAGTAAACGGTTCCTCCTGGATGGAATTAGTTTTTTGAATTTTTAAAAGGTTTAAAATTTGATTTATTTTGCAGGTTACTCGACGAAGATTCTTCGCGGGACTTGGCAGCTTGTAGAAGAGCTTGTGTTTCTTCAATTTCTCGCGATAGTAATTTGAGTTCATCGATTGATATTGGAAGCGGTTTCCCTTTCAAGTTCAATAACGTAGAGTAGTTCGCGTTGGCGCAAATTTGTAGAATTAACTCTGAATTATTCATGTTAGCGTTCAATGCTGATGCTTTAGCAAGAATATCTCGAATAAAGTTTTTAAACGACTCGTCCGGTCTTTGTGTTCTCCTCACCAAAATGTTAGTCAATTGCTGTTTGGTGACTGGTGATATAAAGGTCCAAATTAAGGCTGATTTTAAATCGTCCCAGTTCTTAAATTCCAGAACCGCTGAAGCCCACCAGGATCGCAAATCGTCGTGAACTTTACTGAGCAACGATTTTAATAAGGTACGCTCCGGAGATAATCGCAAATCGACTACAGCTTGTATTTCTTGTATAAATTCGATTAGTTTGACGGGATCATCGCCGGTACAGTTTGGGATGTTATTTGTTATGTCTCTGGCGTCAATTTTGAAATTGCAAATTGAAGAATCGGCTGTCAATCGACTTGTTATATCAGTCAAAGCTCCAACTTGATCCATAAGATCTGCAGTCATTCTTATTTGAGTAGCTGCTGCTCTTGCCAACGGCGAAGTCCTTTCTGGAAGGTTATTCATACTCGGATGCGTATTTATTTGAGCTGATGTAATTGGTCGATGACTTGTCGAAGTTATAGTTGTTTGTGCTATATTAGAACTTGATTGAGTAAAAACTCCAGCTTGAAATTCTTGTGGAACTGACGAAGAAACTAGGGTTGAACCCGGTGTTGGCATCGTCTCCGTTGTTGTATTTAACTCTAATGACGGTGGTTCAATCGGCGAATCTTCAAGTCTTCTTGCTTCTTGTCTTGTTCGAATTTGGCGACTTTTATCCATTATTGTCGAACTACGCTCTGCTACCAAAAATTATATAACAACTATCGCAAGATAGTATTATAAATTTTCCTGCCCTTGATTATATTAAAAAAAAAAAAAGGGCAGGATCAAATTCGAATAAGTAGGTGTTGAAATTGAAAAGACGAAGATAATTTTTACTATTTATTGTACAAGACGACGACAATTCTTCCTTCGCCGGTGGACATAACGTCGACGGCCAATACGGTGATAATTTTGTTTTACGTTTGTTTAATTAATTAATATAGAAAATATGCACTGCTCTCTTACTGGTGTAATTATTTTAACGTGGATGATAATAATGGACCAAGCCTCGCCACGTTACAAATCACCGTCGAGAGATGTAATTTATTTTAAATTACTATAAATTAATTGATGTTAATACTTCGAAGATTAAAATAGAACTCTAGCTAATATTGAATTTTTCAACAAATTATAAATGCAATTTTGACAAAAGACGACGCATTGGCCAATGATAAATAAAGGTTGCTTATTTAACTTGATTATTATATAATTAAGAAATTTCAAATTGTATTCTTGAACTATTACTATTAATTCTTAAATATGATATGATTTTATCGGATAATATAATCAAAATTGTAAGTTAAAAATCGTGACATACGTTAGTTATGTTACAGTACAACAGTGAATGAGACACACAGACACACACAGCTGTACAAGTAAGACGGCGAACGCATCTGGTAATCTTATGCATTGGTGCAAGCGAGATGCAGTCCTCGTCTAGGTGTCTGTCAATATATGACGGGCAATGAATGAGATTAGCAGTTTCGTCGTCGGAGAGGCAGCATCACCTCGTAAACGGAGCGTAGAGTTGATTGTTGGAATTTGTTAGTCATATTTTGTGTATATTGAGAATTTTTTTGGTTGCTAGGAGTTTGTTTTTGATTCACTATTCCCTCCGTGATTATCCTTAAGGACCTTTGGTTTTATTTCACACTGAACCAGTTTAGCTTGTTTTGTGTAGTTGGAGTTTATTGATTATCTGGAATTTGTTATTGAATTCTGTAGTATTTCAGCATCGTTTTGAGTTGAGAAATATTACATATCTCAAAATTTACGCTTCCGAGAAATAATTTTAACAACAATCAACGATTCATTTGTGTTTGATTATTTCAGTAGGCCAGTGGCGTACTGTTCGATTCTGGAAAGATTTTTGGATTATTATTCCCGGATAAATCCGAAATAACTAGAAATAATTGTCTATATTTATTGAGCTTCCAGTGGAGTGCTGACATTTTTCATAATTTTTTAGACGGATTGCTAGTCAATAGCTATTTTAATGTGTTTAGTGTTTTGAGGTTTCGTTTTAAATTTCTATGCGGTATTACCTGCGCATGTGTTGAAAATTATTTTGGGTGAATTCTTTTTAGAATTCGTTGACGTGACATTCAGTTACGTAGTTCTGGTTTACTTTTGGGCAATTTATTTTTGTTGGCGTGGTTTTGTCCCCGTGCGTTGTCGTTGTTGATTTTAGTCCGGTAGTGGCTCGACTTGTGGTCGTGCGTTGTTGGGGTTTGTGTCCTTATTTATTTATTTATTTTAGTGTTATACGTGGGTTATGGTGTACTTGTCTTTTATTTCACCTATTTATTTTTATTCTAATTTGTTGAAGGAGATTAGATATAGGTTTTTTGGTGCACTCAAACCTGGACCATTTGAGTAGCCTCGCCCAGTTAACGTCCTGGCGCCCTTTACAATCAGTCGGTTAGAAACTGGTGCGAATATTTATCACCTCAAAAGACCCGTCTAATTTCCTGGTTGTTATTTTTAGTCATTTGTTGTTTTAGTGGTTGGAGGACGGATTTTTATTTTAGGCTTAGGCCTGTTCTTATGCCTGTCGTGCTATTCCACTTGTGATTGGCATTTCATTTACGGGTATCCACGCCTGCGCCGCTGAGTCAAGCTAGCCGGTGGCCGCTTTGCTAAACTCTTTTAGCTTCGGCAAATTTAACGTCACACAATTTGGCGCCCAACGTGGGGCCCTCCGTCATACTAATTTTTGGTATCCGAGATCTAGTGGAATAGCAATTGTTGTGTTGTATATTAGGGTGTTGAGTTTTGGGGTTTTGTTGATCTTGAGAAACTCTGAGTGTGTTTGTTTGTTGGTATTATTTGAGTAAAATATCTTTTTCACTTTAAAATGGACTTCTCTTACGATATGGATGTTGATCACCTAACCACCAGTGAAGTGAATTATGAGTTGAAGATTAGAGGCCTTAAAAGTGGATGTGATGAGGTTAAGAGGCGGAAGTGTTTACGCAGACTTTTGGCTTCCGACTTAAAACGGTCTGGTGTTGAATACTTGTGTATTGACTTTGATCGTGAAAGCGATGGAACGGAAATTGATGCTACGCTCACTTCTGTGAGTTCTTTAGTTGAGTTGTTTGGTGGAAAAATTGATGCTGCGTACTATGAGATACGGAGTCGACTAAACCATCTAAAAGGTCGACTGTTAAGAATCCCAACTATTGATTCAGATGTTGAAAGTTTTAAAACTGACCGGCTTATAACAACCATAGCATTGGAAGATGACCTTACAATGAAAGTTTCAGATGCGTCGCCTGCCGAGGGGGGTCCTGTGATGGTCGAGTCCGACCGGCCCATTATTTCTTTTTCAGGTAGCAATGTTTCTGCGAAGATTCCCATTGCGGATATGACCGAGGTATCGGTTGATAGTAATCATACGCCTTACTTTAATGCTCCGTGTCAATATTTCAACATCAAACTTTCTGAATGGGGAATTTCTTTTGATGGCAAACAACCCGTGTTGAATTTCTTAGAGCGTGTCGAGGAGATGAGGCTAGCTCGTCGTGTGAGTAAGAGCGATCTTTTCCAAGCTGCGGTTGAATTGTTTCGGGAGGATGCTCTTAGCTGGTTTCGAACTATGAAATTCAATTTTCACGATTGGGATTCACTTGTTTTGGCGTTAAAGTCACATTTTTTGCCTCCAGACAACGATCATAATGTGCTG
Source organism: Venustoraphidia nigricollis (assembly GCA_034508555.1). NCBI lineage: Eukaryota > Metazoa > Arthropoda > Insecta > Raphidioptera > Raphidiidae > Venustoraphidia > Venustoraphidia nigricollis. Next base: position 11,217,619 of record JAVRKA010000009.1, read on the forward strand.
TTGGAGATTTATGGCCGCAAACAAAAACCTCATGAGAAAGTGATCAACTTTATAACTAGCATGTTGACTTTGATGGGTCGTTTGTGTGTTCCTCTATCTGAGGAGGAACAAGTGAAAAATATTGTGCGAAATGTTCTGCCAGGTTATCGTCAGCAGTTAGTCTTGATAAAACCCAAAACAGTAGAACATCTGTCTAGTGTACTGATTGAATTTGAGCCCACCATGGTACCTTATAGTGAGCCGGCTAAACCTAAAGGAAACCTGGGATCGTTACTTACGTCTGAACCACAGAATACTGAGTCGAAAATTCTGTGCTGGAATTGTAAAGAAATTGGTCATTTAAGTTTCAAGTGTAACAAGCCGAGAACCAAGTTCTGTTTTGGATGTGGCAAGTCAGGAATGACCCGTAATACGTGTCCTCAGTGTTCGGGAAACGCTTAGATGGGAAGTTAGTAGGTCGGAGCTTTCCTGTTGATGTTCAAACGACCTGTAATTCTCTGAGAAATAATAAGTCATGGAAAAATTGGCTTCAGACTGTTACTAAGTTTTGCAAACCACCTAAGTCGGAGGTATCCATGAATCCGTTGTTGGTGACGACACCCTGCGACAATAGACCTTACATTGCTGTAAAATTTTTTGGGGATGATTATACTGCTTTGTTGGACTCTGGAGCTAGTGATTCCGTGATTGGTAGACAAGGTTTGGGCATAGTGAAGAAATATTCGTTGGAAATTCAAGAGTGCACTGACAAATTTATTAGTACTGCTGATGGAGTGAATCAGTCGATATCTGGTTGTGTGTTGTTGCCTGTTTCGGTGGGACATTGTGTCCGTTTGATGAAAATTTTAGTTGTGCCGTCACTGTGCCATCGCTTGATTTTAGGGAGCGATTTTTGTCGTAAATTTAATTTGATGTTGGATTTTAGCACAAATTCCTACATGGTCGGGGATGAGAAAATTTGTGTTTTGAATGGTGAGCCTGAACTGTCGAGTGAAGAATTGGATAGTGTTGAGAATGTGCAGAGTAGAGTGGAGTTGAGTAGCTCTCAGCTTAATCAGTTGCAGCATGTGATGTCGAAGTTTAAGCAATTGTCTTGGAAGGATGGAACTAAGCTTGGACGAACGAACAAGATAACGCACTGCATCGATACTGGAGATGCCCGTCCAATCAAACAACGGCAATATCAGCTGTCGCCGTATATGTTGAAACACCTGTACAATGAACTTGACGAGATGCTTAAGCTAGGAGTGGTGCAACCGTCTTCGAGTCCGTGGTCGTCACCAGTGTTGCTGGTTAAGAAATCTCAGGGGAAGTTTCGGCTGTTTTTTGATGGGCGGAAGTTAAATGAAGTGACAAAGAAGGATGCTTATCCGCTGCCTCGCGTTGATCACATTTTAAATAAATTATCCGGCGCCCATTATCTGTCGAGTGTTGACTTAAAGAGTGCATTCTGGCAGATACCGCTTGATTCAACGTCTCGAGAAAAAACTGCGTTTAGTGTTCCTGGTAGAGGGTTATTTGAATTCGTTGTTATGCCTTTCGGTCTGAATAATGCCCCTCAAACACAGCAACGATTGATGGACATGGTGTTGGGCCCTGAACTAGATCCATTTGCTTTCGTATATCTGGACGATATCATAATTGCAACTCCTACTTTTGATAAACACTTAGAAGTCTTGAATGAAGTGTATAAGAGATTGAGTGCTGCCCAGTTGACTATAAATGCGGAGAAATGCAGATTTTGTTTTCCTTCACTCGATTATTTGGGTTTTGTGGTTGATAAAGATGGATTGAGAACGAATCCAGACAAAATTTCAGCTATGATAAATTATCCTCGACCAGAAAATACGACTCAAGTGAAAAGATTCATCGGCATGTGTTCGTGGTACCGTCGTTTTATTGCCAATTTTTCCACTCTTACGGCACCCATAACCGCTTTGATTAAAGGTCGCAAGAAAGGACATCGTATTGTATGGAGTGAGGAGGCGGAGAAGGCTTTCAATGAAATCAAGCAAGTGCTTGTTTCTTCACCTGTCCTCACAAGTCCTGATTTTGACAGGACGTTCACTGTCCAGTGCGACGCTTCAAATGTAGGTTTGGGATGTGTTCTAACACAACAAAATGACGATGGTGTCGACGTTCCCATAGCCTTTGCAAGCCGAACCTTGTCTGCGGCTGAACGTAATTATACAGTCACTGAGAAAGAGTGTCTAGCGGTGCTTTTCGCCATTGACAAGTTTCGTCCTTATGTGGAGGGAGTACAGTTCCGGGTGATTACTGATCACCATTCCCTTTTGTGGCTCCACAATTTAAAGGACCCAGTGGGACGTTTAGCGCGATGGGCTGTAAAGATGCAGCAGTTCAATTTTATTTTGGAACATCGTAAAGGTTCACTGAATGTCGTTCCTGATGCTTTATCTAGAGCTCATAAAGAGTCATGCTTCCTTGAGATAAGTGAGGAGCGCATATAGCCACTGATCGGTGGTATCAAAATATGATACGTATTGTTCAATCTGACCGTGAAGCGTTCTCAAAATATGACATTATTGATGGTCGTCTATATAAATTTGTTCCGTCGGAGTTTGGATCTCAGAATCCAGTTGATTGGAAATTAATTGTGCCTTTGCGTCAGAGAGTTGATGTGATTCGTTCGTGTCATGATGCGCCTACAGCAGCTCATCTTGGAATATTCAAGACAATAAATCGTGTCTGTGAATTGTATTATTGGCCGAAGATGCGTCGTGATATAAAACGGTATGTACGACAGTGTAAAGTGTGTGCTGCGCAGAAGATGGCGAATACGGCACGTCCCGGTTTCATGGGGAAACCAAAGCGGGTTTCTTATCCCTGGCAGTTGATCGCAGCTGATATTATTGGTCCTCTTCCTAAGTCGGCTAATGGTTGTATATATTTGCTGGTTGTGACTGATTGGTTCACGAAATTCTCGTTGCTTAAACCTTTACGACAGGCTAATGGCGCTTCTATTGCTCAGTTCTTAGAAGATAATGTATTTCTTTTGCTTGGTGTGCCTCAAATCTTGATGTGTGATAATGGCACTGAATTTATTAACAAGCGCATGAGAGAACTTACTGATCGTTACGGAGTTAAGTTGTGGCCGAATGCTCGTTATCATGCACAAGTAAATTACGTCGAACGTTATAACCGAACTATAGGGGCTGCTATTAGATCCTATTTGGACGACGTTCATCATCGTAATTGGGATAAGGAGGTACAGAAAATTGCATTTGGTTTAAGAACTGCCGTCAGTGAATCAACTGGATTTTCGCCTTCGTTTTTGAATTTTGGACGTTTTGTGCCATCCAACGGAAATTATTTTGGACGCCTTGCGGATGAAGATGAGTTGGATTTAGACGCTGTGCGGGAATTCCATGTGAGGGAATTAGAGGAATTGCCTGAGGTTTACAAGGAAGTTAAACGGAAACTCAAGGAGGCTTATGATCGAAATGTGAAGGATTACAATAAAGGGAAAAGGAAAGCCGACGTGTATAATGCTGGTGACCGTGTTTGGAAGAGACACCATGTGATGTCCAGTGGTGCACGACATGTGGCTGTCAAGTTAGCCCCTAAGTATTCCTTAGCTACCATCAAGAACGTCATCTCGAAGTTGGTATATGAGTTGGTCGATGATGCTGGTGTCAGTTTGGGTCGATGGCACGTGAAAGACTTGAAGCCATACACTGGTGATCCTCCCGAATCTTCCGATTCTGAATAGTGGTGTTTCTCTCGATTTGAAGAAAAAATGTTCGCTCGCTCACATTTTTTAACTAGGGAAAGGGGGAGTGTAGCAATTTAAATATTTGTGCCCTTAAAATAAAATAAATTTTCGCGACTATGCTCTAAAATATCGAAGTTAAACATTTAGCATTGTATGACTTCGAGTCGTGTTAAAAACGGAATTGACTGGTTTAGTGGTTTTTTGTTGTCCAGGCGGCCGTACAACAGTGAATGAGACACACAGACACACACAGCTGTACAAGTAAGACGGCGAACGCATCTGGTAATCTTATGCATTGGTGCAAGCGAGATGCAGTCCTCGTCTAGGTGTCTGTCAATATATGACGGGCAATGAATGAGATTAGCAGTTTCGTCGTCGGAGAGGCAGCATCACCTCGTAAACGGAGCGTAGAGTTGATTGTTGGAATTTGTTAGTCATATTTTGTGTATATTGAGAATTTTTTTGGTTGCTAGGAGTTTGTTTTTGATTCACTATTCCCTCCGTGATTATCCTTAAGGACCTTTGGTTTTATTTCACACTGAACCAGTTTAGCTTGTTTTGTGTAGTTGGAGTTTATTGATTATCTGGAATTTGTTATTGAATTCTGTAGTATTTCAGCATCGTTTTGAGTTGAGAAATATTACATATCTCAAAATTTACGCTTCCGAGAAATAATTTTAACAACAATCAACGATTCATTTGTGTTTGATTATTTCAGTAGGCCAGTGGCGTACTGTTCGATTCTGGAAAGATTTTTGGATTATTATTCCCGGATAAATCCGAAATAACTAGAAATAATTGTCTATATTTATTGAGCTTCCAGTGGAGTGCTGACATTTTTCATAATTTTTTAGACGGATTGCTAGTCAATAGCTATTTTAATGTGTTTAGTGTTTTGAGTTTTCGTTTTAAATTTCTATGCGGTATTACCTGCGCATGTGTTGAAAATTATTTTGGGTGAATTCTTTTTAGAATTCGTTGACGTGACATTCAGTTACGTAGTTCTGGTTTACTTTTGGGCAATTTATTTTTGTTGGCGTGGTTTTGTCCCCGTGCGTTGTCGTTGTTGATTTTAGTCCGGTAGTGGCTCGACTTGTGGTCGTACGTTGTTGGGGTTTGTGTCCTTATTTATTTATTTATTTTAGTGTTATACGTGGGTTATGGTGTACTTGTCTTTTATTTCACCTATTTATTTTTATTCTAATTTGTTGAAGGAGATTAGATATAGGTTTTTTGGTGCACTCAAACCTGGACCATTTGAGTAGCCTCGCCCAGTTAACGTCCTGGCGCCCTTTACAATCAGTCGGTTAGAAACTGGTGCGAATATTTATCACCTCAAAAGACCCGTCTAATTTCCTGGTTGTTATTTTTAGTCATTTGTTGTTTTAGTGGTTGGAGGACGGATTTTTATTTTAGGCTTAGGCCTGTTCTTATGCCTGTCGTGCTATTCCACTTGTGATTGGCATTTCATTTACGGGTATCCACGCCTGCGCCGCTGAGTCAAGCTAGCCGGTGGCCGCTTTGCTAAACTCTTTTAGCTTCGGCAAATTTAACGTCACAATATATATATATATATATATATATATATATATATATATATATATATATATTTATATACGTATATATATATATATATATATATATATATATATATATATATATATTTATATACGTATATATATATATATATATTTATATGTGCGGGCAATAACTTTCGAAGGAGCTACTTCATTTTAACGAAATTTGGCACACATGTTGGAGTCCATCACCGCACGAAGCCTATTTAAAATGGGCCCAATCGAGTCATTTTAAGGGTAGTTTTTAGGGGTTGAAAAAAGTTTTTGGGCCCAGAAATACCGAAAAAATTCTCAGAATCGTAGCAATTAAAAAGTGCTCCTAAAATTATAATCAAATCGGCCTGACAGGACCGGACTTACAAATTTTATGAAAACACTAGTTTGCGTATACGAATTTAGTTACTGAAGGTCGTATTTAATTTGGTGCAGATGTTGGATTGATAACAATATTTCAACTAATAAAATTATTATTGTAAGGGGTGTATTAAGGGGTTCAATTTTTTTTTGTTTTGTCCAAAAACAAATTTAATTTCATTTAATAAAGCCACAATACCTGTATTAGCAAATACACTGTATTGTCGGCAGGGTTTTGGCACTGCAATCCGGGTTTTTTAACTTAATGTATATCAAAACTGTCAATTGTGCCGAGCCGATCCGATCCGATACAGTGGATGTGGACCTTTACTCTCACTATTCTGTATGTCTTTCGATCAGTCAGAGCCTTATTACTTCTAAACGATTAAAAAGATAGCACAATGGTGCTTTTTATGATAAACTCATGAAATATAATTAAAAGATATATTAGGGAACGTGAAATCTAGCCTCTAAAAAAAGTCATGTGTCGAGGCACACACGACCGAAGTGAAACTTACTTTTGCGATTCATTTTATTTTATTTTTATTATGCATTGTGTATGTATTTAAATTTTATAATAATGTATTACTTGGAAACAATTATGCTGGGTTACTAAAAGCATTGTCAGAAAATCTAATTCGACAATGATCTTAGATTCTGACTACACGAAGATTTCCATAAAAAAAGCAGTGTAGAATTTTAAAACAATCCTGCTCGAAAAATAGTTGATCGATTAAAAGAATATTTTTTAAATTGTGAATACATGTATTTGATATCGTTTTTTGAACAATTTTCACTTCGAAACTACATTTTTTTACGCATTTTGATCAAAATTTAACTTCAAAAGCGATCTTTTTCGATGTAGATTAGCCATTTGTTGGTTTATGAATACAATCTATGGTCATGACTGGGAGTTTCACATCGACTGTTGACAGGTCCTGCATGTATAAAAGCTGTAATAATTATATGATCACAATCTAAGGTGGTTGTCAAATCAATTTTTTGACGTTGCTTTCTGCAACCCAGCACTGGGCTTACAAATAGTGAAATCATTTTTGAAATCGGTTTCATAGTTACTCGCAACAAATCATCAATAACTTTTTCTTTTGTTAAAACAACCTACTCTTTGGCTACACATTAAAAAAGTGGGTGCGTTACTACGCGTCACTACACGCGTTTGAAGTTTACTTATTTTTATTATACTTATGCTCTATTTTTTTATATTGCATTTTAATAATTTATTGAAACAAAATCTTCAAAAAGTTTAAGTACCTACGTTACTTAAAAAAATTAACCTCAAATATTTGAAAATGTTTTCAAAATTTTATTTTGGTTTTTACTTTTTTCCTCTGGATGACATTTACAACGACGATTGGTTGTAATCAAAGGTTATATTAAAAAGTTTCCAGATGGCAGAAAATGCATTAATTTCATCTCTCATTTCAGTCTGGATCTTATGGCTTACTTCATACTGTTTTCATTAGTTGTGCGCGACCGACTACACTGTGAACTTTATTTGCCTTTTTTTTAACTTTTACTCTCAACGTGCCAAAAGAAGTATAACTTCAAAAGTGAACTGGATCTAAACGAAAATTGTCTCAGTTTTCGAGCGTCTATAATCTTCTCTCTCTCTCTCTCTCTCCCCGCAAAACATGGATTGCAATAATTAATTTACCTCGTTGGACGGAGTGCGGATCTGTTTTTGCAACTATTTAGTTTAGTCATGTGAGAGTGCGTCCGAAACTTTGCACTTACCTTAATCCACGATCTTACCTACCTGCTGCTCGGCCATCGACGTTTTCAACTTGTGTAGTATATAACCTGGAAGAGTATAGACGACAGTAGATGTTCCTTGTGACATTGAATAAATGATGGATGCAATTAAAAGCTCAATCCTTACAATGAGTTTACTCTGTTTCTGGAATGGATTCCAGAAATACATTTGTGGCAAGGACGTTAATCTTTAACGTTAATAATATAGATTTTTTTGTACTCACTAGACAGATTTATAAAAAATTAAAAAAGTGAGTGCGTGTACTTATGGTACGCGTATTTGAAGTTATACTTCTTTGACGTGATTAAACTCATTTTTAATATAATAATTTATTGAAATAACATCTTCAAAGAGTTTATAAGAACAGCCTCAAATACTTATTTGAAATTTTATTTTGGTTTTCACTTTTATAATCAAATCCATTGAGAGATCAAAAATATAATATAAATTCCACTGGAATGACACTTAAAACGACTATTGGTTGTAATCAAAGATTGTCTAGTATATTATATAGCTTCCAGATTACAGTTCATTAAAATTGAGTTTGAACCTCTTATGGTCAACTTCATACTGTCGAATTTTCGTTAGCTGTGCACGGCCAACTTCCGCTGCTTGCTAAAATTTTACTTTCATCAATCGCGCCAAAAGTAGTATAAGTTTAAAAGTTAATAAGCAGTCTTCTTTAAAACAATAATCGAATACGTAAGAAATTGGTAGTAAATAGTCTTGAGAGCATTTGATTAATTTTGTTATGATCTAAAAACCAGATACTTCGGGGTTCGGTATTCTTTTCATTTTTCACCTAGACAAACCATTGAAAAACCCAACAGATATAGAGCATAGTACCGGGTACCGTAACCATCTGATATACTCTTTTATATAAGTGCAAAACGTGGCTCCAAAAGTTTCACTTCAGAAACGGTATTCTGAGACGACATTTTGTTTGTCCGGTAGTGACACGTTATATGTATATAACGAAATATTGTATTCAAATACAGACTTATATCAAAGCGGCCATTAACGTCTGTTCTGCTTTAATTGAATATCGATTTAACGCCGGGACAACATTCTAACAAAGTTTAATAAAAAAATATTTTAGTACAGGTATTTTAATACATTTGTCATCTGCTGCAGTCTGCAACAGTTATCCGATTATTCACTTTTCGAAGTCGTGTATCACTTACACTTCAGATGCACGTCTGTCCGGGAGTCGAAGTAATATGTACTTACATAACGCCAACATTGACAACACCATTTTAGAATACATTTAGAATAAACAATAACTTTGCAGAGCGAACAAAGAGCTGCTAAGTGTACATTATTATAGTCAGGTTCGTTTACACGTGAGCTTTGTTTTGTTTTTATTATAATATAGTGACACTCTAGTACAGTGTAACGTAAATGCATTTGTTTTTGCATACATCACCGGTAAGATTTTTATGGTGTGTTTTTGTTATTTAAGTCAGCGTTTCCTAAGCTTTTTTGCCTATGGACCTCTTAGAGATTGTGGACCTCAAAGAATCTACAGCACAGTAGTTTATTTAATTTTTTTAAATGAAACAAAAAAAATTGATCATATAATACCTGTCAATGTTAATTTATATAGCATTTAGATGTAGATTTTACGTAAGTTTCATTTCTGTAGCGTGTAGTATAAACAACATATCACTGTTTGCCATAATATGATCATTTGTATAGCTGTAGAAATTACATTTCTTTCTCTTCTATTACGTAACAAAAAACGTTAGAATGGATGCTACTTTTTAATGTTACTGTGATGGTACCGAGAAAACTACATCCATTTACTTCTATGCGGCGGTATCAGCGTAACGTAAAAGGATGGTATCCATTTACTTTTATGCAAACGTAATTCATCGACATATTACGACCGTTGTACTACGGTACCGCTATATTAGGATACCGAGACACTGACCGGTCGCTTCTGGAAATTATTGTTGGATTAATCAAATGGTAATTATTTGTTTTACTTCACGCACTTGTGCGTCATGGGTCATTTTACTAACCGCTGTACAAGCATGAAAAGCAGCTATTTTATAGGAGTGGTATGAAAAAAATTATACAGCTTAACATTAAGATTGCAAATTTATTTTATATAATTTAAGAAATGTTTATTCACGTTATACTTGAAAGATCATTATTTTCGTGAAAACTCATTCACTTTATAAAATTTTGTATAAAAGCGGTAAAAGTTGATAGAGATATGTGTGATGTAAAGAAAGAAAGAAAATAAAAAGTCTTTTTCATATTATTATTTGGACGATGAATGGCCAAAGAACCTTTTGTTCATCACATCGTGAGTTTTTCTGCTTAGATGTACGTGCGAACAGGGGTGTAGCTGACACAATATAAACATTTTTAAATTGTAAAACGATCGACGGTCAAAGACAAAATTAAGTTGTCTCTACTCCTATAATAAAAATGTAAAAACGCTGATGACCCTAGCTAATGAACTAATTTTGGTTTTAAACTTAATTGTATAATTGACTGTGGCAGTTCTTGAACTATTTAATACTGGCTGTTCGGTGCGGATACAATCTTTAAATAGCTGTTAGAATGCGAGTATAGCTATTGATATGTTATTAATGTTCCAGTCAAATCTACCGTACCGAAACATCGTTTATGAACCATTTTATTAACGACTTAAGGGGTTATATACAAAGTTGGGGCGAAAAAGTGAGCTAAGTTCGTGATTTTTTAAAAGGGTTTTATGCAAATTTTATCGGAAAAAGCAAAACACAGTGTTCTAGTAGTACTATCGAAGAAATAAAAACACTTTGAGTTTCGAAAAAATGTTGAAAATTGTCGGAGTTATGGCCCATGCTCCGCAGCGCTTTTTTTTGCAGAGACTTGCGGTGAACATTCTCCAAGGGGAACCGCTCAACCGAAATCAAAAAACTAAAAAATTATTTAAGAAAAATGTATTGTGGTGTACTTGAACGATTCGGTTTCCCAAAAAAATTTTTTTTCAATAAAAAAACCACGTTGACAGGAAAAATCGACTTTTTTAGTGGTCAAAATTTCAAAAAAAAAATTCATTGCAAAAAAATAAAAATTTTCGGATGAAAAATGAATCGTTCAAGTACACGAGATCTTAAATACGAATATTTAAAAAAAAAAAGTTTGAAAATCGGTTGAAAAGTTTTTGAGATATCACGTTCACCGCAACAGTATTTTTGAAAAAAACGCATTCCGAGATAATCGCGTTTAAAGTTTTGTGTCAACTTCATTCGTGCGAAACATTTGTTCAGTCAAATTTACAAAACTTGAAAACCAGTGATCCGATCTGGATGAAATTTTGCACAGATATTTTCGAAAGTATGTACTTTCAGAATATGCAAAAAAAATTTCAATTTTTCAAGCCTCATCTTTGTATATAACCCCTTAAGCGGATAAAATTACATTCGACAGAAAAATTTTGATTTCGGCCAAAAAGCTGATCTTCGGTCAGTTTCTAATAAATCTACAATCTCTCCCCCCTTCACTCCTCTAAACAGTTATTTGAAAGTTTTGAAAGTAAAAACAGTTAAGTTGAACGAATTAAAAGCTCGTGTCGTTAGAGTTCGTTCCGAATTTCAATTGGTTTATAACTACGTCCCGATTTAGCGTACACCCGTTTTCTTACGCTGCGTCTTTCCGTGTTAAAATGTAGATCATTACACATTTTCGTGCTCGGCTGTCAGCCACTTCATTAATAACATTTTTTCACAATTTTTCTTTGGCTTACCTTAGACCAGCGTTTCCCAAACTTTTTTGTCTACGGACGCCTCACAGATTAACAAAATTGTCGCGGATCTCCATGAATATAAATCGATATTTCCTGTTTTTGAAGTATGCATGTCAATTTATAACACAGTAGTCTGTAGATTTTGCGTAAGTAAGTTTTCATTCTGTAGTCATACTAATATTATAAAGAGGAAAGATTTGTATTTTTGTACGTTTGTAATGAAACTGTGCCGATTTAAAAAATTCTTTCACCATTGGAAAGCTACATTCACCCTGAGTAACATAGGCTATATTTATTGCTAGAAAATATTAGGGATCCTTACTAAAACTTTAGTAACGTAACCCAAAATGCCATAAAACATCTTTCGTCGCATGCGCTGCGGAAACTATTGATGATAGAACAAAAGTTGTTCTACAATATTAAAGAACATATCAATAACTACAAATAACTTCGCGATACTATATATCCAACTATTATCGTTATGTCACAATAACCACTTTTTACATTTTAATAATCTATATAGATAAAAGACGATGTATATCTAATCTATGGACTCCAAACGGGTAGACCATTTTTGATGAAATTTTCAGACAATCTTTAGATTAGCCCAGCAGGTGATCTTCTGAAGTTTGGTAGCGATCGGATCAACAGATTTTTTTAAATTTCTTTTTGGGAAATAAGATTTTTCTTCGATTTTTGAACATTCACAAATAAAAGCGATTGAATTCGCGCAAATTCAATACACGTTGAGAATTTAATGATAATGATTCTCATCTTTTATATCCTATATATTACATTTACACCCGAGCGAAGCCGGATTGGGCCGCTAGTGTGTAGTATAAAAAACATATCACTGTTTGCCGGACGGTGTTCATACAGTTCGGCCATTTCCGGTTCAACTGTATAGCTTTGCCCACTTACATACTTGCGTTTCAGATCTCTGACTATGTAGAATCACTGTTTGTCGGACGGCGTTTATACAGTTCGACTGAACTCTATAGCTTTGCTTACTTAAGCCCAAGACATAGCATGACGAATTCATATAGTAAAATAAGTCCTTTGTCAGACGAGCTGCGCGGGTTGTATTAGCTTGCAGAGTGATCTGTTTTCTTATTGGTGCTGCCTACATACTAGTCGGTGTGGCTGTAGGACAATGTACAAGGCCGTATAGTGAGTATCGCATTTATAAATGCAACACAGTGGTAACATTTATATTAATTTTTTAAATTTGGGGAGATGAGGGCTTTGGCAGCAAGGCTATTAGCTTCAAATATTAAATTAATGTTTTTCTAGTACGGTTCTACCAAACATCAGTCGACAGAGATTGATTCTACTATATCTATTCGTTCTACCATGCCGAAGATGAGTCCGCGAACTCTATCAGGTGTATCTATTTACGAAAGTTTTAGAAATGCTGCTTTATGTGGTGTCGCTGTGTGAACCAGGGCATGTTTAATAACATTAGATATGTTTTATTTATTTGTCTCTATTAAACACTTTGCCATTTCATGTTAAGAATGATCATTAAACTTTTTTGTTCTATAACTTTCCACAAAAATGAACACTCTTAATTTATCGTCCTTAAGAATAACGAAATATAAACTAAGCTGGTTGAGACATACATTTGAGAGCTTAAATTCAAACGAGAGTAGATGCGATATAGGACTGTTTGTGTCGCTTTCCATTAATCGTAGGTAGGTACTGATCACTAAGAGTTGGCAGCTTATACTTGACTGATTTTTATATATTTGTTTTTTAATTGATCATATAATCCTATAGAGTTGACAGCATCAAAAATGCAAGTACAAAGTAGGGTGCTATTTTTAGGATTCCGTATACCGCAAAAAAAACGAACCCTTACATTATCATGCGTTTATGCGCCCGTATGAATGAATAAAATTTATAGAATGAACTCATCGACTGACGACACAGAATCATAAATTCTTTATGTAGCGGTTTTATTTTTCCTCGTCAATGAGTTCGTTTTACTAATTTTGTTCTTATTACATTTTTGAAACTTGGTATTATAGTTATTTTGCCGTACTCACGAACTTCAAGTTTACGTTGTAAATGTTTTTTTAGGATATCACTCATTTTTGTTTTATTGGTGTAATATATATAAGGTTTGGGTATTTGTTTTAATAATAATTGTTAGCTTTCGTAAATAATATGTAAAAATGAGCACAGTAACGCCACATATCGGTGTAAAAATGAAAAGCCAAAATGTCTGTGTATTCCTGTAAATAAAGCTTTTTAGTAGAACGTCTGTGTGACGAAATCGGCGATCTACCGATCGCCTTGATTTATAATTTTTGTCGAGATTTCACGCAGTGTGCTTCTTGTTTCTTCGAGATCCCGACAAATTAAACTCGAACTCGTCCCATAATTCGGCGCAATATTATAATTAGTGCGTCTATCGCTCGGTAAGTTTTTTCTGTGTAACTGACGTAATTTTAATCAATTTGTAATTTTTAATCAATATCTGAACACGATAATTACTTGTATTCTCATACATGTTAAACGTGTTGAACGATCGGGGATACGATAAAAACCAAAGTAATTAAAATCCGTTTTGAGAGCCGAGGCTCGTTCGAGCTAAAAGCAAGCGCTTGGATCTATTTAATAATAAGTCTATTGTAATACTAATGAATTAATCTCCTTGAAGAGCAACAGAGAGAAACATATTATAGAGATGGAAAGAGTTCAAGAGGCGGGCTGCGTGAATATTATTTGTCAGTGATGGTTCGTTAAAAAAGCCTTAAATTATTTCTCTTTATTTTATTGTAGTTATAGACGTTCGACAACTAAAACAGCCTCTAGCGTGAGGTGGGTTTTGAGTCAAGACTCAAGTGCGACCTTTGAGGCCTACACGACCAATCTCCCAGTATAATTATTATTGAATATTATTTTAATATGTATTTTATTTAAAAGTATCGATTGCCACTAGAAGAAATTAAACCCGATAAATCTTTTGTCAAGAAATCATAAAATACTGTCTTTTTGTTTTAAACAAAAAATGCGACTTGTACGATTTTGATAAATTTTCTTTAGGATATTATTGACTCTAACATGCTTCGATTCGTTAGATGTCGTGTGAAATTTACTTTTTGAATTTATACTTCTTTTGGCGCGTTGAGAGTAAAGTTTTAGCAGGCACAACAAACGAAAATATATAATATACTGGGGACAACTATAATTTTTGAAATAAAATGTTGAAAGTATTTTCAAATATCTGTAGTTAATTTTTTTAAGTATTCTTAAACCTTTTGAAGGTTAAATACCACTACTAGTATAATATGTCTTGAAACCCGAAACTCTCAAATTTGCGCTGGTTGAACTTGTAGTTACTCCAGGAGGCTTTGAAGTAGATATTCATTTTCCTGTAATTGATAACCAAAAATATTTCATTTTAACGAAGCGCTTGTGAAAATATCCACGAATATAATATCTAAAGAAAGCACGAAATAATTGAAAGAATTTGGTGTAGAAAGTTGGTATTTTCTTACCGACTATTGTATGGAAATTTTAATGGGTTTAATATAAAATAGAGACTGTTCTTGCGTATTTTCCTAAAAAAAGTAGTGATAAAACCCGGGTTGCAATGTCGAAAATCTGCCAACAATTTGGTGTATTTGCTAACAATGTGGCTTTATAATGTAAACTTAAGTTTATTTTTGGACAAAATAAAAAATGCAGACTCTTAATACACCCTTTAGAATAATAATGTTTTTCTTAATTGCAATATTATTGACATTCTAACATCTACACCATATTAAACGCATTCTTCAGTAAGTAAATTTATATCTGCAAAATAGTATTTTCATAAAATTTGAGTCTTGTCCTATCGGATCTATTTTCTTAAAATTTTAGCATCACATTTTGATCTTTACTAAAGGACTAAATTTGTGATATTGTTTGAAAAAAGAGTTGACCTGACTTGTCCTGTCTCTGAACACTCCAGGTGTCAATTAATTGTGTCAATTAATTTCCCTTCGAAAATAATTTCAAGTGATCAAAATCGTTTAGATGCTCTCCATTGTCGAGTTGTCGATTATAAATTATTTATCTAAAACAAGCCTTAAGAGAGTTCTCTTACTGACCACAAAAAAGGGTAGTGTTGGGGGACGCCCGACAGAAGTAAAGTGTATGCATTTAATGATTTGAATCAGCGCACTAGTTAGGTACTCTAGCGCCAGCGTGTGACGTTATTCTCATTTTACTCCTCAGCAGCCGAGCGCGCAACGTCCGATAGAAGGCTGCGCTTCAAGAAATGATAGCTTAAAAAAACACGCAAACCGAACTAAAAAAGAAATATTTTTTTATTGTAAAAAGCATGGGGTGCTTGATATCATTTAGTATAAATATTTCATTGATAGTTATTTGTAAAAGTAGAGTTAGTACAAAAATAGTAATAAGCACCTCATGCTTTTATACAATAAAAATATTTTTTACTTTTTAGTTCGGTTTCCTATTAAAGCGTGTTTTTTTAGTTTTTTTAAAATTATTTTTTATTTTTTAGTTTTTTGATCTTGATGATCCTGGTCAGCTTATTAAATTATTGTATTGTCATCGGTCCTTGATAATTGTGCAAAGTTTCAGTTTAATTTGACGTTTTGAAGTGAGTGAATTTCACGTTCAAAGATTCCATTAAAAATAAACAAAATGGGAAATTTTGCTGATCTCGAACTGAAACAGGCGGTAATTATATTATTGTTCGGTAAAAGTGAGACACTCGATATATGAAAACCGGATCTATCTAAATTCCGTATCGATAACGTTTATGTATCGATAAATAATTGGCAAGAGCAGTATAGTGAAATGGTAACGAGTCCTTATTTCCGGTTTCAAATTGATTTTGTTATACATGCATGCATTTATAGATTCATGTGTATTTTATATCAAGGGACAGAATGGCTTGTGTTTGTGTAAATCGCCCAGTGGCAGTTTACGTAACTTGATTGTAGTGCCATATTTTATGTGCAAATTGTGACATTATGGCAAAACGAACATCGGCTAGTTTTAACAGTCACACGAGATATAAAAGTATTACGTTCGAGATACATTTACATTGCGCACTAGTGCAAAATAGGTCATTTTACTATCGCTATACAGGAATGAAGAGTAGCTTTTTTATAGGGGATGTGCAAAAAGATATTTTTTGTTTTAAAACCGGCACAACGGTAAAATTTATTTGTTGTTCCATTTTACAAATTACTGGTCCACTACTATTGGGATTTGACACATAACGATACGACATCTGGTGACAGAAATTAGTATATATGAAAAAATGGAGAATTTGATATTACATTTGGCCTAAAGTACGCGTCTGATTATGCATCAAATTATACAACAAATTAAATTAAACATCACAAAACAACCATAAGCGGTTATCCGATTCTATAACTCTCGACAGTTTGATCCGATTTTATAATGATTTTATAATAGCCAACATAAATTTGGTTTAAATCGATTCAGTAGTTTTTTAAAAATATATATTTTATGCGTAGTCTTAAATATAAAAAAAAGAAATCGATTACTATATACAGGGTGTCCCATAAGTCGACGTCCAAACGAAGTGAGGTGATGGGGGAGGTCATTTCCTATCAAAATAACCATAAATGTGGTTATCCAATTGTTTACGGTTCGAAAGTTATTTCAATTTTTGTATTTTTCTCTGAAATCGTGTAGTGCTTATACTAAAAAATTAATTTAAAAAAATCTATGAGTTGTTTGGTTGATTTTTTTTTTAATAGGATCCTGAAGGGTCTGCCTTTCCAAAAAAAAATAATTTTCATGAGCTCTGTTATCATCTGTCAAATAAAAAAATGGTTTTGTAAACACTTTTCGGTGGCAAGAAAAATATATTTGATTTTAAATTCACGTTGACAGAAAAAAAGTGTTATAAAAAAAATTGACCAATTATCAGAAAAACTTGTCCATTTAATAGAGATTCTAACGCGGTATAGTACAACTCGTTATTCATGACAGTTTTTTTTATAACAATTTTTTTACATGCAAGTCGTGTTTGTTAAAAAATACATTTTCGAAAATTTCAAAATCTAAGTTGGCTGGAACGACTTAAACAAATTAATACGTTCCTCTTTCATTCACTACTTCTAATGTATGCTCGCTATTCGTTTTATTACTAGTAAACCTCCGACTTGACTTTTCATTTTGTACTTTGTTATTTGGACCTGCGCTTGGTAATTTGAACTTCGATCCTGTTTGTGATTTGGACTCTCTTCAAGTTGGACGCATCAAAATGGTTTATTCCCATCTGGAGTATGCAGAAATGCACTATGTCTACGGGTTTTGTGACGAGAATGCTCGGGCTGCTGCAAGAGAATATCGGGCACGATATCCCAACCAAGAACACTCAGTTTTTTTATAACATTTTGTGGGGTGACGAATCGAGCTTTCGAAGGACGGGAGTATTCAACATCCATAATTTTCACTCGTGGGATTATGTAAACTCTAGAGCTATAAGAAACGACCATTTTCAACATCAGTTTGGGGTCAACATGTGGGCGGGAATTGTTGAAGGTAAAATGATTGGGCCCCTTGAGCTACCCAGAAGGATCGGGGGCGATGAATATCTTTATTTTTTGCAAAATGATTTGGGCGGCTTACTGGAACACGTGTCGCTAGAAACACGCCGAAACATGTGGTTGCAGCACGATGGGGCTCCTTGTCACTATGCTCTAGTAGTGAGACGATACCTCAACACCGAATACACAAATCGCTGGATTGGAAGGGAAGGAACCATCCAGTGGCCACCGCGGTCACCTGACCTAAACCCCCTAGACTTCTTTTTATGGGGTTATTTCAAAGAACTGGTCTACGCGACAGAAAACCAAAACGAACATCAGCTGCGGCAAAAAATAAGAATTGCGACCAATACAATACAAAATAACGAACGGGCGTTTCGACTAATTTCGAACATTTGTTGTAACTTTAAATAAAATTTGGTTCATTTGTGTTAGACCAGCCAACTTAGATTTTGAAATTTTCGAAAATGTATTTTTTAACAAACACGACTTGCATGTAAAAAAATTGTTATAAAAAAAACTGTCATGAATAACGAGTTGTACTATACCGCGTTAGAATCTCTATTAAATGGACAAGTTTTTCTGATAATTGGTCAATTTTTTTTATAACACTTTTTTTCTGTCAACGTGAATTTAAAATCAAATATATTTTTCTTGCCACCGAAAAGTGTTTACAAAACCATTTTTTTTATTTGACAGATGATAACAGAGCTCATGAAAATTATTTTTTTTGGAACGGCAGACCCTTCAGGATCTATTAAAAAAAAAATCAACCAAACAACTCATAGATTTTTTTAAATTAATTTTTTAGTATAAGCACTACACGATTTCAGAGAAAAATACAAAAATTGAAATAACTTTCGAACCGTAAACAATTGGATAATCACATTTATGGTTATTTTGATAGGAAATGACCTCCCCCATCACCTCTCTTAGTTTGGACGTCGACTTATGGGACACCCTGTATAGTAACGTGCAAGCTATGTAAAAATTATTTTGAACAATATAAAGTAGAAAAATGATAAAACTTTAAAACTGAACCTTCTTCAAAAAAGTCACAAAAAGGGAGATTAATAGTAATATTTTGGTTGACAGTTTAATTACTGAAGATTTTTGCATATTTTTTTTATTAAATTTGCGCTCACCTCTTATAATGTTATTATTTTCCTCCTTTTAGTGGTTGTTTTGTAGGAGCTTTAATTAAATAATTTGTTTAATGGATTCAATCACATCAGTGAACAGACTATACCAACTGTAATTGAACAACAAGAAGAGGGCCTATTTCGGAATCGTTAGCGATTGGATTTAATTCAATCTTCTTTCAATCGACATAGCGCCATTCCTGATTCCCGTTCGTTATCTAATGGTTTTTAATCTGTACCAGTTCTCAAACATTGTAATCAAAACTCCTTCCTCGACGTCTTATTATGGCATTATTTAAAATGTTTTCAATTTGAATAAATTCAATATCAGAAGATCATCTTGATTAAACTTCAGGTACACTTTTGTTGAAGATGCGAAGTTTGCATTTAGCGTAATAAGTTCGCGTTTTTCATTAGCAGATTTTCAAGTAATTAGAAAATCTTACTTCTTAGATTTAGGTCATTTTATTTTTAAAATTAAATATTTCATACTTTTATCTTTAAACTTTAATGATGATTGATAAATCATATTTTTTACAAGCTTTTACGTAATTTCTCATTCCTTATATTTCTTTGTTTCAAATGTTGCGACCGATTTTTCACCCACTTCCCGTTATCCGATTTAGTTAAAATTTTGTACATAAGTATTTCTGATGACAATGAAGGAATTCATTGTTTTAAGAATTAATTAACTTAGATTTTGACAACTGTTTTTGATATCATTTTTGACGCCCTATGTTTTGACAGATTATATCTTTCTTTGTAATGGACTATGTCGGGATTTGATAAAATCTTAAGTTTTATTTTTATGGAATTTTCTTTCGCTCGCAATGATTTTTTCGCAGACATATTGAATTTTTTTCAATCTATATTTATTTCTGAATTTTTTCTATGCTAAGTAAAAAAACCCGGGTCGCAGTGCCAAAACCCTGCCGACAATATAATGTATTTGCTTGTATAGGGCCGTGTGATTTATATTTTTATTATGTGAAATTAAGTTTGTTTTTGGGCAAAATAAAACATTTAACCCCTTAATACACCCCTTAAAATAATATTTTTTTTCTTAAATGTAATATTATTATCAATCTAACGTCCACACCGAATTAAATACACCCTTCAATAAATAAGTCACTATCTGCAAATTAGTGTTGATCCGATTTTATTAAAATTTTAGGAGCACTTTTTAATTGCTACTAACGGGTTAAATGTCAATTTTGAAACGATTCTGAGAATTTTTTCGGTATTTTGGAGCCCATAAACATTTTTCAACCCCTAAAAACTACCCTTAAAATGGCCCGATTACGCCCATTTTAAATAGGCTTCTTGCGGTGATGGATTTCAACACGTGGGCCAAATTTCGTTAAAATCAATTAACTCTTTCGAAAGTTATTGCCCGTACACACACACACACATATATATATATATATATATATATATATATATAAACATTTTTAAAAATGGTGCCAAAGTGTTTAGGAGGTTATTTTTTGGTCCGACCTCTAGGTCCCGCCGTCCGACTGATGCCAATAGTGTATGTTGCCATATGGCAAATACACTAAAAATCACCCCAAGTTTTTATATAAAAATGTACATACGAAAACCGAGTATTTCTCAATTTCTCATAAATTATACGCTGCGAAATACTTTCACCAAAAGAAAACCTAATATATTAAGAAAGTTAATTCAAGAAAAGGTGAAAATATTGTCTCTACGTAACTTAGAGATAAATAACTTACTGACGAACAAACGCTTTTTATTGCTTTTACAACTTCCCAGACAGTAGGAAAAAATAATGGATTATTGCTTATATCAGAGTTTGAAATATATAGATCTCTATTGTGGCTATAGATTCATCGTTGCGATCTAGGTAATACAAGAACTTCTAATAAAAAACACTATTAATACCGAACATTGTTTTAAGATTAGGTTTCAAAAGAGTACAGTAAACCAAGATCGTTAGATGGTTAGATCATCTCGTTAATGAATGACGTCAGCTGACCGTTCAATATTTTTATCAATTGACGGTTCACTGGATGACGTCATCTCCTCACTAATATCCAACGGAATGAGATCACCTATCTAATAACTTTGACTATAAACCTAATTTGAGATTTTTTGACCTATTAATTAATCCATGTTGCACAGTTATTACATCAATACAAATCAATTTTCAGTTTTTAAAGACTTTCCCTGTTTGCATTATCTATTACTAAACCAAATAAATAAAATCGGCCCGACAGGACCGAACTTTGCGGATATGAATTTACTTAATTTAATTTGGTGCAGATGTTCAGTTGATAATAATATTGCAACTAAGAAAAAAATATTATTTTAAGTGATGTATTAAGGTGTTACATCTTTTATTTTGTCTAAAAACAAAGTTAAGGTCAAATAATAAAGCCACAATGCATGTATTAACAAATACACTACATATATTGTAAACAGCTGGTTTTGGCACTGCAACCCAAGTTTTTTTGGAAAACAGTATCACGGGTAATTGGAATAATGAAAATAAATCAATTTAAACACTCATTGATTGCAACGTTTCGCCTTTTCTTTAATTAAGGCTTTTTCAAGCTCTCAATATGCTTAAATGATAGTAAAACTATGATATAATATACAATTTGGCATTACAAAAAACAATTATAAAAATTGAAAATTGTAGAAAATAATATATATCTGGAATTGAACTTTAAAGATGAACCAAGTTTTTTTATTCTTTTGTTGAATATATTAGTTTTTCCGAGATCGTAGTGGTGAACTTTCAATTGATTGTGAAATAGTCGCGTATCATGTAGTCCAGAAATTCATTCTGACAAGGCACAATAAATATAAAATATGTTCCCCCATTGGAATCGTAAATCTGTTGAGCCAACTCATCCTGCTCTTCCCGGATCCCGACTACGGGAATAGTGGTGTATAGACGGTGTAAGTTCACAAGTTGCTGTTCATTTTTTACATCCCCACACACAGAAAAGAACTGTTGAAGGGTGGATTCCTTATGTTACTGTTCAGTAAAACATTCCTTTTCTTTGAAACCGCGATCAAATAACATTGCATAAATATATATACAGCAAGATCATAAACTTACTAGATAGAGTTTTATTTTATTTTGACACGTGCATCGAATGTGCATCATTACACATTTATTTTCGAAAACGAAAATTGATTTTTTCATGTCAATTACGTAAAGTAACTCGCAGATCAAAAGTATTGAATTTTTGTTCCTTGGTATTTTTTTCCGGGGAAAATAAGTAATGTATATACATCTATTTCTATAGATAAAGAATTGTGACCCAAACTTGAAAAAAGGTATATTTCCTGAATTCTTGCTTGCAATTAAAAGGTAGGGTGTAAGAACAAAACATTTGTTTCTATATGGCGAAAAACATGCACTATTCAAAATGATCAAATTTTGATATCTGAGACGACCTTGTTATTAAAAATTCCAAATATGTTGTTTTTTCTTCGGCTATAGTTCAGTTCGTAATATCTAGAGAGTGATTCATACACTTAGGGTCCACACCCATTGAATCGGACCGAATCGGCTCGGCACTAGTCGGCTCAGATCGGCTGGGCAACATCCAACGTGCATATACACTGTCGTGCCAAGCCGATCCGTTTCGAATTAGTGGGAGTGAACCTTTATATCCATAGTATAATTTGAGCGGCACAGTTTTGATCCGTGTGGGACGGATTGGTGTATTAATGTAGTGTAGAGAAGCCAATGAAATTTCCTTAAGTTTACCAAAAGTGTTAACTGTTGGTACACTTGCAACAAACGGGCTAGTGATTCTGAGGTTCTGATTGTACATGCGCATTACAAAATACATAAATGACACAACGTGATAAATTTCACTGGAATACTAACTTACATTTTCATATAACAAACGTAATAGTGTTAAGGTGTTGTCACTTTTATACTGGAGCACGTATCGTGCTCCAGTATAATAACACACCAATTGTTTTACCACTCCATTAAACGAACCGGACTATAATGATGATTCACTCTCTACTGTTCCAGAACCGCAGTGTAGCCGTATAAACGAGTTTGTCTGTATTATATTTGGTAGAACTCCCTTTTTATGAACAAACAGAAATTTATTTTAACCTCAAAGTGAAACAAAAATTTAATTGTTAATGTAAACAATTCTACAAAGGTACAAACAAAACAAACAGTTAATAATGAATATTTCTGTGCTTCCTTATATAATAGGCACTTCAAGCTTGTTTAAAGTGAGACGCAGCGCTCTAATGTAATGAAAAAGAGAAAAAGACAGAAGGGCTGAGTGGTTAGAGAGAGACAGAGAAATATTGTATATGAAATTAGCATAGATAAGTAGACATAATCGGTCCCGTATGAACTAAAAACACTCCACTATCTCCCCATCTTAATGGCCTGTGTATTTATACGAGACCTCTGATACCAACCTCTTCCTTTTGTCACTAGTCTTGTTAGATGGTGGAAGCGACGGGTCTCTTATGGTACCGGGTAGAGACCCTTTCGCAAGAGACGGGACACGAGATAGCGACCTGTGATTGGTTCATTTTACACCAAAGCTAGATATGATCTTACATAAAAAAATATTAAGAACAGTTCCATCTGTCTTTGCAATTTTGAATTCTGAAATGGCGGATATAGATCATGTCCCGTTTTTTATTTAATAAGTTCCGAGTAGTGTACTGAAGATTTCGAAAAAGCTGTGTGAAGTTGTCAAATAATACACAACTGGGGTTTTAATTGCATGCTACTGATGGGACAGGCCTAGTGCCACAAATTTTTTATCTTTGTTGAACGAAACTAATTTAAAAAAATAATTGCGTTCAGAGAAATGTAAATTTTTTTACGAATACCGGTTTATTTTTACAATATTTGATATTTTCTCACCTCGAGCCCTCTTAAAATTAATTAAAAATATTAACACCTTTTTACAATAATACGTTTTGTCTTCAATGTTGACAGTGATTAAAACTATTCAAGCTCTCGAATTATTTTTTAAAAATAAAGTTAAATACCTTTTTATTTTATTCAGTTGGTAGTTCATACATAGAGATGCACGAGAACTAATAATCATGTGAAATCATAGTGGCGTTTGGTCGGATTAAAGCTTTTTGTGTCGTCATGTTGGCACTATCACTGTAGACCTCCACCAGTTCACCAGAGGTAATATTTTAATATCGAAGACTTTTTGCCATTACATTACACAATTTCAAGATATCCGGGAATTAAATATGAACGAAAGATTTTGAGGAAGTGGCACATTCATTTTTTTTTGCCCGATATACGAGTATATTTTCAAAGTTTGTTCTTTATCTACTAAGTGTTAGTCGAACCAATAAATATTTTTATTCCTTAATCTTCACGAACAATTCCGATTTTGATGGCCTAAAAAATGTTTGTTATAAGTATTACCTTATTTGAAATCAGAAATCAGAATTTTTATGTTATAATGTTACTTTTTATACGGGTTTTCTTATGCCCTCGAGTTACATGTATTTGCCGTTTTACAAATAATTATTCCGTCTTGACTAAATGTATGCTTATTTGAGACGTAATGACCTAACCATTATGAAATTTTCAGTCTTCCAAATTAATATTTTCAATTCTAGAACAGTTTTTCTCCCGAATTTTTCCATGTATTAGAGGTATGTTCGTTGCAAAGATCGTTGTGTTGACATTACTTATTGAATATAAATGAAATTTTGCATAATTATTCAAAATACATTTATTTGACAATAAATCATTTCGAGCATATTATTTACATTATTTTCCGTTTTACAGCAAGTTTTCCTTCTAATTTTCTTATACGCTCGCGTCGCGTATAAGATAACAAAATTTTTTATTTAATCCTTCGTCACTAATTTGTGTCATTCATTTTATTCGCCACATCGGCGAGATACCGCATGAGAAGTTTCACTGCTAAAAATAATATAACTCTATGGTTACATTATAAAGTGACTGTCATTCTTGATTTCCAAGCCCAGTGAGAAACTGTAAAAGATTTTCTTTATACTGAATTCCTCATTTTAACAGAAATATTATTCTAAACACGTCTTTGCTCTTTTAACCGTTTGCAGAATTCTACTTTAGTAATTATGTATATTATTTTCTCTCAGTACGTTCGATATTCGAAGAATTCTTGTGCATATAATACTTTCCAATGCTTGCAAAAGAAATACAAATCCAATTAACATACCAAACGTTCTTATGTACCGCTCGCAGTCAATAGTGTATAGAATGAAAGAGAAGTGAGCTGTTTTCTTGCGGAGACCAGCGTTTAGTATTATTATGCATTCTATGCGATGTTGGAAAACTCAAATTATTAAAATGCTTGCTTTGCTTTCTATCACGATATATACAAAGTGTTTTTGAAAGGTTGGGCTTACCATGAGTGTCATATCTCTGGCAAAAGGAGGACTTGGCACTCTTGGCGAAAGGAGAGTTTGACGCTTTCTCATTGTCATAAAATTTAGAACTAGAACTACGACTATAAAAAAAACCTGTTAAGTGTGAGTCAAAGTCGCGTGGAGAGGATTCTGTACCAGTTAGTGTTCTGATTGTATCGAGCCGATCTGATCCGATCTAGTGGGTATAAATCTTTATGCTGTTCGTTGCTGCATCTGATGATCTACACGCGATTAAATCGCATAATCGTGATATAAAAAGTAGCATGTGAACAGTTCTAATCAAGTTCTATCTTGTGTGAATTTTATGAGACGCTAAATCCTTTATTCACTAGAGGCGTCAAGTCTTTCTAAGTTATTCCTGGACTTTGCAAAACACATATTTCTATTTAGTTTTCGAAGACCAATCCAAATAAACGCTTTATATGGGCTTGTGTTATAGAACTGTAAGCTAATAAGCATAGCTGGGGCATAGTATGCAACCAGAGTTATAGCTAGATTTTATTATATGCTTTGACTTCTGCTATTATCGAAATAAAAGGAAGATTTGTAAAAATCATGTACGTTGTATTCATACTTCTTAAAACTTAAATATTTTGACTTCTAGTTTCAGTTTTAGTTTTTTAGTATTAAAACTATGTATTAATTTGAATTTATCGTCTAATATAATTTAATATAAGTCCGAGGATTAGAGTTTAATAATAAGACTCACAAATTGAAAATTGGTATGGAAAACCGAACATGACATTCGTGTTCCAAAATAATTTTTAAATGAAAATCGTGATTTCAGAGGGTTGCAAGAAAATTTTATTCGTTCAAAAAATTTTATTTTATTGTTTTTAACACATACCAAGATTGGCTCAATAGTCGTTGGCAAATATTTGGTTCCAATGTTGCGTCCTACTACTCTAATGAAGCATAAGTAGAGTAGACCGCGTACACACTGGTCTAACCTCGCCCAATAATCCTTGGAAAATATTTGTTTTTGGAACATTTAACCTGAATTATTTTGTAATAAATGTTAACACTATAATTATATTAGTACCTTTAGATAATCATTTCGGTCAACCCTGAGCCATGTAGATTCTGATTGCAATTAAAAAAATATACGGAATACAAATACCATCTTGTTTTTCTATTTCAAATACAAAATTGCTAATTGTTTTAGTATTTATTTATTTATTTATTTATTTATTTATTTATTTATTTATTTATTCAAATAAGTTTCTACAAAGGCAAAATACGTATTCTCAAAATATGTTGATTGAAATAACATACTTTTTGTGTTATTATGCATGCTATTTCACTTAATGTGTGGCCAGACTTAGAGAATTATCAAACAAGCCGGCTCTTTGACATGGATTGGAATCTGGTCGGTATTTGACATTCTCTTCAATACCTTCCAGCCTCGAACATTTGAAGATCACGTAATTGTTATTGAACTAGGCTTGCCATGGCTCATGTGCGTAGCTTCTGCTTGACGATCGCTTTTAAATTAAGTGGCAAATAAAGTGCTGTAAGAGTATTTAAGTTTACAAACTCTCTAAAAATTTGAAGTGACGACAAAGTCAAGTGTATAGAGCAGTTTGACTTGAAACTCATTTCTAGTAATGACTTCCCAAAATCTTATATTTTTCATATTTTTTTTATGTCGAGATCTCACTACTTCATCCACCACTAATGCCTCTAACGACTCTAAGAAGCTTCTCATTTTTATTTGTAAAGAGAGAACACAAAAAATAATAATAAAAAAAACCTTCTCTCTTTTCCTTCGACGCAAATGCCGACATTTTTTTAATGTGAATATTTTATCTCGTTTATTATTATACCGGATTTTTTTGGTAAATATTAAATTAAATTCTTTGGTTCTTTTTTTCAAATGCAGTAAAACTTCGGTTATCTGAGTTGCTTCGAACCGGAAATTACTGATATTTCAACGTCCTGGTCGACAGAAATACAATGTAAGTACAGATTATTCGGCTTCAACGGTGCTAAAATAAATAAATAAATATATGCTTCTGTTATAAAGCAAAAACTGTAAGATTCAAAGATATGTCTGGTCTTCCATTTGGCCATTTAGTACAAAAGGCAGTCCCTAAAGTTATACGCCTTAAAACGTTAAACAAAACATTTAAAAGCTCTTTTTAAATTTTTGGCGCGTCGAGAGTAAAATTTTAACAGGCAACGTAAGTTGCGCGCGCACAGCTAACGAAAATTCGACAGTATGAAGTTGGTACTTTCTGTCATCTGGAAACTATAAATATATACTAGACGGCAATAATCTTTGATTATAACCAATAAGTGTAATCCAATAGAATTTACAGTATTATCGTGTTTTTGATTAATAATAATAATAGAAATTTATTTGAAAACAAACATACGTACAGGTGATAAATTTATAATATACTTGTGAAATACATCCACCCAACTTGGCATAGCCAGTGCTAGGGTGGATTTTTTATTTATTTAATAATTATTATATTATGGAGTATGTGTTTTGTTTTGTTTGCTTGAAAATATATATGTGTGTTTGTGTGTGTGTATGGATTGAATTTTTATATTGAATCTATTGAATGGGCCTGCTAAAAATTTGCCCTCAACGCGCTAAAAAAATTATAGCTTCAAAAATATGCAAGTCCTGCATAACAAAGCGTTTTTTTAGAATAAGAAAAAAATAAGATTAAAATAATAAGGTCCTTATAGTTTGATTAACCGATGTGAACAATCGAGGTTCCGCTATATTATATTTCTACCGTTGAGCTGTCTTCTGAAGTTGTATTTATTTAATTCTTTGAGTTTTAAAATTATCATGAAGGCATGTTAAACTGCCAGCTAAAAAGTATATGTGCATGTCTGTCAGCTAGTATAGATAATGAAAAAAAGACGGTTAAGTGCGAGGAGACCTCGCAACCTGAGAGTTCCGTATCGTTATAACAAAGTTATAAAAATTAAATTTGTCTCACAATAATTTCATTTATAAATTTAAGGACACGTTTTCATGCTTGTAGTTTGCCTATTTTTTCAAAATTTCTAAATATATGTTCGGATTGCATAGTTCTGTTACCAGACTTTGGAAAAGTATGAAAGAAAATATTAATTTTTTTATTATTTTTACAGTTGTCAACAGCACATTTATACTTGTAGATTTAGTACGAGCAGGTGAATTAATTGTTCCATTATAATTCAATAACACATAGGCATTCGTTTTTATTTAATTTTATATAAATGAATCTCACGTGTTGATAACATGTAATGCAACTTGATCATAGTTCGAATTTTAATCGCCAGATACCGTGACCAATATGGCCAGTTCCCCCTATAAGACACTCTGACTAAAATGACAGATGGACGAAATCAATGCATTTTCTGCTATCTGGAAATTATATAATATTAGAGTAGACGACTATAGCCTTTGAATACAACCAATTGATTGAGGTTGATTTTTATACGTACTACTCTTAAGCTTTTTGAAGATTTTATTTCACTAAATTATTTGCATGTATGTTGAAATTTAATTTTTCGTCACGCCAAAGAAGTATAACTTCAATAAATATACGCATCTATTTTTTATTTTTGACATTTTTCTAAATTTTTTTTAATTGCTGTCAACTCACCATATCTCAACAAATTTAGCTCAGAAAAATCTAAAAAATACGGAACTTGCACTTGATCACCTTTTTCATATTAGCTGAATATTTTGTTCATACCTACAGTTACTCAATATTTAATTAATTAAATGGCGCAGTTTGTAAAAGTTTATTATCTCTTTATCAGAGTGCAAATAATATGTAGGTATTTCAAAACCCTTAAAGCTATAATAGACACCATTATGATATTCATTTAAAATCGTTAATTCGTTTTGTCTGTTGTTGAAATATTAATGAGCTTTTAAACAACTTCTGATGTCATTAAATAGAATTATTAATTTACGACCGTTATTTAGCACCGGGATAAATAAACAACAACAACAACAGCATTAAGTATAGACAAATACGCGTTATTATCTGTGTAATTAACCTACAAGTAAAGTAAACTGTAATACCGACATGTAGGTGCCCGTAGTTCATTAGATACTTATAAACATTGTTATTAAACAACCTATAAACGCATTATAAAACAATACCCGCAACTTCACGGTTGGTATATCTGTCGTAATATACAGCAATCCCTTTTGGTCGCAAAATTCTAATTACTTTGCGAACCTCGCCAAACTCACACAGACGAACTCACGCGCTCTCCAACACATGTATGCATTTGCTATATATTATGGGAGCTTGGCTCGGAGCTGTGTTCGATCTAAACATTGACGCAGGTGAGCTTCACGTGACGTCATCGTATTGTGTCCATTTAAAAAACCGGTTAGTTGCGAGCAGAATTGGCGTGGACGGGCTTACTATTCACTTTTCCACGAGAACATTTAGTATTTTCATTTAGGTATCCCCGTAAAATTTGAGTGGGGCGTATAGTCCCTATTTTTTCAAAATTTTAGACTTAGCAGTTTCGGAATAAGGGGTGGGGGAAAAGTCCTATTTTCGTAAATTTTCTTTAATATCTTTTA
The DNA here is from genome assembly GCA_034508555.1 of Venustoraphidia nigricollis. Classification (NCBI taxonomy): domain Eukaryota; kingdom Metazoa; phylum Arthropoda; class Insecta; order Raphidioptera; family Raphidiidae; genus Venustoraphidia; species Venustoraphidia nigricollis. The sequence continues at coordinate 11,247,458 of JAVRKA010000009.1, forward strand.
AGTTATGCACTTTAAAATTATTGAAAAAATATGCACTCGAAAAGTATATACGCTTTTTAACTTTCTTATTTGACCCTCAAAATCAAAATTCATTTATTTACGCTATACGTTCGTAATTGGGTCATCTTACTCTATATATGTACCAGTTTTTAACTTTTTTCGTGGCTAGATTCGGAGAGAATAAGCGGATGGACAGACAGACACAAGGGTGATCCTATAGAGATTCCATTTTTTCATCGGATATTAGGAACTCTAAAAAGTTTGTTACATCTTTTACTGACAGATTGAAAAGTTGATAAATTTGACTCTTTAATTTCTGACCCACTGTGTGTTTTGTATCGTTAAATTATGTTGTATCAGTTGCAGATTTAGGTGGATTGTTTTGGTCAATAATTTCGACTTATTGCCCACTGTGTGTGGTGTCGTGTCCATCTCACGCAGTATATTACAAATATGTATCAACGGTGAATTAGAAAGATGGTATCTTTGAATGTTGGCCGGTGCTTTCGATATTTGGACCACTGTGTGTTGTCACGTCAGTTGTATTACTTTTGAAGTAGATCGAAAGTTAATGTGGTGTGTTTTTGGTTTTGATATAATGACCCACTAAAATATAATTACCCATATACTTGCACTTTGAGTTGATTGCCGTATAAGATTTTCTAATAATGTGTTGAAAAACTTACAGTACTTATAAATGTCTTTGGTTCAACGTCTCCTGCAGCTTATATAGAAATTATTAATAACTCCTATATTGCGATCTGCTTTTATAAAGGCGAGAAAAAGAACCAGACTGCAGATCATAGATGTTTGCTACGTGAGTTCATTAGTGTCTATATAACTGTTGGTATATTTAAGTGAACGGACAAAACATGAAATATTTGTTAATTACATTAAAGAGTCGTCAAAGGTGTATTTAAAGAGTTAAGGCTGTGTGTAGTTTTAGACCGAACGGTCCGTGTTAGAGAGTCTATGTTGTGGTCGTTTAAAACAATCTAAAATAGACACAAAGTCTTCGTCCTCAAAGTAACAAAACACCGCATGGGCCAACCCATAATACTGTGCATACACCGACCTGAACGAAGGCTAAATATACGCCAACAACTCTGAAAATGCGTAAACGTGTCCCATATTCTGTACGAGGTGCATTCAAACATCTGACTGAGCTGTTAGTCAATCGTCGTCTGTGAAGGCATTGAGAACAAACAAATAGCGACAATTATTTTTATTTTGACGGAAAAATTAGAGCTACCAAAGAATTTCGGCGCGATTATTACTATTAAGTAACTTATTTCTTAAGAAAAACTCTTTTTGAAAAGTTTCTTGTGATTCCAGAAGTGCTAGAGACTTTGTTTTATTTCACTATTTTATCGCAAAGTTAATTAATTTATTTTAATATACTTCTATACAAATACCTAGTATATAATAGGGTCGTAAGTGTTGTCAAGTCAGACTGGTAATCCCTTTTTTCCCATGATTGTGTAAATTTTACCATTACAATAAACAATGAAACAGTTATTCGACTTCTGACTTCATACGACGGGCAGTCTACAAGTGCTCCTAGCTGGAGCCCTTTTTTCCGAAATAAAATATGTCGGATGATTTTGGACTATACTTCATTATTCTCTCATAACAGGGGGCTGTTATTCCCGTGAAACTCCGGATAAATACGACTATATTCCATTAAAAAATTTTGTGAGAGCTTAATATATCTATCTTTAATAGGCAATCTACAAATTGAGGCGAAGCTGGACCGGACTGTTAGTATATAAATATTTTTAAGATATCGTACGATTTTTACGACAAACGTACGTCCATAAATGAAAATATTGAACATACAAAACTAAAACTTTCAGAATCGTTACCTCAATACGTCTCAAATAAATATACATAATTTAATCAGAATTGAATAATTATTTATTTGTAAAACGGCAGATATATGCTACGCGACCGTATTACAAAATTTGACGCAAAATTTAAAAAATTTTCTGAAATCTTTCTGATTAATATAAAAATAATAAACGATTAAAAAAAATCACGGAGCTGTTTTGGTGGGTTTAGAAGTTTATTATAATCGAACCAAAGAAGGTTTTAACTTCTAAACGGTAGGTACTTGTATTTTTTTTTCTAATCAAAGAATATAAATATGCGGATGTACCATTATTCTCATGAAAAGATTTATCGATCAGGCCTAGTTTCCTCGATAGCTACGGTCTAGAGTGCACAGGCCGTAGTATAGACCGCAGATGCTGAAAATTGAATTCTAATTTGATAGTTAACCTTTCAACGTTCACTAAAGCTCTACAAGGGACTCAACTCTTTCGGTAAAATAAACATAACCACGGCCGCCCGCATACGTTTTTAGGTTTACAAGCGGGATTACAGATTTAGGCTTCGAACTATTCGAAAATAGACAACTTTTGTAATGTTTGTAATCATAATTTAAGTTAACTAGCGAACAGGTCCGAATACTTCGCACCGTTAGTGATCAGGGTGGAAATAAATTTTATTCTATTCTACTTAGAGACTTCAGCGCCACTATGGCACTTTATATTACCGACAATTGTTACAGTAAACAGATTGCTATGAGATGGCGACATTTGTTTTATTTTATTCTATTCATTCAGAGACTTCAGCGGTCTACATGTCATATTACCGACAACGGTTAAAATAAACAGATTGCTCCAGATGGCGACATTTGTTTTTTCTGAATGTTATTTTTTCTAATGAAATTGTTAAATTGTTGCTTCAATTTCAAAAATTTCCAAATTTTTGACATTTTATTTGTGTTGCAAACATTACTTCTAATTCTCAATATTGTTCACGTCCATTATAATTAATAAGTTTATTTTTTTATTTTTTAACGGGAAATTGGACAATTCAATTTTAATATAGTTAAACTAAATTAAAAAATTGCGACGTTTCGTTAAATCTTTTTAATTTCTTCGGGCAGAACTTTACTACAATAAATATTAAATAGTAAATATTTAAACAAACTGAAATTATGTACTTTTTTTTCTAAGCTTTTTTGAAATTTGTTTAAGAAAAAAAAATTACATAATTTCAGTTTGTTTATATATTTACTATATTTAATATTTATTGAAGTAAATATATGTATTATTAAATATCTAAATTTTACTAATGTTATGGTTAACTAATTAAAGTTCTGCCCGAAGAAGTTAAAAAGATTTAACGAAACGTCGCAATTTTATAATTTAGTTTAACTATATTAAAATTGAATTGTCCAATTTCCCGTTAAAAAATAAAAAAAACTTATTACTTCTAATAGTAGGTTATAGGACTAAGAAGTTAGTAGCCAATGCTTTGGTGGGTTACACATCAAAGTTGAAAAAAAGAAGCTGTGAAAATTCGGATAGTTTTTAAAATATGACAATTGCAGTCAATGAGGTTTGTTTATGGTTCTAATAAAGAACAAGATCCTAGAAATTATGCTAAATGAATATAAATCTTTTTAATTAACTTCATAAAACGAACAGCGGGTTATTGCAGTTCTTCTCTTGTATAATATTACTCTGTTATGACTTGTGTGTGCTGATATTGTTTTGTTTTTTAACTCGTTTTTGTTTTATAAACAATACACTCTCTAACATTATTGTTATTAAACCTACTCGTCTAGAAGTTGTTTTAATTAAAAGATATATAAGATTGAAGCTGTTGAGATTTTAATGAAGAAACTAATTATGAGATAAGCTTCGTTATTTCTATGTTTTAATTTAATAAGAAAGGTTCTAAAAATTAATTTAATTAATGTTTAATTGATTTGCTAATGAGCTAAATATTAATGATTTGATTATTCGTTTGCATGGAAAACATACCTCAAAGACCTACAGTTTTCTTTCGTTTAATTCAATTATTTTAATAAAGGATAGAGAGAAAGGAGACTGGCCCCATTGGGAAGCGCATGTACCGAAAATTGATAACGGTAACGGTTCGTAGAAGTTTTATACGCGGCACTCTAACTGTAAGACATCAAGTAACATGCATTATTTTACCCTTAAGATCCATGGAGTCAGTCTCCATGTTCCCATGAATGAATCTATGGCATCGTGGTATTGCTTTTAGTTGATCTTATCGATTATTTTTTAATTCAGTGGCGAGTGTGTAATGCACTAGAGAAAGAAGCGCTTGATCTGGATATTAAGAGGGGAATGCCATGTCGGAAAAAGCTGATAAGACACTGATAAGGCTGTCTGATTGGGACGTTGCAACGTGAAATCTAAACGTTTTGACTTCCATGAATCCGCGCTATTAGATATTTCACATCAAAAATCAACATTCAGATCGCATGGATACTTGTGATCTTATGGTTTTAGCACATTTGCCACCCAAACATAAAATCTTATCATGGAATTTTGATATGGAAGCCCTCCCTGCGACGAGCTCCTTCTAACTAAATTACAGGAAGAAAGACCCTGATCCTGAATTTCAGATATCGGTATTCTGTGAATAGACAATTATAGCATACAAATCGAACGTCGATATTTGGAATAAAGACAAGGCTAGTGAATAATCTATTAATTTCCTTTGATCTCAATAATTACTATTAACTGTCGCATGAAATGGACAATTACAGTCACTTCATTGATCAGAACTGATTGCATAAACAGTACTAATGAGTGTTCAAAACGTCTGTTATGTCCTAGTTGTGAAACGCGTGTCCGGACTTTAGACATGCGTTTTGCTATTCATAGCTGTTCAGGACCAAGGTTATTAGATACAGAGGTGATCTCGTTCCGTTGAATAGAGGTGGGAGAAATGACATCATCCGTTGGACTGTCAATTGATATTTGCGTGGTTGACAGCGTCATTCATGAAGCAGGTGACCTTGCTTAGGACTAAAACAATTTTTAAACGCATGCTAGTTAACCGGACTTAGAGTACGCCTGAACACGATTCATTGGAAACATGTTAAAAAGAAACGTATTTTATGTTAATACCGAGTGAGATAATTAATTAGCATAGTGTGGTCCAGCGGTTAGCGTGCTGGCTTCTTGACCGGACTGTCGTGGGTTCGAATCCTGTCACTGCTCATGGATGTTTTGTGATGTCGTCAAGTTTTAAATGATTACGTTATTTGATGCAATTAAGGCGTTAGTGAGTTGTTGAGCGTCTGCAATCCACAATAAATAAAATAAAGATAATTAAACTCTCATTCGTGAGGTACTTGTCTTGAATTCCGGAGGAGACAGGTTTCGTAATGCTTAGAAACGGTATGTTGTACAACAAACAATTTAGTGCATAGTTACTTAACCTGGGCGTCGCGATCTAATATAATATGGGGATCAAAGGCGGTCACAAAGTGGATCTAAATTAAGTACCTGCTTTTGAAACTTGGTGTATAAGAAAAATATTCAAATTGAAATGGACTAAATAATTAAAAAATTAAGTAATTTTCTCAGTACGTACGCGCGTTTGAAATTATATTTCTTTGGCGAGATTAAAACTAATTTTTAATGTACATGAAAATTATTTATTCAAATAAAATCTTCAAAATGTATTATGTAATACTTACAGCAAATTAACCTCAAATATTTTAAAACACTTTCAAAATTTTATTTTGGTTTTTACTTTTATCCTCTGGTTAAAATTTAAAATGACTACTGGTTGTAATTAAAGGTTATAGTCATCTAGTAAATTACATAGTTGCAGCTGACAGAAAGTGCATTGATTTCGCTAATTTATAATTTCTGGCTGGACTTCTTATGGCCATCCTCGTACTGTCGAATTTTCGTCAGCTGTACGCGGTCAACTTCAAACTGTCGAATTTTCGTTAGCTGTGCGCGCGCATTTCCGTTCTCTTGAACTGTCCACTGAACTATCTATTATGAATCATCTATTATTATATAAATTTATTTTGTTTGTGTGTAGTTCGGTAATTAGTTTAGTTCCCAGAACGAGGTCTATGAAAGCTCCCTTACTAAGGTTGGCAACACAATGTGGCTATTAAGAGTCGCTCTAAGATATTATTGATCAGTTGATTGTAATGTCATTTGATTCCAATTGGTCATTCGGAACAATGATGCGCTGTTAATTATTATTTGATGCTCTGTCACATAATTACACAGAATAATTACAAATTACAGAAATCACTTACCATACCACAATAATTAATTATCGACAAGATGACAATGGAAAAGTCAAACATAAACTCACATATACATGCCATTGTGTTTACCAGACTGTAGTAAAATCAAAAGGAAGGTTTTTTATTTTGGCAGTCTATTATATAAGTATGTATATTTGTATGAACGTGGGTGAGTATAGATGTTCCCTCCTAGAGACCAAAATATGGTGCCCATTACTCGCCATATTGTCTCGGATGATGTAAAAAGTGCAATGATTTGGGGTTTTGTGTTAAGTTTTTTTTATCCATTTTATAAATAATTGAATTAGATGCAGATACTTGGAAATTCTATTCTATTCTATTCTATTCTATTCTATTCTCATAACCGAGTGCTTAGAGATGTCGTTGTTATTACGGCGTTCCATGAGTCGTCTAATGTATATAAATTTCCAGTTTCTAGCTTCTACTTCGAGAAGCTGTAAAAGTAGCAGCTAGATTTAAATTGAAACTCTGAATTGGTTCTAGGCAGAAATAACTCAGCTGTTGGTGGCCTTAAAAATAAAAACAAAAATGAGTTTGTGTCGTGTGTCTGTCTGTATGTGGCATAACTCTTCAATGGGTGGACCGATTTTGATGCGATTTTCTATACCACAAAAAACACCTAACTCGGCAAATTAGTTATAGACGGCAACACATACTTCTATCATCAATACCAAATACTCTTTGTACAGACCATAGTCAGAGCTGTCTTTAACCTATTGGAGGCCCTGGGCACTTCGGATAATGAGGCCCCTGTGAATATTAAAGAGGACTATTTTTACTTAAAAAAAGAGCGTAATTACTAAGCAAATCATTAATTAACAAATACATTATTAAGGGGGTATTCTCATGTGAACGCATAAATTTTACCTCTTTTTAGGGAATTTTTTTTAGACGACAATAACATTCAATCATTTTAAATTTTTTATATGTTTTTATTTGTATCTTAGATTGTATGAAAATTTTTTTTTCTCTTATTTTACATTTTTTATATATATATTTTTTTAATTAAATTAGACACTAAAAAAAAGCAGGTCACTGGTCATATTAATAGCGGCTGTTCATGTTGTCTGAAATAAAAAATAGAATGAATCATTGTTCAGTAGGTATGTCGCTATCGGCCCTATCAAAATTAATCAATTTTATTGAAAAAAAAAATGGCGGACTGTAGAAAAAAGTTTGTTTTTTGTTAAAAATCGTTTAAAAAAATAAGAAAATATTTTCGAAAATAAGCAATTTTGATACGGCCGATAACCATTAATGAGTAGAAGAACATATATAAATTTCAAAGCAATCGGTTGAATACTTTTTTTTAGGACCATGACAGTTTTAGAAAATAATGTTTCCAGAAAAATGCGTTTAAAGTTTCAAGAGCCGACAAGTCGCTTATACGACGTGTCGGCGACTATGAGTTGTAACTTCTTTAAAACTAGGAATTTCGGTCTCTATTTTTCACAGCATCTTTTCGATAGATTTTACTACTGAAATATGAAAAAAAAATCGATTGATCGAAGTCGTCACATGAGGATACCCCCTTAAAAATATATCGATATATTTGTCGGAAATATCGGTTATCGGATGCTGATCTGGAAATAGGGAGCCCCATCGATCGCGGGGCCCTGGGCACGTGCCCAGAGTGCCCAGTGGAAAAGAGAGCCCTGACCATAGTCTTAGGGGATTTCTATGTCTGTGGTATGAACGAAATTCTTTATATCATGCCTTTACATCAAGTCTTTATATCAAGTTCTGAAATCCTTATACAGCAAAAAATTCGCATTCATCTGTGTATTAAATCACGAAACTGTTCCGCATTTAAAACGCCACAATAAAACCTTATTACATTATTATTATTTTATTAATTGTTTTCCGCGTAGCAATAATTTTAATCTGAATTACGGTCTGATTCAATGCCGTTGCATAAGTACGCAGTGTAATGTTATGTAATAAGGGTTTGTGTATTAAATCATAGATGTGACAGTTGGTAAAGTCCGCTCGCTACTTTACCGGCCGTTTGTCGAGATATCCTGCTGTCGTACGTATTTTCCTGCTGCGTGCCGTTGTTCCTGCCTGAATTTGCCCGTTGCGTTATAATATTGAAATTTTAACCACGAAGCTCGTTTTTTTAGATTGTATAAAAAAGGGTACATATATTTTTCATATTGGAATTTGTCTGTTAGTTTTATTATAGTGAAGTTACCTGGGATGCCGTATTACCGGAAATACATGCCGAATTACGGCAGGTGAGACCATTCGAAAGTATTATTATTCATAGTGAAAATTATTCGTTGATCCGATTATTGGTTGTTGAGCAGTAGCTGTATCTATTCGCTTTTTCGACACTATTATTCCGCGGAACTATTCCGTCGACAGGAAAAAAATATTGAATTATTTCCTAGCCTTCCTTTTGATTTTATAGTATTAAGAATTACTTACAACTTTTTTTTACCTGTTTGTTTTAAATTAGATTCAAATAATTATGTCTATTATGCTATCTTTGGCCACTAATGATGTAAAAGAATAAATTACCGGTTAAATATTCGTGGTAATTTATTATAAATAGTCGCGGCTTTTTATATTATACAAAGCTCCGCAGAAAGTTTTGCGCATGATTGCAACTTCCGGTTGAAATTTTAATTTTATAACGGTCAATATCTACATAAACATAAATACAATAAATTAATTCTTTCGATTCTATTGTTGAAAACTGCTCTATTGTCTAGTTTTTTGTTGTTCTGAGAAGCAGAAACCGGAAGCTGCCATTTTGTTTTATAATAGTCGGTAAATTATCCGAACAAAATAGTTAATATTATAAATCACCGGTAATTTTACATCACTGTTGGCGACAGTTAGATCTCACGATGAAACGAAACTATTGATATTATAGTTCTTCTAGTGAAAGATAGGAAACCTTTTCGAGAGAGAACATAGTTTATAAAACTACAGGTCTAAAAAGAACTAATTACTCAGAATATTCAATAGTAACCGTATTTGATTTCACTATTTGTCTAGTCAGACATGGTTCTCGAACAAAAAATCGGAGCAAATGTGTAGAAATTAAAAAGTAAGTACCTGTCTACTGATGTGATATAAAAAATTTTTATTGACTTTATTTCTTTTTTGTCCTTGGTAATTAATATAAAAATGATTTGTCTAAATCTAATAAAAAGTTTATAATAATTCCGTTTTTTTAAAAACTTTTCATTAATAATTGTTTAACTCAAATTTATATTTACATGTGTATTTTAACTTTTATATCTACTTAATCAAAACACTTAATAGTTATTAAAGATTGAAAAGTTTCAAACAAGGAACGAAACGTCGCTGTAAATAACAAATAAGTGTTTACTTAAAAAGTCCTTTTTCCCGACAAATCATTTTTATAAAAATGTTATATTAATTTAATCAATATCTATATTAATAATTTCGTCGAGGTGTCCGGAAATCTGTCAAAAATTATTAGGCATAAAAAATGTCTATATTAAAATTTCGTCACATCCATATGGCATGTTTGATATAATTCACTGAACAAACATTGATTGGAGTCTATGGCGCGATGTCTCATCGAACTGATCCTTACTCTTGTTAGGTTTGAATGAATATTTCATATAATATTACAGCTTCTGTAATATTATTAAGTTAACAATAACTGTCCCTTAATTTTATTTGAACTGTTGAACTGACGTTAAGTTGAACTAGAGAGGAGGGTGCTACATAACTGCGTAGTCCTGTTACTCCTTGTTCCTGTTAGAGAACATAGACGGGAGAACGATTCGTTAGTTTGGTCAGCGCATTGTCTGCATTCCTTTAAGCCATTCCAGGCCGTCGTCGGCCGTCGCCTTCTCTTCGTAGCAACGGCAGTATTTAGGTTAGTTGCTTTAACTCCACTCCGGAGACAGAGGTAATGATTTTCCGGTACTCTCCGGAAGTGGCCTCAGAGATAACACTAGCTCTTTCCATTGCCATAACGTACATAAAATAGCTTACCTATGTCTATCTACAGACTGTATAGTTTATAACTAAGAAGGCACATACTGTGTGCTTATTTCGTATTATAATAGTTTTATTAATATGAAAAATCAAAAATACAACAGACAATTGTAAAAAGAGGTTTTCCTGTTTTTAAAGTAAAACATCTTTTGTTTTTTGTGAATTTCGTGGCGGAGTAACTCGGTGATTGGCCGTTACGAGCAAATGTGATGTTTTTTCTCTGTGTTTGTATACATAACAACGGATTACAAAGACCGCATACTACGAGCGTTTTTTTAAATTAATTATACAGAACCAGTTCAATTTAATAAAATCGTAACTTGGTCTGTAATTATACAGGATTAAAGATCCCAAGAAACAATTTACAATTATTATCATTTTTTGCCTGTTATTTATTTGTATTGATATACTTATAAAAAAACTGTTAAATTTGCGTGTTTCTCATTACTATATTTTGAAAAAAAAAATAATTGAAGGATGAATGATGAGATAGAATGCATTAAGATCATTTTTGTCTGTGGAATATATATATATCATTTTCAGTTTGAGAGCCAAAAATGTCCGAAGTAAATCTTTTCGGTATCTTGATTATGGATATTTCATGCCGTTAATAATTAATATATGTATTGTTTACATTTTTTATTGCAACCCCACGTAATTATTTTTTATGAAATTTATCTTTTTTAGTTATTTTTAATGTAACCAAATCATAATTATTTTGTTTTTTTGTGTCCGCCATAGCTTTGTAACCCCTGATCCAATTTTACGGAAATAGAAGACTCTTCAACTCAAAGCATATTTTTGTTGCATTGCGTTAGAAGTTTGAATTTTTTACAGAACTATGGGGTTATAGACCTTAGTATTTGATATTAATTTCAATTTAATACCTCTATCCGTTTCTAAGAAATAGGCTTTTGGCACAAACAGGCGGATAACAAAGTGTTTCGTTTTTTACTTTTGAGGTACGGAACCCTAAAAACGTCAATATATTATATCGAAAGATGTTGAGAATTAAAATGATTTAATCATAAATGATTATATATTTAATCATAAATGATTTAATAATCACACACATTTTTAATTACGTAAAGTCGATTAAATTATATTAAATTTATGAACATCGTAGGTATGTGTTATACAAAACTAACTTCTATCTAGTACAAAATAAATGCAACTCACCTATCCAATCCGAATGTTATGTAGTACCTAATAGTTGGAGAGGTTTTTGAATCGAGTTTCTCTCTTTATGTATTCGTGGAATCTCCTAGTAGTAGGATAGTTTGTATAAGTAGATTTGCCAAATGCATCAGGATATATTCTACTCTTACATATACCTATCTAGTTTACCTACACTTTACAACCATTTCAATAGGGAAATGGCTCTTTTGATAGCGTTGGCCAGGCACTGCTTCATCTGAGATTATACATCTGATAATTTACAGTCTTCCATATTATCAGCTTTCGTCTTTATGGTCTGCAATAAGTTGACACTGAATCAGATTGGATTACTGTGGAATCTGAACGCTCAAGAACTAAGGTCATTCGCGTCTGATAACAAATAATGGTCTGCAATAAGTTGACACTGAATCAGATTGGATTACTGTGGAATATGAACGCTCAAGAACTAAGGTCATTCGCGTCTGATAACAAATAATGGTCTGCAATAAGTTGACACTGAATTAGATTGGATTACTGTGGAATATGAACGCTCAAGAACTAACAAATAAAAACACACACACACACAAATATCCACAGGTTCGTGTTGTTACTCCAAACTGTACAATAGTGGCATCCAATTTTTAAATCAAAATTCACTTTTCAAAATGTTATAACATTTACTGTTTTAAGGTTTCCCGAGTCCAAAAAACATATTTTTGGAAAAAGTCTCTGCATCTGTTGCTCTACTACTCTGTTTGTGAACACGATATATGTCGAACGGATAAGTGGATTGAAACCAAATTTTGGAAGGATGTTTGATATGCAAAGACCTCTGTAGTTTTTGGGGAAAATTGGCGCATGCGCAGAAAAGATATGTGCTATAACGTTGCTTTTTATATTATAATAGTATACTATTCATAACGATTTGTTATTCTATTTATTTTTCCAAGGGCGTTTTGTAAACAAATTTTTTTTATGAACTTTCGGAAATATTTTGAAAAAAAAAACAGCTCTTCTTTTATTCTGGAAACTGGTCAAAAAGAAAATCGGCAGCTGATAAGAATGCTTTTGTCAACTTTTACATGTGATACCATATTATGTAACCGTGCAGACGATGAGCAAATATAATAATATTTAATACTAACAGAAATTTTATTTTCTTTATTATAACATGTCAAATATTAATATTTTTGAAGCTGGAATAGTCCTGTCTCTCAATTGATTTTTCCTTTATAAAACAGTCCCTACACGCGAGAGTTTTTGTGTTAAGGTTATTGTTCACCAGCTGTTCAATATGACCTTTTATTCACTGGCATAGCTCTATATTACGAGCATGAAAAAGAGCTCGGCAAAATTTCTAATTTCTATGAAAAACCTTATTCAATCTTTTAGGGCAATGCTTCTCAAAGAAATAAGAGTTAAACTGAGTATAATCTTTTATTACAGAAACTTGACTCGTACGTCCAAATTTCAGAAATTTTCAACATGATTCCCTGACCAGCATACATTATTTAAAATTAAGAACTTCTAGGACTACATAATATTTCAACACTAATTAATTATTACTAAATCGTGATTATCGTACGCCACTGGTTTATATGCGATAGAGTTGTAGGTCTTGAGACGATTCAATAGTGCTTTAATGCCTAGAATGATCTAGTATTATTGTACTCTTATATTATGTTCCTGCAGAATACCAATTACACGAATGTCTTCGAACTGCAGTTACGATGCTTCGCCCTGTTCATAGAGTATCTACTTGAATTTCTTTATATAGCTGTCTAGATCTTAACCTTAATAAAGCTCATTGTGTCTCACGACTTTTATGTTATTCGATATTCAAAATAAGGTTAGTTTTTTTGTTAAAAAATTGAGTGCTTTTCAAATTTAAAATTATTACATCTATACAAAGTATTTTATATTAATGTAGATATAGATACAGATTAGACCGTGTTAATATCTAATTTTACACAACACCTAAAAATAAAATAAAACCTGTTCATCAAATAAAAGTTAATTTAAAAATGCAGTTAAATTATAGAAAAAATATGTAAAATTTCATTACGTATAATCTTCTAGTAAAAAATTATGCTATAATTAAATATTCAGCATAGTGGAGGTAGTTTTAATTAACGTAATTTGTTACCTCTCGTTAGTTTAATATGCATACGTATTAGCTACGTCTGTTGCCTCCAGCCATATATGGCCAATTTGTTCACTCACCTGTGAGTGCTGTGACGCTGTACACTCCGTCACCATCGCGTTACGTTGTATCAGTGACGGAACAATTGTAAAATAATTGATCCCAGGATTTGTACTTCATACTTGACGCTTTATACTCTGTATCAAAATAACGTGCGTTGTAGAGTAGTGCCGTTTAGGGAAGATAGTAGCGTCATTTCTGCGCACAAATGAGTTTCGGGTCGGATGGATGTTTTTTTAGCAAGGGGTGGGCCAATGAATGTTGTCATTTAGAATAGAATAGAATAGAACTTTATTCAATAACATGTCACAATGACAAAGAATGCATCAGTTAAAAATACAATATAAGATGTGATATAAAACAATTATCATTAAAATAGTCAAAAAAATTTGTACGGGGACTTGTCTATGCGAAAATTTACAACACTTTTTTAAAATAATTTGTGGCTTTGAATGCTTACAATTTCTTCGGGTAAACTGTCAAATAACTTCACAGCAGAGTAGCGGAGTCCCTTTGTATATAAAGCGAGGTGATGATCGGGAGTGCCGTGATTCAAACGACCTCGCGTATCATAATTGTGATCCGGCAAATGGCGGTGAAAAAGATGTTTATTTCTGAACAGTTAACAAACGGACTTTATTATGTATATCGCTTTTACTACTCTTCTTACTACGCATATTCCTAATATTGCTACTATCTTCTCTAAGCGGTACTATTCTACCAGTGACGAAACCTTGAAAAATATTGTTGGTTTTGGAGTAGGGTATTTGACACTACAAAATATACTTGAGCTAATTATATGAACATGAAAATTTATCGAATAAGAAATTACATATTTTCATATTTACTTAAAATTTATAAATGTGTCGAACACAGAAGACATGTTATGAACTCTACAATACGGAATTTCGGATTTTTAAATATGAAATGAAATATAACAAATATGGGTTAAATGAAATTTTGAAAAATGTGTTTTTTACAAGCACGCCACTGAACATATTATGCCTAGAGAGTTTGAAAAGTACATACGTTGTCAATGTTGGAACTTCGTCATTTGATAGTCTATTCGAGCGCTTTATGTTATATCTAATGATATTTTCTGCTTGCGTACGATCAGCTTTCATTTTATCCATAAATTATGTTAATATTTGTGTACACTGTACAACATATTCCAATGTTACAATCACAATAAGTTTTTCAGTTGTTTTAAGTAGCTCGATTAATTGTTATTATATTATTGCATTGTGCTATTTTGGGTCAACATTAATATTTTATACCAGTGTTCAATTTTTTTGAAGAAATCGTGAAATTTCGGAGGATCCGACTTCCTTAGGAGTAAATTATTAAACAAACATATTAACTGGAGAGTTAATAAATAATAGTTGTTAGTATCTAATAAGTAAGAACGATACTAGTTTCAGTTTAATAATATTTAAAGACGGTATGTCGTACTTTCACTGGATTAATCAATCATTTTGTGGCCTATGATTCAATTAAAATGTATAAAAGTTTTCGTAACCAAGAAAAAATTATTAACAAGTTCAAAAATAAATGATTTTTTTAAATCATATTATCTGTTTTTGATAACTGAATTTTAGTACTCTTGTCCAGTAGACTTTTGTAGGGTCAGAAATTGAACTATAATTATCATAACGCTATGACGTCTCAGAGCGGTCAGCAGAATAGTCAGAATTTTTCTAATGTTTCTAATAATGTCGTTACACTATTAAAATTATTTGATGGGTTCCTAGTGTGTTTTCTAATAGCATTTTTACTAAATTGTATGCACATTTTGTGCGAACGTGTGAACTGGGCTTTTTGTTTAACCATTAATTTAGTAGTAAAATAACACAGCTGTTATTATTTGTGTTGTTGTTAGCAATTACATAATTTGTATCTATTTATTGAATATTCATTATCGTGAATGGAGGTAGTAGACGCTGTTTACACAGTATCGATACATGTAACAATATTAATTAAAGTATTGGTTGCTAAATAATTACTGATTAGTAATTAATAATTATTAACGATGAATTTACGCTAAAGTACTATTAAAATATTTTATGTCCAGTGTTAGTTTTGAACTTAATTTCTCTAATTATTACTGAAGACCTTTACTATGAGTAAATAATAATTAACGTATCCACCATTTATTGACCATATAAATTGCTGACCATAGTTTGCGTTTTTCTCTTCTATATGGTGTTTTATCAGCTTAGGATATTTTTGAGTACTTATATTGGGGTGACTGCTTTCCAGTTGTTCAATATAACTCCTTATAGCTCTATATTAAGACCATTTCAATATGGATGTGTGCATGCAAAATACGTGAAAAACAGTTCCGAAATTTCTTATTTTTATAAAATGGTAGCACGACTACGTTTCTTTTACTTTAAGCGATTTTACAGCACTCGTATTAAATGTGTCATTTCGTAACCGAAATACAGGCAGGAAAATCAGTTATGTTACAGGGAGGTGTGCAAAATACATCGATAGTTGTTAGTAAGAGGGGAAACAAGTGAAACCTAAATAGATAAACAAAGGACATTTTAAGCGTCATTCAGAATTCAGTGGGAACTTATTGGAGCACGTTGTATGTGTGTTTTAGTCAGAGTTGTTCGCTTATAATTTGTCAGAAGTTTGATAATTGCCAGAGGGATTAAGTTTTAATGCAGTTATCACGCGACGATACTTTATTTCCATGTTTCCGGCAACACGATACGCCTATCCTATTAACCTGCTGTTGAGTTCCGTGCTTTCATCTCCACTTTTGTATTGGTCCAAATTTCAATTTGTTTTCCGGCCATATTTGGAGTTTTTTTTTATTTACAATATTACGTTTGGGGTGACATTTTCCTACTGTGTCTATATCGAATATGTATGTACAGTAGACTTCTGATTATTCGTAGGAGTAAGCTGGTGCAATACAATTTTAAAGATGAAATCAAACATGTCCGCGAGACGATCTAATTTGTATTGAAGAAAGTATTGATTTTTTTAATTAATTGTATGATACGCAAATGGAGAAGTTTAAGAAATTTAGATCTTGAAACACAGTTTTTATTAAATATTTTAACCAATTTTGAAAGCAATGGGCTTGAATCCCAACAGAGACAAATATGACGGAATTTTTTCTTACTGCCTCTCGCACAGAAACGGTTAATCTTGTGAAAACTGTCTTGTTAAAGTTTTCCATTTACTTCAATAATTTTCTTCAATAATTCTTTGATTTTAAAATAGCTGACAACGATAATAATTGATCTACATAGAAAAAGATCGCTTTTCAAGCTAAATTTTGATCAAAATACGAAGAAAAATGTTCTTTCAAAGTCGAAACTGTGCAAAAAACTATGTTAAAGACGTGAATGCACAGTTTAAAATCAATAAATTTCGAGCAGGGTTAATTTAAAATTCTACAATGCTTTTTATATGGAGAAATATATGTGGTTACAAACTAAGGTCATTGTCAAATCAAATTTTCTGACAATGCTTTCAGGAACCCAGCATAAGGATATGAGAGAAACATATTCGGCGAATGATTCAGTGCTACACTACTATAAAGAGTAAAGAATTAAGGGGTAACACCACTGTAAATTTTTCAAAATATCGAATTTTTTTTTAGGCTTAAAAAATACTTCGAGCCTTTTAGAATATGGGGAAAAATATTTCATACCTCAAAGTATTTTTTTTCTTAATAAATAATAATATTGACTCTACCAACAGTAATAGAATATTAAACAAAACGAAACCACTTGCGATTACTGTTCAAAACATTTTTTTATTTACAAAACGTTTCGACCAAATTTTGGTCCTTTTCAAATAAATTCCTTTCAAATAAATTGAAAAGGACCAAAATTTGGTCGAAACGTTTTGTAAATAAAAAGATGTTTTGAACAGTAATCGCAAGTGGTTTCGTTTTGTTTAATATTTTTTTTCTTGTAATTTCGAACTCTTCCCCAAGCGGGTCTATAATGTCTATAATGCATTTCAAAACTTTAAATGCGTTTTTCTCGAAACACGATTTTTCAAAACGGCACGCAGCATAACTCCAACAATTTTCATTCTTTTCATTCGAATTTGTTACAATATCTTTAAAATAAGATTTTGAAGAGGGGATTTTCGATAAGTTAATTTAATCATTATTTATTAACAAATGATTATCTTTTTTTTTGTTGAAAATTTAACGATTTAATTCAAATACTCGCCCATCACACAAAAATCAATATTTTTAAAATTCTCTACGTATTTCTCTAGCTATAAGCATGTACAAAAAGTGTTTTTTTTTCTTTTTCTAAATCCAAATTTGCAGCAGCTACACTGCGTGCCGCATAGCGCCTCAAATTCTACGTGCCTCGCGAAAATGGCTGTGGTGCCGTCATTTCTGAATATTTTTTTATAATAATTTTCTATTTTGTTACTTAAATGTACGCTAAATAACTTCCTCCAATATTATAATTTTATTACCTTTCCTTCCACCCAAAAAAAAAAATGACAAAAAAACACGTTTTTTTAGGCTGTTACAGTGGTGTTATCCCTTAAGAAATGTGATTAAAATAAAAATGCATATGCAGTAATGGTTTAGAGGAAAGTACACTAAAGTTAAACGCTATAAAATGATCTCATAATGCATTGAAAATATAATTATTCATAGAGCATTATTATATTCTTCTTCTTTAATCCGTTTATTAGAGTACAGAATAACTCTGGTTTAGTTGCACGAATTTGTGATACAACTTTGTTAGCTATAGGATATATTTTATTCTCAAAGGATTAATTCAAATGTAAAATTAAATGTTACATTTATTTCGTTCATAGAGAGAACTCGAATGCTGCAGAACCAGTTTGACACATTTTAACATTTTATTACGTTTTTCATTTTTATTATTTTTCTGTTATATAAACTTACTCAAAAAACATTTAGTGTTAACTTGAAGTTCGTGATTTCATAAACGCTTTATAAAATGTTCTGCAGTTACGTGAAGTTACATCAATTTGCTCTAATAAATACGAAAATCTGGTTTTGAATCTGGTTTTCCGCATTTTTTTTTATAAAATTTAAACTGAAATTGGATTTATTCAAGCTTAAAAATGTCCACCGCAGTAGGTGTTCCAAAAAAATAAAGCAATTATGTTTATAATAATTTACGTAGAGAGGAATTAAAATGTAATTTTATTTGTTCATAGTGAGTGCGTGTGAAATTGACGGTTTTTTTTCCTTTAACAGAACAAAATTTAAAAATGGGTTCAAAATTAATTTATAAATTAAAAAAAAAATTGTAGTGTTCAATTTAATATTTACAATGCGATTTATAATATCTTTTTAAAAATTATAGGGTGTTCTCTGCTTATTTATTTTGTTTTTAATGATCAAACGAAGACGATTAGTGTTTAAATTTTTATTAAAAGCTGTATGATAAGAGAAGAAAATTATTATCTACATTTTTTACATGACGTTAGATTTATAAAGTAAACATCACACACAAAATTTCGAAAACTAATAAAAATATGGACTTCGTTATAAAAAGTTTACCAGTTTCTGTATATGGCTGACTTTTTTCAATATTTCAGACGTAAGGTATGTGTCCTTATCGTTACCTTTATTTAACCTTCTAACGCTAATTTAGACTTTTAGCGTAGAAATGCCGTAAGCCTGAACTGACGAAATTAATAGTACTGGGTAACCTTGACTGTTTAGTGTATACATTTCATACAGATTATATATTAATGGCAATGGATTTTAATTAATACGCAGCCTCAGAGCTATTTTCTCAGTTTAATTAATAAAGGTTATACCAAATTTCACCTTTGATAATTATGTTTGAACTGAACACTGTGTACAATACGAGTATGTAAATACATTTTTTTCTTTTCAACATCTATTTCGTATTTCATTGAGCTAATAGAAAAAAAAACGGACGGAAAAAGGTTTGGTATTTTATTAGGAAATAGTCATACGGTATAACTCGTAAGACTAAATTTTACCAAATTTTACCTCTAGGAGCGCCAACTATACAACGACCGCGGTCTGTGAATAGTTCCTAGCGGTGTTGGCAAAATAAGTGTATTTCAAATAAAAAACATTGATAGTTCCGATGTGCTTGTTTGCCAATTGCTAAATTATGCACGTTCTGTATTTCCAAAGAATTCGGAACTGAAAAATAAGTCATTGTATGCTGTCAGAAGGGAAAAATTTCTACTGTAAATGCTGGGACAATAGTTTGTGAAGCTCATTTTATTTACAAAGATTTTGCTACAGAAAGAGTAATTACAGATAGGAAAACTACTATATTTATTAAAATGATGGTTATAATATTAAAACATCAGTTTAAAATGAATTATTCCTTATTTGAATCACGTAACTTAGGAAGGAAAATATGCATTTGGTTTTTACTATACTCCTTAGTGGAAACAAATCATAACTTAGGTCGTTATGTACCTGTTGCCATCTACGTTACGCTTGTCGTGTGCCTATGTCCATTGTTAAGAAATACCCATTATTGCAATGCTATATTAGAAAGAGGACTATTTTCAAACGCTGTCACCGCCGGAACTCAAACCCGAATCTTTCCATTATCGCACCCCGATAGTGGAAAGTTTCGGATTGAAAGTTTCATTAAAATCGCATCAGTCGTTTTAGCGCCAACTTGGAATTGACAAATGACTATTTGGCAATTAACGTTTTTAAAATTTGTGTAGTTGCATTGAAATTCGTCGGAACAGCGTTTACATGTGTGACTGTGCTCTAATTAGCAAGTTGTAATTATAACTGGCGACTGTCACTTACGCTAATGACAAGTAAACAAGCGTACAAGCTGTAAAAGCTACTTTAATTGTCTTTTGTACACATTTGCATAACGTGTGATATGACAAAAGTCATATACAGTATGTAAACAGAAAAGATGTACATAGAATGCGCCATGCAAGAGAGAAATGTCTAGCAAAACTTCAGCCGTAAATAAATCATAATAATTAAAATGGTCATTGCTTATTCATTTTGAAAATATATCTAATAAAACGAGAGATGTAAAAAAATTAGAAAAATATTAACATCGTTCAAAAAGTCACTAAAAAGAGGAAAAGAATGAAATTTTGACTAAAACTTTTTACATGAATACTTTTATTAAAATAGCGTCGTCCTCTAAATTTCATTATTTTCCTCTTCTCAGTGACTTTTTTGAAGGAAATTAATATTTTATTTTGATTTTTTACTTTTTAGTGGAATTAATTTGCACATTTTTTAGAAGATTTCATAATTGCGCTGTTTATAAGTTATAAAATGTCAATATAGACAGATACCGTGGTGATAGATATAATAATTATTTAAAGATTGCAAATTTCGGGTCACAACCGGCGGAGGTATCGTGAAGCATACATAAAAAACTATTGAACCGTTAAAATATGTGGAATCACCCTGAAAGTGTTTTCTATTAAATAGAAAAAAAAATCAAAATAGATTCAACAATGCTGGAGACATGAGGTAACAAATATATAAACTGTATGTTTTTAGAGGTCATTTAAAAACCGATCGTCTGATTTTAAGAAAAACTATACGGTACCAATCGAATAACATTCCAAACAAAATAACGTCGAAAATTTTCAAAACGGTTCACAACTGGCGGAGCTATCGCAAAGGATACACAAAAAACAAATAAAAAAAATACGCGTAGAATTGTATAAGGAACCTCTTTTTCCGAACTCCATGTTATTACAAAATACCTAACAACCTCAAATAGATCAACACTGATATATGTAGTCATGACTCATTCTGATTCATTCATTTTGTCTCAATGCTAAATTCCCTATGTGCTCTTTATAGGCTTACATACTGTATATAGGGTCTAATGTAAGTATTTCTGTGAAATATAATAAAATATTATTGACGACTAAAAATAACATTTTCTCATAAAATGAGAGTTTGGTGAGCAAAGATGCTGCTTGTTGTTATATGATATTATTGTGTGGATTATTCATCTCATGTCAATAGGATTTTTCAAATTCAAAAAAGAGGTATTAGAATACTTTTCGAAATAAACCACTCCAGGCATTCATGTCAAAAGTTATTCCGCACACTTAAAATAATGACTCTATCATGTTTCAAATCTTCTTGATTTCCGGGCTTATGGGCCATGATCCACCTAACGTTTTCGTCTACGACTTCGGTAGACATTATCAAAAGTGGGCGACTCACAGGTAAGTATGTCGATGGCTGAAGTAGAAAGGAAGAGAGAACACCAGTCGTCGACACACTTACCTGTAAGTTAAGATAAAAAAAGAAACGAATTTATCTCTCTTCCGTTCGTGTATGGTCGGTATCTGTACCAGTGTTCGGCGATGTTCGATTATGAGACGCTCATCTAGACAGGGGCCCGATTACCGTGACCTCCCTGTATTTCGGATTTGAATTATCAAATGCAGTTTCTGACGACTGGCACATGACACGCGTGACATAGATACATAAAGACCTATGTTATGATTGCTCTTCACTATGGATCATATAGTAAAAACCAATTCTACGTTTTCCTTCCTAAGTTGCATGATTTAAATAAGGAATCATTCAAAGTAAATCTGTGATATTTTAATATTATAATTATCATTTAAATAATTAGTTTTTCTGTTCGTAATTACTCTTTCTGTGGCAAAGTGGGCTTCTCAAACTATAATTCTAGCATTTGCAAAAAAAAAATACTTTCCCTTCTAATAGCAAACAACCACTTATTTTTCAGTTCCGGGTCCTTTGGAAATACAAAACTTCTGTAATTTGTACATTGGTAAACAGAGCACACACATTGTTAATGATTTATTATTTGAAATATATTTATTTAATTCACACGGTTTTGAAATATTCTCAGAATGCGGTCGTTATATAGCTGGCGCCCCTAGCGGTAAAGTTTAGAAATGCCCATCTCTATTGTTTTACAGTATGATCTGCAAATACTAACACGCATGTTTGGTATTTACTGGGCCATGCTGTATGTTCATAAAACTCAAAATGAGATAAAGTTATTTTATAGAAATGTTCCTTGACTAAAAGATGGTGCTAAAGTAATTCTAGAAGTAATTAAACGCGTAGAGTATATTCCACTAAAGATTTTATTAAGCTTCATGTAGAACAGTCTGTTTTGATTTAAAGTTGATAAACATTTTATGGTTTGCATGCTCATGGAACGTTAACCAATTATGATTAGTAAATCTAATTATAAATTCATATGTTATATTATGATTATAATGTTATTTCAATTTGTTTTATCACATGCAAAACCGAAACTGATTTTATGTGCTCTTTCGTGTGAATCATGTGTTACTGTGTCAGTGGCGTTACGTCAACTGAAGCGACGCCTCTAGAAATGTGATGATACTGTCGAAGTGTAAATATGTTTACTGGCGCTCTAGTTCTTAGAAATTCTACTAACCCAGTGAAATGTGACGGAAGTGTATCGCGGAGGTGGCGTTTGTCGCGAACAGCTCAGCAGTCCCAAATTTTCAAAATTATTGCAAATATCAACACATGTTCAATTTAAATTATATTAAGTAGCTTTAATATTAGCTACTTAATATTAGCAGGAGTATAATAATTATTATACTTCTGCTTCGGATTTTTAAAAATCAGATCTTTTAACACTGCCCCCATGCCTAAAAGGCTTCATCAAAATTTTATTTTGCGCTGGAAATTGTTTTTCGCATTTCGCATTTGGTGCCTAGAGTTACCGCTCCTGTCGCTCAACCCTAGAGTCGTCGCTGATCAGGGCTTTAGGTACCTAGCCGGACGCATTAATACAGAACATTTTATCTATACTTTTGAGATATGATGGCGTGTTTAATGTTATTACTGATGGGTGAATAAAATTTAGCAGGCGCGTTCGTGAACTCCATAACATATTTATTGTCACGTATTCCCAAACGCAATAATATGCACAGCAGCGGCGCAGCGTAGGTGTGGAAGCAATTTTTTATTAACGAGGCCAGTGTAAACGATATTTGTAAACAAATGCAGCGGGAATGCGAATTAACACCCTAAGCTTTCCTGTCATATATCAACGTAATCATACAGTCGACTCACTCTAAGAACACGAATGAATTGACGATTATTCTGCCATAAATTTTCACTCTTAAGTATTTGTTTTCAGTATTCAATACAGCTGCGACCGTTTTCATGTGTATTAATATATTATTTTTTGATATGGTCAGAATTGAAAACCAGTTCTTAGACTGAATTCTGTACCGTTTGTAGATTTTTGTTGTAAAAATGATTTCTGCAATAAACTTTATTTATTTATTTATTGTTGACTTAATATGGCTTTATTTTTGTAGATAAACAGTAAAACTATAAATTTGCCGTAAATCTGCTGTTATGAATTCTATATTGAATTGGTTTTTATTCTGTTTCAGGTAAGCAGTTTACATTTTTTTGTTAATACCGTGAGTATATTTTTACATATTTTTTACTACAATTTTATAATCGCCAGATATGATTAATTTATATAGAATGTAGCCGGAAATTGTGCTTAAATATTTATGCTAAATATATTCTTGTGTTAGCATTTTGAATTTGAAACGGTTGAAAGTAATAATAGTAATTAAGCACAATAAAATTACAAAATTACAAATTTATTGAAATGTACTAAAAAGAAACAAAAAATAGTTTCATAATAAAAATGATTTTTCGGGAAAAAGGACTTTTTTTAAATAAACACTTAATAAAAATAAAAAATTAAGTGTTTATTTAAAAAAGTCCTTTTTCCCGAAAAATCATTTTTATATTAATTACCAAGGACAAAAAAGAAATAAAGTCAATAGTTTCATAATTATAAAAGCGCGGATTGTGATTAATAAACTCTCACAGGACTTACAATCAACTCTTCTATAATTATGAAGAGTTTTCAAATTATTTTTTCCTTTTTAGTAAAAAAAAAAGTAAAATTTTTTTTTCAGGATAAGTCTTTATTGAAAGGTACTAACCTTTCAATAAAGACTTATCCTGAAAAAAAAATTTTACTTTTTTTTTTATTCTGTGGTTATTTAACGGCTCAAAGGCAGTGGGCCATCATATTGTATTTGCGTAAAACTTTATACAGTATTTTTTGGTAGGATATACATGCTCGTAAACTAAAACTCTAATTTTTTAGAATCTGAATAGTTCACCATCAAAATCTGTGATCGATGTATCGTTTCAGCATATATGCATTTTTCAATACTCCAACAAAAGGGTCAGCTTGTTGTCGTTTTATTTCGACATATCCCGGTATAAATATGATCTGTATGGGCTCAACTCAAGTGGGGATGAAAGGTGAATTGGAAAATGATGTGTACAAAGCGTCCTGTATAAATAGGTATACTACATACATACTCTGAATATGTAGAGCAGTATAACAAAGAAATCAATCGTATTCTATTGGTTCTGGAAACGACTGCACTTTCATATTATACTCTATTATAACGGGTTCACGATAAATTACGTACATATGACGATATGATAATATTTATTACCTGTACTATCAAAATTAGGAAAGGCCACCGATATGGTTTCGTTTGCACGAAAAAGTACCTACTCAGTACGTTTATTAGCCCGAATTAATGTTTAAAATTAAAATCTTTTAAAACGGTTTTGAAATAATCTGGGAATAAATAATTGTGTTATGTTTTAATAAGTTACATTCTAACCCCGAAAGCCATGATTTTTTTATTCATTAATCATAAATGACGTCAAAAAATTGAATGACGCTGGCGTCAGAAAATAACGAAATATGAAGCAAAAGATTGACGAAATACTTTATTAAAGTTTGAAAGTGCTTATTAAGTACTCGAACTGCTTATTAGCATTTAAAATGCTTATTTAGCATTCTTAATGCTTGACAAGCTTTTGAGTACTTTTTAAGCAATTTATAATACTTACGTGGTTAATAAGAAGCGCGTTTTTATCTAAGCAATAAGCATCGAGTATCTGTTTTACAAAACGCTTTAAGCCAAGTGCTTTAAGCATTTAAGTGCGATGCTCAGCTCTGAATGAAACTAATAATGTAATATAACGTAGTCCCGTAAATCATGTGGTTTGGAAATTATTTGACACATCGAAATATTGTTTGCTATCATTATAACGCGAACTTCATTTAAGTGAACGTCCTGTATTGCATGTACAATGTACATGCATATATCATGATTGAAAATGGATTTCTATAGCGCTCTGGTACGACGTACTATTGGTCAGAAGTCTTTAAACTTTTTTTTCATCCCGTTGATTTGACTGATTTTATTTCAGTTTGGATCTTAAATTTTTGAAGTAGAACTACCTTCGCGGAAAATCACCACTCACTTCATATAATGCTTTTCGTGAAACAGGTGGAAAACGTAACAACATTTGCGGTGTCGTTTGAAAACCAAAGTTCCTTTTAATTATTGGTTAAAATGTTTAATGTACGTTTATTTAGTACTAGATTTTGCCCGCGACTTTATTCGCTTTATGTTTTTCGTTCCCTAAGGAACTGGTTGGAGATTTAGGATCATATTATTAATTTTGTAACTTTGTTGGTGATGAAAATTTTAAGAAAATGCCTAAATACGAGTATGTCGAAAATTCTTATGTTCGTATTTTCATGCGATTTTGTATCTCTCGTGGGTTCTAAATGTACCTTAGTAGGAAATAAAAGTAAATGCTGAAAAATAAAAAATTTTCCATTTTTTAACGTCTATACTAACCATGAGTGACTTCAGTGTTTATAAATTTTGAAATTACTGTGGTTACGTAAAAACAGTGAACAGAACACAGATATTAGAATATGGCGAGATCTTTTTTTAATTATTATTAGACTTTTGATTGGTAATGTAGTAACGGTGTGCGGTGACTTCACCCATTTGACTTGACTGTACAAGGGTGTGAATGATTGAATTCTATTTGAAGCGGTCGCGACAGAGTCTACCCTTGACCATTTGTGAATACATATTATGTGTGCCGCAACCATTGCTAACCCATATGGTTCATTCACACCAAATCCTGTCACAGTTACCCACTTACACTCACACTGCGTTTATTCTTTCTGTCTTTGTCATTCGTCTTGTTTGAAATATTACATTAGCGGAACGTAAAGGACTAAATATGTTTTTTTTCGAAATAAAAAAGTAAGGACGTGTACTTATTAACGCGCATTTGAAGTTATACTTCTTTTGCGTGATTAAAAACTATTTTTAATATACATGCAAATAATTTATGCAATAAAAAAATTTAAGAATAATACAAAAAATTGACCAAAGATATTTGATACATTTTCAAAATTTTATTTTTGTTTTTTTTCGCTGTATGAGACTTAAAACAACTATTGGTTGTAATTAAAGATTATAGTCGTCTAGTATATTATTAGTTTCTAGTTGACAGGAAGTGAATTAATTTCAACCATCTGTCATTTCAGTCAGGGTGACTTATGATCAACTTCACACTAGAATAGCGCAGCCAACTTCATCCTTTCGAATTTTCGTTAACTGTGTGCACTTCCGTTGCCTGTTGAAATTTTACTCTCAATGCACCAAAAGAAGTATAACTTCAAAAAAATACTTGCGTGATCATCATGCGAGTTGGAAGTAAAACTTCTAATTTAAAAACCCTGAATTTAGTGGCACTTTGCTGTGACTGGTAGCGTATCGAAAATTGAAACACGGCCGTTAACTTTACACGCGGTTTATTTTGTCATTATTGTGACAATTATAGACATTTCTTAGCGTTTGGAACTTAGACTATGGTGATATAAGAAGTTGCACTTCAACATTTTGAGTAGGACCTATTACCATAAAAATGCATTAAACTTTTTCATTCCATACGTTGCGAAAAATACAAAAATGCCCAATAAATATATGGTGTGAAAGCGGGTATATGGTGGAAGAACGGGTATATGGTGGGAGAACGGGTATATGGCGTAGTGACAGATTTAAGTGAAAAAAACTATTTTGGAATGTGTTAACGTAAGAAACAAAAGAGTTTACTGCATGTAAACGACTTTTATCTGACAGATATGAGGTTTGCGAAATCACACTAAATATCTGCATAAAAATAATATCTTACAGAAAAGAAATAAGTCGGATATTGTAAAAAAAACTTATTTTCCATACTTTCTATATTATTGTATTCTGTGTATTTCTGTATTCCCAATGGGAATCTGTTTAAGTTATTTTGATTAGCTCAATACTTCATAATTCCTTGGACCGGCGACAATGTCACTTTAGCTTAGCTGGCGTTTGTCAGTTTTCTAAATGTACCTGCAATGGTCCGTCCTTTACAGATAAAATCATTTAACTTTTCAACTTAAGCAGTCTTGTATGAACCGAAGAATTCTTATACTTTATTTGTCAACAATTAGTTTTAGACATGCGTGAAACTAATAGTAATGCATAATTTATATTTTTTTGAAGTTATAATTTTTTGGCGCCTTATGTAGAAATAATGGGAGCTAATTTTTACGATGCACGCGCACACTGTAACATCAAAATTAACAGGAGGAAGTTGCTCGCAGAAAAAAGATACCAACAGAATGGAGGTAGTGACCATTGACTTTGACTAGTGGACATGCATTCGCCATAATATATATCGTTGTAGCTGAGTAAGGAGACTCTATCCTCCTTACTCAGCTAATGCTAATCAAACTTCAGTCCTTTTATTATTTTACTCCATTAAATTCTTTGCACGCAAATTAAAAATTGGTGTTTAATTACGTCAAAGAAGTATAACTTTTAACGCACGTACATAATATTGGTTAAGTATCTGGAATGGTTCCGCTGTATTTATTGCTTAAAAATTAAGTATGTCGCAAATAAGTCACGTGACTACATTTGGTACAACTTTACATATTTAAAATTTTGAGTGCTATTTTATTCTATTTAAAACAATTACATTTAAGCGAAATATAAATTACTGTAAACATTTAAAAATAATAATTTAAGAATAAGAGTCAAATAGCCTATGGAATATAGAAGAGAACACGTCCTACTGACAGGAAGCTACGAACCAGCATACCTACTCGTGTTATATAAAAACAGGGGTCAATGTGACATTCCGTACAGCTTTAAACATATTATTGCGCTGAGGGCATTTGCCTTTTTTAAATGTTGTTGTTGCAAATTTTCCAGACGTCAGTTTGTCACGTTCGGTCTGTACGGTGTATGCAGACGAGAGGGCCGCCGTATGACGGTCGGGTGGCGTGTTGTGAAATATGAAAGCGGAAAAGGATCATGATTTATGTCCGTTTGTATGTGTGTACGTTCGCCACGCTCTCACTCCGCCACGGTCTCGCGTACCGAACAGCCGCCGCGCTGTACCGTGCATTGTACAGCGGTGGTGCTTCTGCGTTGTAATGCCGGTACATCGAACGCCGCGTCACTACAACACCCGTTTTGTACAACATGCGTGCGGACTAGCGAACGAGGTACGCCAAGAAAGTTTTTTGACGTGAAACATCTAATGGCGCGCCTGAATAGGAATGAAAACGTTTTAGATTGCACGTGTTGCACGTAGTCCCATGCGGCCATTCTCACATCACGTCAGCTCTTTTCGACAATATCTGTAATGAGCGCTTCCTTCTCTGCAAATAAACCCAGACCATATTACCCGCAATAAATCTGAATTAAAACCAAATATATGTCATCTTTCTGTAACATTTAAGGGGCCCATAACGCTAAGATACGAATATATAATAAAATCCTAGACGAAATATAAAATCGAAAAGAATTCGAAATTCAAAATTAATCTAAAAAAATTCGTAATTACTCCCTGAAAGAGTTCTTTTAAATGTAGAGTGCTGACGCTATTTATAGATCTTTATATGTATTTCCGAATTATTAAATTAAATTATAAAAATTATTATTATTACTAGACTACACACTTGATACTTTGAGCATGCTAGTGTGTTTGTGTATTGGAACGAATTTAAACAAGCGGAGCGTCATCGCAATGTTTATTAATTAAAAAAAAATAGTATGCTAAAATAACAGTTTCTTCACTATGTACGTTTCGTGAACGAGTGGGTTAGAACGCCTAAATTAAAGTAGAGGGTAGCTGGTTTAATCGATAAAAAAGGAAAAAGCAGGACAAATGTAGCAGCACCCCCATCACTATTTTTTCCAATCACGTTACTAGTGTAGAAGAATTACAGTAGAACTAATGTATTTTCAACCTGTCGATTTATGTATTTTCGATTTCTCCTTCATCCCCACTTTACGGCAGTAAAAAGCCATTAATATTTTTTTTTTTATTTCTTTGACACTTTAATATTGTTTTCCATTTTTCTTATTCTTTTTTGTCAATACAATTAAAACAGTCAACACTTTCCTCTTAAACTGAGGGTCACAAAAAAGGAGATTAAAAGGTGTCTTGAGGCAGTGATCCAAAGTGTTTTATCTTTTATTTGCAGTGAAAAATGGAGAAATTTTAAATGTCATGAATCAATAAAGTAGTTTTTTACCGACCCTTGTATATACATATTATACATATCTGCAGGCCGCAGTACGCGTGGAAACCCATGTAGTTTTTTTTATTTGTTGTTGTTGTTGGGGATTTTTGTTGTTCGGTTATATGCGGCTACTTTAAACGTGTGTTTGACTTTTAAAACCGTATGGATTCTTCTCCTTGTAATGTTTATGTAGAAAAAATAAACTGAAACTTCTTGTTTGCTTCAGTGATTTGTTAAAATGTATAACATTCAGAAATTGTTTTGCATTTTTCGTAACCTTTTGTATATAAAAAATGGTTCAACGATATACTCGTACATCAACTGAGTGAACATGTATTTTTATGTTTGTTACTCAATCACGCCTCAACGCCGCTACGGATTTGAATGAAATTTTGCATGTCGTTAATTTATATCTGGATTTGAACACATAAGCACACAACATTGATTGAGTAGATTTCGTGAGATAAGACGAAATTTTATTTAGATTGTAAAATATGCCGTCGGGAAATTTTGAACTGTTTTTTTAAGCTTCACAAAATTTGACTTGCTGCTTAAAAATTTCAAAAAAAACATATCTTTGTCCTAAATATTGAATCAAAACACGTGATATTCGTCAATATTTTATTACAGCACTTCACGATATTTCGAATGACGGGAAGGTAAATTAACATTTTGAAATTTTTTCTTTATAATCTTTTGTTAAAAATGCTAACAAATTTGGCTTGCTCAATAATTTTGTTCAAATTAATTTTTTTTCGTGGAAAAATGTGTATAAGACGTATGCTAATTTTCTCGCTTTTATCTGATTTTAAATCGTTTACATATCGACATATTCAATAGTTGGTAAATAGTCACGTCAAGCGAAACTTTTTTTAAATTGCTGACCGCTGAAATTAGACCCTAACCTCACAGCTAAATCAGTCGGATATTTGATTAAGGAATTTTTCCGAAGTTAAAATCTAATATGACTCCCCTAAATGTATCTAGCGTGTGATGATTAATCTTTTACGAATGTGACAATATGTCAAAAACAAGACCAGCGATTTTTTTACAGAGACTCATAACTCTTAACGTACGAGATATACAGGATGTCCGAGAATTATCTTTACAACTTTGAAATTTAATAACTTTTGAAATGAAAAAGATATTCACATTTTGTGATCTGTAGTTATTAATGCAACTCATAAAGTTTTTTTCTCTGGGGTTATTTGAAGGATATTGTTTATCGGAGAAAGGTTACAGACATTGCTGACTTAAAAACCCGCCTTACCAGAGGCTTTTGCCACTGTCACAGACGTTATGTTACAGCGTACTTGGCAAGAAATCGATTACCGACTGGATATGCTTCGGGCCTCACGGTGCACATGTGGAGGTGCTAACCTCAACACAACAAAACTTTATGAGTTGCACTAATAACTGCAGAAAACAGAAGGTAAATATCCTTTTTATTTCAAAAGTTATTAAATTTCAAAGTTGTAAAGATAATTCTCGGACACCTGTATATACAGTATTCTTTGAATATGCACCTTCTATAAAATACCTGACATTCACTTAGTTTTCAAAATTTGTGATACTTCAATTTTGAACAAGTTCGCTTCAATAATTGTAGACTGCGTTGTATTCTCATGTGGTTAGACTATGTAGTACTATGTAAATGATAGTATGCGACTACGTTTATTTCACATTGCGCAACTTTACACAACTAGTGTTAAATGTATCATTTCACGACCGCTATACAGGCATTAAAAGCGACTATTTTATAGTAGCAAAAAGTAATATTTTAACAAGACCTTATATCTGTGAACAGTAAGTAATTCTACATGCAGATGCTTTTTTTTCCAACACGACACCAAAATAAGGCAATTACTAAATAAAAATAGTAATAAAAAAAATCGAAACAAATGATCCGATTTGTGACACGTAATAAAAAGTGCGGTTGTCACCTCGGAGCTGAATTAATGCATAACACGCGTTGAAAGATAAATGAGGGGGATACTGCCACGGATTACATAATATTAAACACACTAAGTCCACACAGAGGTATTTTATTCGAATTTATTTGGATAACATTGTTTTGACATAAAACGTGATCAGTTTATGTACACTGTTTTATTTTTTGTTTACAATCATCTCTTTCGAATTGCAGTAAATCAAACGGAATTGCAGTTTGCGTATATAGGTTGTAATGCGTAATGAAATTTATTATGTGTGGCATTATGTTATAACGAGCACCCAGCGAATTTCAATAGTCACTCGGGTCATATCATTATGCTCTAGGTACATACTAACTTTTTTTATTTCGTTCGTGCGCGCAACTTCCCTTTCGTGGGCAATGGACAACTTGCCGCACTAGTTGCATAATATACTATTTTTGCACCATCTATAAAATAGCGGCTTTTCATGCCTGTAAAGCGGTCGTGAAATAATATTTAACACTAGTGGTGTAAAGTTGCGTAGCAGGACATAGTATAATTGCATGAAAATGCAACGAAGCCCACAATTAGAAGTAACTTTGTTTAAAATTGAGTTGTACAACATTTTAAAAATTAGGTGAAAATCAGCTATTATGTGCAAGAAATTATATATACTCGTTAGTGCTTAATGATTTTATGAAACATATTGTAACTAAACCTATTGTTACATTTGTAAAATATTGGTCACCACGCGCTAGATAATAAGATCAACATCTTAAAAGTTAATTTTTTTAAGATAAATGATATATCGACAGCATAAATTTCAAAAATAAAAATGCAAAAAAATAAATAAATAATTCAGTCAACTTGTTTAACGTTTCAAATGACTTGCTTTTCTTTTAGAGAAAAAAACTCATAGGTACTGAAAATATGTTACAATGCTCTGAATTGAATAAATTTATGTGTCCACTTTTTGCATATAAAAATTTCAAACTTGTTATATTTCTCTTTTCAAAAGGAATATTTAAAGTGGAACAAACAATCAGTATACGAATAGTACAAATTTGAAAACATCTGAGTGTAACGAGAGTGCATTTGTTTTATATAAAACAAATGCCACACAACTCCATTCTGTGTTATATCTTTGAGAAGTTCGCTTCAATGCGTCATTGAAAGTTAGGATTTGTTTTTGGTTTTACTTATACACAGAACTTGTAAGAGTTGACCCTATTGTTCAAATCAGAATGTACGCTAACAGAAGTGAAACAAGTGACACATCGGAAATCTATTCACTATCATAATGAATAATATACTAAATTAATAATCATTTTACAATATGCTGTCACATTTCTGAATTAAGTCTAAGACCTTCCGCACACAGGTCGACTATTTTGAAATCTGATTTCGGAATGCGACTGTTGTGTAATCGGTTTTCATTCAATTCGGGTTATTTGTACCCACACCAGCGCGACTCAATCTGGATTGGTAAAGATGGTTGCGCCTACCTTACAGAAGAAAAATTGCAGAACACCATGTAACAATGCAATCGAAATTGCTTCTCCAGCTACAAACACGGTCGTATTTGACCAGTTTGAAACATCCCTGGTGGGTAGCATAAAACATTTGACGGTTAATGTGTTTAAAAGTCTGACATACGCCACTTAACCTGACACACATATTATAACAGAAAGAAGACTGAACCCACCAACTTTTTGTATCGTAGTTCTTTTATCTTTTTGAGCTATTGTTTCATATGTTTCTTTTTGTGTACATTTTAACACTATATTCTCTGAAAATTTTAAATTTCTTTTTTATCATAATAAAAGATTAAAACATGAAACGTAGTAACAAATAAGATCTAAAAAATATAATTATTTTGGTACAATACATTTTACTTTCACACATTTATTGGAATAATTAATTTTTTCAATTACAAAAAGATAAAAAAAGGAAGTATATTTTACACTAGACCCACTACACAAGTTGAAATGTTTATTCACAAACATCATAAAAACGCCGTCTTGCAATTACACCCCCTCGTAAGGAAGTCTCTCCCTATGATTTAATTATATGAAATACAATATTGAATAAATCGAAAAAAACATATGAATGAATATGAAATAGTTGATAAGAAATCACAAAAAAATAATGCTACCTCTTAGCTACCGTAGCCAATTGTTGTACAGCCAATTCTTATAGAAAGTATACGGTATTCTAAAAATAGACTATAAAGAATCATTGTTCGTGAACCTATGGGGTTCTTCATGGTTTGATCCCTAGATCCTCTTTGTAACATTTCGTAACAATTTTTTCGTTTCACTTTCAATCGCATGAATTGATCTTGCATTACCGTTTCTTCATGTCAACACTACATGTTTTGAAATAATGTGGAAGTAGTTTTTTTTTCTGAAACAAATTAGCCTAGATTGCTTCTGAGATTTTAATTCGATTTTTCATTTAAAATAAAATACGTACGCTTATTTTCTAATTAAATTTTATCGACTTTGATGCAACTCGCTATCACGCCTGTCTGCAGTTGTGAATAATGGATAAACGTTGTCGTCTTCCAGAAATCAGTTTTTTGATTGGTCGTATGTCATTCGGGATATGTGTTATCGCGTTGTAGCGGTCGAAAATAAAACGAATTGAAAAAGAACTTTCCGCTAGTTCGTCTTCGATTCAAAACCTAGTGTCCTTCCTCTATACTATTGTACAGTCTGCCACAAATAGCTTTTCTATAAAGTAATGAACTTTAACAAATAAATATTTTTTTTTAAATACACATTAACAAAAAAGTTTACTTTATAATAATAAATGTTTACAACTCTTTTTCATAGAGCGAAGAGTTATCCTTCCGTGACGTAATTAAAAGCTAATTATTAATTGCATTGCAACTGAAAATAATTTATTGAAATAAAATAATGAAAGGACTGGAGTCAAATATTATCACAAATAAACACAACTAACAAATGTTTTCACTTTTTAATAACTACCAGTGTGATACTGACTCGTATATAATTTATAATCATTGTATATTTTTTGTTCGTATTGAAACAAAAACATCACTTAACATATGTCATAATATCAACATTTATTGTCAATCAATCGAATTGTTGATAAACATGCTTAAAATCAAAATATCTTACAAAATGAACTAGGTGTCTAAAAACTAATATGTATTTTCATAAAAAAGAATGAATAATGTATGCATTGAAATTTAGTTAGGTGTAGTTTTCTAAAAATAAAAACATGTTTGAGAAATGAACTTCCTTTAACCTTAGACAGGTAATATTTCATTTTAAAGATAATAAATATTTCATACAATTAAAGTGTCGTTTCCTAAAAAGTTAATACCATGTATTTTTCATATCTTGAACAACATCACAGATATTTCAAAGTAAATAAAATCCATTAATGGATTTTAAAGGTATGAAGATAACGACGAAAGAATAAACCAAATGAAGAAAAAATAAAAAAATAAAATTTTGGCGCTTAGAACGCTTGACATATCTACTGTTTATACGCAATGCAAACCACAAAGAAAAACCACATATGACGATGCAACCAGACACTTTTTTCTCGAACCGTTTTATGACAAATTTATACGATATTTCTTTCCGTTGAAACGATGTTTCCAGTACAATTTTTCGCTATGTATATTGGAAAATATATAAATACACTGCCATAGAGCCAGTAGTTGTATGCTGTTTGTTTTGTTTGTATTCTGTTTAAACAATTGCTACTTATATTTTCTCCATTTTGTTAAATGAGTTTTCTTGCACGTTATTTCGTTTTTATAGTAATTTTTAAAAGTAAAATGTACTTTTTATTGCTGTAAGAACGGCTAATATTTTCACTATATTTTGACAGACCAATAACGAAAAATAATACGGGAGAGCCAGCAACGTTTTTATTTATGGTATTTCATCAATCGTATACGTTCTTAGGAAGCCTCTACGGGAATGTAAGGTCTATATAGCATTCCTGCATGGGTCAGTATAGCATCTTTCAGTTCGAAAAGTAAGTAAAAAATACTATGAAAAATGTTCTAGTATCAGATTTATGTAATACTTATAAGCGATATTTTCATAGTCATTTTTGTATACTTCAAGGGTTAACGGCTGCCATTTTGACCGACGCATGGTTGCTAGACTTTTCATTTTCTTTTCGATAAGTTCTGTAGAGCCTTTCTAAGAAACTATACGGTTGATTAAAATATGAACGGTCTTCCAGCTGACATCATTTCCGCGCTTACGCTGGCTGGTCAGATGGCACGGGGCAACATTGGTAATTTTCTAACATTGCAGTCGATGCAAAAATTATATTTTATTATCAAAGCCTAATTTGATGCTCTACATTAAAATTCCGTTTTATAGTAACGCTAAAGTTTTTAACCATCTTCCCAATTATTTAACAGAAATAGTAGCGAATATTATATTATTTAAGAAAAAATTGAAAGAATATTTAATTAATGCATGTCCTTGCATGATTAATGATTTTGTAACATGTAATTTATTATAACCTTGACAATTTTCCTTTATGCAAAATGTGTTCGTCCCGGAAATTATTATTATATCTACTATTATGGAATAATTGTTTCTTAAGAAGTTCATCTATTCTGTATTTTTGTCAGGCCCTTTAAGCAACACAGTTTGTCTAGGGTTTGTTTGAACACCGAATCTGAAATCTTACATTTCCTTTGTAGTTACACGAAATCAAACATATGGTTTGGTAGTCGCATTTCCGTTTTCCTCTATAAACAAACCGAAACATAAAACTCAACTGATAGATTCAAACGTTTTCGATAAGAATAAAATTAGAGAGATGTTGTGCTTTAAAACTTGCAGTGGGATTTTGTTTAGAAACGAGTCGAGTAGGGAAAGTAATGTAGGAAATGTTGTGAGTTCTGTGATGCTTTGAGAAGACTTTCAACGCGTTCCCCTACTCACTCATTTGCGGTTTAAATTCTCCCGACGCCATCTTTATACGATGTTAAAAAAAAACTGTTTTTGTTTTTGATGTTTTGTACGTTGTATGTGGTGTAAATGATATTAGTTTTTAATTTTTACACAAAAAATTACGCGAATAATAATTAAATAAAAAAAGATACACGACGGAAGCTATACTCGTTTCGTTTTTTATACTAACGTTTAAAATTTATTTACACAGGAAAAAAATGTATTATTATGAAATATGAAAAAAACTATATCATTAAATCAATTTTTTTATGTATTATTTTATCGACGAATCTCAAGTTTTTTATTCAATTTTTAGGGCAAAAATATATGTTTTTTAATATTTTTAAGCAGCAATTTAACTTTCGTGAAGCTTAGTGCTTAGCCGCAGTTAATAAAACCAGTAATAAAATGAATTTTGCAACTTCATTTCGAAATTTCCCGAGAGCATATTTTATAATCTGAGGGATTAGTCACCTTAAGGATGATCAATAGATGGTCGAAATATATCTTGAAGTTTTTGTGTATATGATATATTAATGTATAATATATTAATGTAAACTGATTTAAAAATAAACAAAAAATATTTAAGATGCTGTCATATAATTATCTTTCAATTGTTTATAATAGTGCAATGTGAACAGAGTAAGCATTTTATAGTCGGGTTATGTAAGTTCACGTATACCTACTCAGATAAATTAATAAGATATAAAGGAAGAAGATGTCATCCCATGCTTTCTTTGTTGTTCGGCCAGACTAAGAAAGCTAAAGCTCTTTAGAGAGTAGAAAATGTCTACATAGTTGAGAGAACCTTCTCTCTAATAATGGCGCAGTAATTGAAATGTCACGATCGAGACCCTGTGTGACTTCTCTATCTGTTTTAGAACTGACCTGGGTCCAAGTTGAAAATAATAATAGTATATATATAAAGTTGAAATTAAAAAACGCTCAGAACTAGTATATAAAATTCCATGTAGTTGTCAAAAAACATACGTAGGTCAAACCAGACAACGGTTAGAAAAAAGACTACAGCAACACTCTTATGATTGTCGAATGATAAATATCTTGAAGACAAATAAAACAGCTTTAGCTCAACATCATTTCGACTCAGAGCATAACTTTGATTTTGACAGAGTAGAGATTTTGGATATGGAGAGTTGTAACAAAAAACGCAACAGAAGTGAAATGGTTTTCATTTATTTAAATAACACTGTTAATTTAAAAACATACACAAATAATATACATTGAAGCTGAGCTTCAATGTATAATAATTTGAGTGATCATTATAACTTTTTACTAGACATATATAAACGAAACAACAGCAGACAAGATCGACATAAGCTTTGAAATAAATCATATTATGTTTTTGAAGATAATTATTGACGTTCAAATAAATAGACTTGTATAATTTAATTAGCTTATAAACTGTTTGGCGAAAAATTATAAACTAAAACCGTAGACTAAAAATGGAAACAACAAAACAAATAAATAGAGCAGTTAATACTTATAAATAATTTATGGTATGTAAAATTGTTTAAGATTTATTTGTTTTTGTAAAAAATATTTTGTACTTATATGTATTGTTTCCAGACACCTGATGAAGGAATAAATTAATTCCGAAACGTCGTGTAAAAAATAAAAAATTTAGTATTGATTTAAAAAAACTGATCCTAATCTAATAATAATAGTAGTTTGCGTATTTTGGATGTAATAACCTTTATTATGTACGAGCTATGACATTATGTAAAAAACGAGCGGTTTCGAGTTTTAATAGTTACACGCGTCATAGTAAAATTATTACGTTCGAAATATATGTATACGATATTTTTTAAAACAGCTGGTTATCATTTTATATTCAGTATATTTTTAATATTTTTGACACTTCATTTGTGTCTCTTTTTCAACTTAGTAAATTCTCCAGAAATTGGAGGTGCAAAAACCCCAAATTTCTTCTAGTGTCTAATAGACGCACTGTAAAATAAAAAATGCTTAGTAAAATCCGAAAACACGAGCAGAAAACTCTCAAATCATTTTCAATTAATTTATGTTCAAATTAATTTACAGTTCTTCAGTATTTGTACTTACATTCAGAACATCCCTCTATCTAATCTTTTATTAATAATTGTAATATTAATCAACAATCTTCGATAAAATCAAGAAAAAACATCTTTTTAATTTATTAAAAAAATGGTGGAAGTTAAGTGCATGGATGGTGGAAGAACGTGTTTATAGAGGACATGGGATATTTCAAGAATAAAATATTATTACACATATATATATATATCTCTATTGTTTTATTTGTTAGCTTTTCTTTTGTTATTAGGTATGTTGTTTCCGTGTTTTTTCTAAGTACTGCGCTACCTTTTTGTTTGTGAATGCGATGCTTCTTTTTTAAGCTTGATAGTTTTTAAATGTGCTTCGTTTTGTTGTTTCTAATTAAATTTGTATTGCTGTAGAAGTCGATATATAGGTTACATAATAAGTTATTACATTGTTAAGTTTTCAAGTTTTTATAAAACTTCATGCTTTTTAGTCCTTTTGTACTGAATTAGTGTAGTCAAAACCTTTTGTACAAATATTTTTAATGACCTTATTTTTACTTCATTGCACGAAAAAATGATGAAATCTGTGAAATATAAGTATTATATTAAGCAAGGATTATTGTAATGTATGTATTTTAAAACGAGAACCAGCGAGCTTTAACTGCCAAACGAGTCATAATAGCAGTACGTTCGAGATACATACTACCTTTCTTGGACGTACCTATTTTATAATAATATTAGTAACAACTCTCACCTATATGTGTGGCCATATTGTATTTCATTTGGGTTGCTATTGCTGTTGCTCTTATATGTGGCTACCTAGAGGTCGCTTTTGGAAATTACTGTTGAGTTGGTTAAACGGTATTTATTTGTTTTACTTAACACACTAGTGTCAAATGGGTCATTTTACTGTGGCTATACGAGTAGTAAAAGCGGCTATAGTACAAGCTGTGTGCAAACAATTATCTTGTTTGAATTCATGAACGAAATATGATTGAGTTTGAATTTGTAGGCAAAATCACTTGAAGTACGAAAGTAATCCTATTGATGGCTCACGAATACTACTTTATTTATGTCAAGTGTTTTATTATTAAAGTTTGCAGTTCTGACAACAACAGATAGAACATTATTTTCTAGAAGTCGTAATTTTATTTTTATTAGTCTTTTACGGAGTGATGATCAACATTGTTTCTTTCTTTCAATATTGTATTTATATTCGTTAAACTTCTTATTTAAAGTCGATATTTATTTCTTGTTTATAAAATAGAAAAGTACTTTTTCATCCCCTTAAGGATAACAAAATAGGTACACATCTAGCTTTTCAATGGTATACATACAAATTGTGTATACGTTCTTTCGTTTGTTTTCTACACTGTCGTTTGTTTGTTATGCAGTCTTCATTTGTTTTATTAGAGTTATCTAAGCTTCAAAAGATACGCAGTTGAGATAGGTTTAAAATAAAGACGTGAATTAATTAATGCTTTTTGTTGTCTGTTTTTTTGTCTATATAATTAAGATATAATCAGATTTTGGTTACTAAGAAAAAATCGAGAAAAACTCTTTTTGAGATTACTTTGCAGCTTGTCTTCGATAAGTATGTCTTGCATTTAAATTATAAAATTATTATTTATTTTTAAAACCGCAACGTGAAAATCTGTTCAGACGAACTAAATAATGTACGCTTTTTTCGACATTCCGACAGAAATGGTTAATTTTTTCGAAAATATTAAATGCATTGGTATAATGTTTTTTACATGGAAAAGTAGCTAAATGATGCCTTAACAAACTCGCCTAAATTTTAGGTTAGGAACAAGATATCGAGATGCGGTTTTCGCGAGTTTGTTAAGGCATCATTTAGCTACTTTTCCATGAAAAAAACATTATATCAATGCGTTTAATTTTTTCGAAAAAATTAACCATTTCTGTCGGAATGTCGAAAAAAGCCCTCTAGCGGCGACATATGAAACCAACAAAACTTCAAATATTATAACATTTGTAGCCCAAGAATAGCTCTTTTCAACTAGCCCAAGTTTGTTAAAATCGGTTCAGCCGTTTCGAAGATACAGGATGTTATTTACGGAAACCTTTGAATACCCCCCACCACTTTTTCTTTAGAGATACAGGAAAACTTTTCAAACAAAAAAGGTTCCGATTATCCTCGACTTTAAAGAACAGGTATTTTTTTGTTAGCTTAATAATGCGGAATTCACAGAAACATCACATTTTTAGATTCAAGATTGCAGTTGCGCCCCCTAGCGGCCATTTCAGAAACTTGAAAATATTTTCCAGGTTTTTCTCTTGGCCGTTTTAGTAATAAATTGTTTTGCCGCAAGTCTCGACGATGGATAGTTTCTCAGATACAGTACCTCG
This sequence comes from Venustoraphidia nigricollis, assembly GCA_034508555.1. Taxonomy (NCBI): domain Eukaryota; kingdom Metazoa; phylum Arthropoda; class Insecta; order Raphidioptera; family Raphidiidae; genus Venustoraphidia; species Venustoraphidia nigricollis. The sequence continues at coordinate 11,288,634 of JAVRKA010000009.1, forward strand.
CATTCTTAGTTGGCCACCCTGTACATGCAAATAATTTATTCAAAAAAAATTTAGTTTAAGAATAATACAAAAATTAACCTCAAATATTTGAAAACACTTTCACAATTTTATTTTTGCTTTTACTTTTATAATTAATCCATTGAGTAATCAGAAACACTATATTGAAAATTCGGCTGGATGACATTTAAAACGACTATTGGTTGTATTCCAAGGTTACAGTCGTCTAGTTACTTGTACATAATACAGTTTCTAGACTAGAGAAAATGCACTGAGTTCGTCCATCTGTCAATGCAGTCTGAGCCTTTTAGCCAAAGAAGTATAACTTCTGCCGTATGCACGTAAGCACACGCACCGCTTTTTTAAATCTTTTTCAGTACCAATGTGGAAGTATACGATGCTTAAAAATTTGTATTTTTAAGCAAAGTTTACGCTACTATGAATCAATATATGAAAGAAACACTAAGTTTTCCTGCGTGTATAGGCATTCTTCTTCAGTATTCGTTTTGATGTTCCCATTTTTCTACCAAAGAAATACAAAAAATCTTTTGAATAAATTATTCCTCCAGAGTATTTTCTATGCACAAATAAAAAACTCCGTTTGTATCTTACTGTTATGATGAAGAAATAGATCTACATACAGGCTGTCCCGCGACTTTTTTAAGTTAACTTTAAAATTTTATTTTAAATTGAAATTTTCAAAAACATAAATGCTTTTTTTAAGTTTTTAACATATAGGTCAACAAAATAGACTTTTATTATCACTTAATTCGTAATAAGCTGGAAATCTCTTTATTAGCACGCAAAAAGAGTAATTTGAAATTTGCATCCATTTTCTGTTTGTACTCTAGCTGGGGTTTCACGAGAGTCTCGAAATTTTTGGGCTATTTTCGTTTTTTTTTTTTTTTGGGAATAACTTGCAAATGAAGCATTTTAAGAAAATGTCACTCTACATAGATCAAAGTACATCAAATTCTGCGTCGAACGATGTTTTATATTTTAAGTTACATACGAGGGTATAAACAACATTACATTACAGATAGAGAGAGATTACTCTAATAAATAGGTACTACAAAATATGCTATTTTAAATTAAATTAAAAAAATTAGACATTACTTTTTATGAAAATAATTTTAAAGGCGTGATAACATAAATTAGCTACGTGAAATTATGAATGTGACCTCCCCTTCCCATAGCTTTAATACACCTTTAAGCACGACTAATATCAAGCTTGGCGCATTCTGTAGTATTTGAGGATTAACCCGAATTTCATCTGCAACATTAAAATTTTTCTAAGTACATCCCTGAAGTTTCTCCTGAAACATTCGGTATATTATAAAAGTGAGCTACCGACAATGTGACAAGACATGTCAGACTGTTGTGATGAATTGATAAAAACCGACAACCGCCGTGTTTTCAGTGCTTTGAGCACGACTACCCCCCAGATACCCCCCTCACTTGCAAACTGAACGATCTCAGATTTAATATTCATCATTATGATAGGATCCAGACATCTATCGACTATCGGGCCACCAGAAACATGCTATGGACGTTTATTTTTTATTTGATGAAAATTTTCTGTGAAATCATTGAATTATTAGATAGAAAGTAGATATAAAATACTATTAATTACTCATTGCAAGCTTTTATTTAACTTCAAATGTTTGTTTTTCAGTCAGTTTAGGTAAAATCTTGTAAATTAATTTTGAACCACAACCACATAATATCTGATCGATTTTAAATTTCGTATACATATGTATTCCCAAAGACAATACATGAATCTATTGTGTTAGAAATTCAATAATCAATTAATCAATTAATTTAAAGATATTAATGCTTTAATAGTTAAAAATTTTGAAACGAAAAAGAACAAAACAAAATAAAGTAAAAAAGAAGCATTTATTGCGGCACAAACGACCGAAGTAAAACTTCTAGTGGTTATAATTGAATAATTCAAACGCGAGAATTATTATAATTTCTTTTTTTTTTGGACATAATATTAATAACATTATATACAGAGTTTTATAATCTAATAAAAATTAAGAAATCCAGAATTAAAACATTAATAATAATTAATTGATTTAATTAAGGTTTTCATAGTTACTCACGCCACCAATTTATGTTGCTAAAAATTGACATTTTTTGACGAGTTTCGTTTTATTTAGCGAGCTATGCACAGCAGTTTACTCTTTATATTTTTGTCCGAGACGTTTTAATTAAAAAAAAAACTCTTTAAGACAATTTTATAGAAATCTACATACGAAAAATTAATATTTAATAGGTGAATTTCATAATTATTAAAAGATGAGTTTGACTAATAAACTATCGCAGAGTTTGCGACCATAGTTTTTATAAATATGAACCTAAATTATTCAATATCGTTTTTAAAATTTTTGTACATTTGAATAAAAGTTTTTCCAGATTCTGTGAGGACAATAAAAATTTTAATTGGTACTAAGTTAATTAATTCTTGGAAATCGGTGGCTTTAAAACTAAGTATCTACTAATAGGTGTTTCTTTGAAATATTGTATTAACATCGAGCGATAGGAAGAAAAAATCCCTTTCATTTTTATAACATCAAAATCGTCGGAAGAATTAAACCCATACTTTGCACCCCAAGAGTACTAAAATCTTAATTTATAGCTTTTTTCACTTGTTGCACCAGTGAGTCTTCTATCCTTTTTTATCATCATGTATTTAATAAAGACAGAGAAACACTATTGGTACAATCAATGAAAAATGCTATTCGTAATTCAATAAATAGTTACGCTTGCATTCGGTGGAGTTGATGGTTTTTGTCAGGAAATTATAAGTTCCTGTCGGAAGTTAAATTCAATAATTATAAAGTCGTTGAATACTTAAAATTTTAAATGAAAAAAAGAATAGTAAATTTTTCATATCACTTTTGCACACAACGCTACACAGCTAGCGGATGTGCTCTATCATGGTTTTGCGCGCTAAAAGTGTTTCGTTCATACCAGAAGTTATATCTAGATTAATTTGAGATTAATGAGAGATTATGTTCTAGATTGATTCGAGTTCATAATTACTTCGAAAATTGTAATTAATAAATTAGGAGTTTGAGGCCTGTGATAGACTGACGGACAACAGAGTCTCGAAATAAGTGTTCCGTTTTTAATCATTCTGCTAAAATGTCCCAAAAATATTTATTTGAAATATGTAACTATATTCCATGGAGAAAACAGTCTGCAGAAGAAAAAAAAAACACATCCTGATGAACAAAAATTCTTGAAATATCTAGGTATTAAAAATTAGTCTATATTTAATAGATTTATATTGAAACGGTGTTGTAATGCCAGACGCACGCCACTGAAGTTATTAAGCGGAACGATGTCACGAGGGTTAAAAAGTTTGAAAATGTGCAATTTCCTCAATCTGCAAGGAAACAAATTCGATCATCGGCTTCGAACACCGTCTTAAAGTGTTAACGAAATATTTAGTATGGTTCGTTTTGAAAGTTTTCACACGTCAAAAAAATAGTTCCCTTGTTTGGTTTTATATGGCTACATTTTTTTAAGATTCTAGACTAAAATGGTCTGTCTGTCTGTATATCATAGTCGATTTTGTTAGAAACTACGTAATACTTATGCTATTGACTTGAAATTTGAATTAGCTATAAAGTTTATGCGCTTTTAGGGATCAAACCATGAAGAGTCCCGAAGATGCACCAACACGCGCTGCGTACGTTTTTTAAAGAACTACCCCTGCACTCTCCTCTTTTTATCTCGCAAAAAACATCATCGCATTAACGGTCCCTCGTGAGAAAGTCTGTTCTTGCGGGAAACAATTTAAAAAATCGTAGGTTTGTTTATTGAAAAAAAAAATATAAAAATATATATGGGAAATATAAGTTGAATATGAAACAGTCGTAATAAAAAAACAAAGGAAAAAATAATGGCGCCGACCGGAATCGATCTTGCGAGGCATACACTCTATGCCGTGAAAGTATGTGAACCAAAAATTTCACTTTTTTTTAGTTAAATATTTAACATCAAAATGATATGAAAAAATGTCAAATTCTTTATTATATAATCTTACTGGATGTGAACGTTTTAATTTTTAACAGGTTGGCATTGGAAGTTAAAATAACCGAATGCGAACAGCCTAAGATACCGATAGTAGCGCTGCAAGTTTCCAATGATGGAACAACCCACAAGGGGGTTAGATTTTATCATTTTTCATTTTCATCATTTATCATATTTTTTCTATTTCAAACTTTCTTCCTCTATGCGTTTTTTACTTTCCAAGTATTAATAGGCGAACATTGATTTACAATTTAGTAAGACGTTCAAAGAATTCTTTAGAAATGATTTTATATTTTTGTTCGACTTTGATAGAAATTCTTTGTCGAAAAGTTTATTTTCACTTGTTTAGAATTTATTATTTGTAACATTGTTATTTCTTTACGGAAAAAGTAATACAACGATATTATATTTGACTAGCGACCCACCTCGATTTTGCAGAAGTATTGTGGAATGTTTTTTTTAAAACATAGCTATATCTCGATCAAAAATTGATTCTGTTAGGAAAAATAGAATGAAACCTTTCAAGGAGTAGGACAAAAGGAATAAAGTTATATCAAATCAGTAGGAGGGTGTAAGAATTACAAGGCGCGAAATTTTATATAGTATACCTACTCCGGTGTTAAGCTTGAAAATTTTTTATTGATACTTTGAGCTTAATAATACAATTTAACTGAGAAAAAATAACAGTTAAAAAATTCGCTGTAAACCTTCGAATATTCGAGACGATACAGCACTGGTCACTTCAGGAAAGAGTTTCTGGTTAATCGAGCACCAAAGACACAAGAATGAGTAACGCTCGTAATAGAGTGTTATATTTCTAATTATTTATTTATTCTAGTACCTCACAGTTCAGTATCGCACTCTATACAGCGATTGGTCAATTATCGTACAGAAACAGTTGAATTGTAATTAACTAAAACATTGACCGATTAGCTGATTGCCGACTGCTGTTCAGCGAAAGGCAATATTTACAGATCTACCAGTCTTTTTAATTATTCCCAATCGAAATTATTTGCCGAAAGCTTTGATGAATTATTTGCTTGTTGGTGTTTTTATTTATCTTCCGTCTATTGTTTTGCGCCGACAAACAGAACAAAAGCACGTCACGTGATTGTTGTTGAGTCACGTGACGTAATGAAACATGGATATAATTATTCGTGTTTATCATTTATTTTCGATTGACAAGCGTCCGGATAAATCGCCGAGTTCGGACCTGTCGATAATTTTCATTTGTATTTCCATTTTATTTTTCCTATTGATTCGCAATTTTAACTGACCAGTATCTATTGCGATTGTATAGGGTGATTAACATAAGGATTTTTATTAATTTACACGGTAAGTTATATCAAAATAAATTGAAAATTCTTCAAACTAAAACGCTCTGTGATTTTTTACCGTGATTTGATAATAACATTCAATTAATTATATATAACCATGAATTCTTATAGTTATGGCCTCTTTGGCGTATAAATAATATTATTATAGTTTATTTACACGTTTAGTTCTATATTTTGAATAAATACAAAGAATATAATTAAAACTGTACAATTTCAAAGAAGGACATATGTGCTAAGTTTGCATTTAAACCTTTGTGTTAAGTGACATAGCATTTTTTGTTTTGTTTTTTTGTTTTTTGTTTTTCGCTCTATTGGTAGTCCTGGTTTGCCCAACCGTTCATTTGTTACATACAAATATACACCTCCGTTTTTTACAATCTGCTCCAAAATCGATTGTATTTACTGACAAAAGTATAACTGCTTGTATTCTCCCTTAAACCCTGGTTTCCTAAGACAGCAATACCGTAATAAAGCACCCTTAATATGACGATGAATGATGTCGCAAGAAACGTGCACATAGAAATAAATATATGCCAATTTTTTACGTTACCGTGGTGTCGCTGATACCGAGAAAAAAATCCATTTACTTCTATGCAAACGTCATATTACGGCCACTATATTACGGTATCACTAACTTAGGAAACCAGGGTTGTAGGCAGTGGCGGATTTACCAGCAGGCTGAGTAGGCTGAAGCCTAGGGCGGCAGATTTTAGGGGCGGCAAATTTGACCCAAAAATTTTTGTCTTACAGAAATAAAAAAAAAAACACTATTATATACCTAGAGGAAACGAGTCTCGAGAATTTAACAAAAATTTCAATATTTTAGTACTGGACCTACTGAATACTCTAACGTCTATATGAAAAATTACTAACCGCTCTGTAAAATATACTTTTGTGATTATGATTTTTTAAAATATTCCAATAGCGTTTCAATATTACAAATTTAAAATTTGTAATTTTTACTCATTTTTTTAATTAATCATTATTATAATTTTTTTCTCCATGTACCTAAATGTTAGGTTCACTCACACAATTCATTCGACGTGTAATATGTTTCAACACTTAAATATTTTTTTTGTAGAACGTATTTGCGTAGTCGTTTTTGGGTCCCTGGCATACCTTACCCCGCCTTTTAATTAGTACATAATTGAGCTTTTTTAGCTCGGAAGTATACCCAAAAACTATTTCTCGTGTTATCTTCACTAAATCGTAAGTTGTAAAATTAATCTAGAAACTAATACAACGATCCCCTAGTTCACAATCATAAAGACGATAGAGCACAAATCATAAAGTTGCAATTTCATTAACAGAATAAATGTAATTAATATGATTGCGAACTAGAATATCGAATTTCAGAGGTCAGTAGGGGCGGCAAAAATTTAATAGCCTACCGGCGGCAAATTTGTAAATTCGCCACTGGTTGTAGGATTGGCAAAATTGTCACGGATCTCCATTAATATAAACATAGAGTAATGTATAAATTATTTCATGTCTTGGAAGTTAATTTATAGCATAGATTTAGATTTTGCATAAGTTTCATTATTGTATTGTGTTCATAGAAAGTTGATATTGCAATTCAAAGTTTATACAGTTCGGCTGTCGTCGGTCAAACTATAGAGCTTTGTTCACTTACACCAGAAAATAGTATGCGAACCTCCTCGAATATACTTATGAGCCCCAGTTTGGAAAACGATTAACGAAGAATGTTGTTTTGATTATATTCTCGATTCTTCTACATTAAAATGATAGTCATAAAAAAATGTGTCTTCATTATTTTTGATCCAAATTTGTAACAAGTAGAACCTATTTATCTGTTGCCAGTACATTTTTGGAGCAATATAGACACTTAAAATATTAAAACTTTAAAATAGCGCTTCTATGTAACCTATAATTTAATAAATTCTGTTAGCTTAAAGTCGGAGAATTTAGGCCTAGATTCACAGAATATCTCTGCAAAATTTTGATTTGTTAATATCTAACAGATTTGACTATAGCTGCAAACATACGAGTTAATATACGAGGCTCCATTTGATTTATTCTATTTACATGCCAATATTAACTTAATAAGGTGCTATTCTGTGCGGGCTGTGTAAGACTTTGTAGTGCTGTTAATTTTTTTGTTACTTTCTAACAAATTTAATTTCACATAAGTTAAAGTGTAAAATTTCACACCACTGTCCACATTTACCACAAGTTACAGAATCGCTCTGTAAGGTTTTCTTCGACATGTAATGATCCATTTTGTATCTAGCGTGCAGTTAGTTGGATTTTGGAAGTCAGGTTTCAAACTGCGTTACGCACCGTTAACGGTTCCCTACATCTGTCCTCTGGTCATTTCCCACACTTACCCTTCTTCCTCACACCCGTAAACCATGCATACCCACACGTAGCATGTATTTAAGCGAGCAAGTATGATTCTTTGTACTGTGTGATTTATTTAATGTAAGAACGCTTGCTGAATTTAATATTTTAGAAAAGGGTAAGCATTCTAAAAGGGGTGACGCTTGAACAAAGAAGTTGATCTTCAACACAAAAAAATGCTTATAACCATCGATCTATGCCCCTGGTGTGAACCATATATTCACAATGTGCTGAAAATGGTTATACATAGAGAGAGATAGAACATGCGTGCGGCCAATCCATATCCTTGTTTAGCACGTTGGCAATTCTGCATGTTTGCGCTCTCTCTTTTTTGACGCGGACACATTTTCCAACTAGATAACTAGTACATGATATAGGCCTATTATTATAACTAATTTAAATACCTTTAGTGGATTTTAGAATACTGTGGGTTCGGTACGAGATCTGATGTATTTTCATTGCGCTTCTTTTTTCACTTAGAAAGAGAAAAGGTAGATAGTGAGTCTCTACACTCAATTACTGACTTAAACCCTTAATAAATGCCCTGAGATTTGAAAATTTCGTGTTTTGTGAAAAGAGACAAATAAACTTAAACATAGAGTTTCTTAAAAATGAATTATATTTCGAGAGCGTGCTGACTTGATATTTAAAGGCACTAGATTTAACTCTAAAAATTCGTACAATTTAATGAAACTAAACTAAACTATATGCCTAACATCAACGAAACCGTTTAGTATTTTGACATTTATTGAACTTATCTGCTGTTTATTTAAGTTTTTGTTTCATATTTCGAGGAAATTGACCAATAAGTAGTCAATATTTTTAAGTTAACTGTAGCACAATATTGAATCTACTTTTATTCAGCTTTGCACATTTAACTAGAGTTTGTGCAGAACTTTTACACGTTCGATTGGTAAAACATTTGTCAAATGAGCTGCATAGTTTTATTTGTATCCGTTATGGAATATGCTTTATTAGTGTATTTGCCATATGGCAACATACACTATTGGCATCGGTCGGATGGCGGGACCTAGGGGTCGGACCAAAATTTCTCGACGTTTCATAACCTCCTAAACACTTTGGCACCATTTTTGAAAATGTTTATATATATATGTATATATATATATATATATATATATATATAGGTATATATGTGTACGGGCAATAACTTTCGAAGGAGTCAATTCATTTTAACGAAATTTGGCACACATGTTGGAATCCATCACCGCACAAAGCCTATTTAAAATAGGCCCAATCGGGTCATTTTAAGGGTGGTTTTTAGGGGTTGAAAAAAGTTTTTGGGCCCAAAAATACCTAAAAAATTCTCAGAATCGTTTCAAAATTGAAATTTAACCCTTTAATAACAATTAAAAAGTGCTCCTAAAATTTTAATAAAATCGGCCCGACAGGACCGGATTTTCAAATTTTCTGAAAACACTAGTTTGCAGATAGTGAGTTATTTACTGAAAGGTGTTTTTAATTTTGCTGTAGACGTTCGATCGACAAAAATAATGTAGTTAAGGAAAAAATGTAATTTTAAGGGGTGTATTAAGGAGTTAATTTTTTTATTTTGCCCAACAATCACCTTAAGTTCACATAATAAAGCCAAAAGGTCTGTATCAGCAAATACACTATATTGTCGGCAGGGTTTTGGCACTGCGACGCGGGTTTTTTGTTCATGTGATCATTTATTTTACTACATTATTTATATACATTCAATTTTTATATACAGCAGAATGTTGAAAAAATTGTCAAATGTCAGTATTTTAGAAGCTCAAATGATCCTGTCGCCCAGTTGGTTGAATTTTTTTACTTTGCACAATTGGTAAAAGAAGCGTTTATTTCAAGCTGTTTTTTTAAACATGTTTTTGTTTATTTTATGCTTTTATTAGTTGGTCATAAAGGCTAAAGTAGCTATCAAGTGACCAAGTGTGCCATTTAAGTAACAATATCTCTAAAATTACTATTATTTTCATAAATTCTCAACATACCGGTACTGTGTAGTTTTATGGTAGTTCACGTTGGGTTATATTGCATTTTTATGCTTTTATAAGTGAATATATATACGAATCTTAGTATGTCGTCAAAAGTGAAATCTCAGTTGTTTTCGTTTCATGAATGTTAAAGGAAAAGTGAGGTTATGCTATGTTAAAAAGAAAGCAGAAATAATATTATGTATTTTTCAAATAGTACCTACGTAAGTTAAATTGAACATACGATTATATTCTCAAAGCAGCACGGCTTCACGTGTTTCTGATGAAATATCAATATGAATTCTGAGTACAGTGTTGCGTCTAGAGTCTAGACTGGCAAGGGGAGACCAGAGTTTTAGAGCGAATTTTTTTAAGTGCGGTAGCTAGAAGTGATTCCGAACGTATATGAAAACAATGCGTTTGATAGTAAACAGAACAGAATGCAACGCAATACTAGTATAAAGGAATTAGTTAATTGGCTAACAGATGTCAGCAAAATATAAATGAACAGGTATTTCCTTTATTCTAACAAATTGTCCTGAATGGCATCGACTTAAAAGTTTGCATCGTTTATAATATTTGTGAACACGAAAGGGCAAGGAAGATTACAAGAAGCATTTTTTAGTTTGATTTTTTTTTGTACATCTATTTTTTTCGATTTCTTATTAAATTTTTAAATATTGAAAACGTAGAAAAATCTAGTATGATAACGACCTTGAACTGTAACTAAACATATTTCTCCATAAACACAGTATAATTAGTGTATTTGCCATATGGCAACATACACTATTGGCGTCGGTCGGATGGCGGGACCTAGAGGTCGGACCAAAATTTCTCGACGTTTCATAACACTTTGGCACCATTTTTAAAAATGTTTATATATATATGTATATATATATTTATATATATATATATATATATATATATATATATATGCGTATATATATATATATATATATATATATATATATATGTGTGCGGGCAATAACTTTCGAAAGAGTTAATTGATTTTAACGAAATTTGGCCCACGTGTTGAAATCCATCACCGCAAGAAGCCTGTTTAAAATGGGCGTAATCGGGCAATTTTAAGGGTAGTTTTTAGGGGTAAAAAACGTTTTTGGGCCCCAAAATACCGAAAAAATTCTCCGAATCGTTTCAAAATTGACATTTAACCTTCCAGTAGTAATTAAAAAATGTCCCTAATATTTTAAAAAAATCGGCCCGACAGGACCGGACTTAAAAATTTTATGAAAACACTACTTTGCAGATAGTGAATTATTTACTGAAAGTTGTATATAATTTGGTATAGAGGTTCGATTGATAATAATATTGCAATTAAGAAAAAAAAATGTTATTTTAAGGGGTGTATTAAGGAGTCAAATTTTTTATTTTGCCGAAAAACCAACTTAAGTTCGCATAATAAAGCCACACTGCCTGTATTATCAAATACACTATATTGTCGGCAGGGTTTTGGCACTGCGACCCGGGTTTTTTATATGTGCGGGCAATAACTTTCGAAGGAGCTAATTCATTTTAACGAAATTTGGCATACATGTTGGAATCCATCACCGCACGAAGCCTATTTAAAATGAGCCCAATCGGGTCATTTTAAGGGTAGTTTTTAAGGGTTGAAAAAAGTTTTGGGCCCAAAAATATCGAAAAAATTCTCAGAATCGTTTCAAAATTGAAATTTAACCCTTTAGTAGCAATTAAAAAGTGCTCCTAAAATTGAAGCAAATCGGCGCGACAGGACCGGACTTACAAATTTTATGAAAACACTAGTTTGCGTATACGAATTTACTTAATGAAGGTCGTATTTAATTTGGTGCAGATGTTGGATTGATAACATTATTTCAACTAATAAAATTATAATTGTAAGGGGTGTATTAAGGGGTTCAATTTTTTTTTATTTTGTCCAAAAACAAACTTAAGTTCATTTAATAAAGCCACAATACCTGTATTAGCAAATACACTATATTGTCGGCAGGGTTTTGGCACTGCGACCCGGGTTTTTTAAAATTTATCCTACTTCAAAAATAATTGGTCGATTGAAACAATATTTTTTCAAACTGTCTATGCATCTATTTAACATATTTTTTGTACAATTTACACTTTGAAACAGTATGTGCTACGGATTTTGATAAACAGTTAGTTTGAAAAGCGATCTTTTTCTCGAAAACGGAACTCCTCAGTTTCCCTTTATGTGCTTATATTCGAAAGTGATTGGTCAACCCTTCTCGAACATTTCCGACCTTGCAAACGACACTGATGTCAGGGGTTGACCTTACAGGACAGGACAAGGTGAGAAAGGTGACGCCATTTTATTTATTAGATTTACTTACCTATGTTAGCTTTTTTGTTTACAATAAATTACCGTCCTGTTTTTTAGCAGCAATGCTATGAACATTTGTGCGTGGACACCTGACTTATATGTATTAAAAGGTCGTATATTTTGACCCCTTAAATTATGTACATACATTGTTTGTTTTTTGGAAACGATAAACGTTTATGTACAAGAGTGTGTTCACTTTGATTCATGGAAAGAGTTTTATATAGTATCTAGTATTTACCTGCCTGACACACGAAATTAAGGTGACTATTTACCAGCTCTTCAATATGCCACCTTTTCTATCTTAAGAACAATTGGATATATGTGTTCATGTAAAATGCACTTACGTTTCGGAAGTCTCTAATTTCTATGAAAAATATTATAGAATTCTTTATGTTAATGCTTCAAAATAAACCAGAAATATGTAATAGTCTTAGCCAAATTTTTACAGTTTATTTGATCAGATAAATTTAATAATCTAAGCTAAAGATTGTATTTAGATATCTAAGTTCATTTCATTAAGATTACCAAAACATTTAAATTTAAAAATCGCCACGTATTATAACCTACGATCTATTTTAAAATAAACGCATTATTATTATTATTATAAAAATGAGAAAATTATTAAATTAAAAAATTATATTAAATTTGAAAAATTCAAAATGTCAATTTGCCTTCCCGCAGTTCAAAATCTCGTGACGTGCTGCAAAGAAATATTGATGAATATCACGTTTTTTTATTCAATTTTGATGTCAAAAATATATGTTTTTTGAAATTTTTAAGCAACAAGCCAAATTTTGTGTAGCTTAGTGCTTAGTCAAAGCTAGTAAAAATAGTAGTTAAATTTTGTGACCACAGTTTGAAATTTCCTGAGAGTCTGAGGGACTTTAATGCAAATGTTTATGTAAAGATTTTTATTGGCTAATGCTATGAAAATTTGAATAGAATAAATCTCGCATGTGTTGAACACAGCCGTTTATCTCTGCTACCTTCTAATTTCCTTTATGCTACTTGCTAAAAAGAGTGATTTCAATTTCAATCCGTTCTTAGATGAAGTTGACTATAATTTCGCGAGCTAAATAAATAATCCAATAATTTGTGATTTGATTTCAAAATCAATATTTTTGTACTGAATTGAAAAATTACGCGCTGCTACCTTTTAATTTCCGTTGCGTGAACTGGAATACTCAACCACTTGCGAAGCAGCGATTCTCTGCTGGAGCGTGAAAGTGTGTATCAATTAATTTATATATACCTAGAACCACAATTCAATTATAAAGAACAGAATAAGTTTCAGAGAGGGAACAGAACACAAATAACTCACGTTTTCAATTAGATAGTCTATACCAGGCTTACTTTGCGAACCATCGCTAGCTTTGTACCGTATTCTATAACTTGTGAATGCGAGTAAAACGTTTAGCATTCCTTGACCAGATTTTTTATTTTTCTCTTTTCTGACCTTAAGGCTGTCGGAACGCTCTGAATTTTGTTTGTGCTAGTCCATTAGAGACCTAGATTTATCCTTTATCTTCCTTATAGAGAAATAATTTTTGCAGAATGTTGACGAATAAGTCTACAATCAGTTGACAGCCGAAGCTCTATTTTTGGCTTAAATTCAGAGCGTTCCGACAGCCTTAAGTTAGAGAAATCCAATTGCACCTTCTTGCATACTCCCGCGCTGCACTTATAACGATGTGTTTTTTTGAAAAAACTATCGATAAGTTAATGTATCCATATTAAAGATGGGATATTTCAAATTAAATTATCGAACTGTTCGATTATATTAAAATATCTCGATTTATCTTGAGAAGTTATTCAAAGCTATTCAAATGTTTTTTATACCCACGAGTTACGATTTATAATTGATCTCCACTAATAAATTATTATAGCACACACTTTCTTTACTCTTTAAAACACTGTATGCAATTGTCCCTCTTGGATTGAATTTCACAGTATTTAATATATATGACCATTTAGTCGAACACCTTTTATTATTAAATAAAAAGAAAAAAACCCGGGTCGCAGTGCCAAAACCCTGCCGACAATATAGTGTATTTGCTAATACAGGCAGTGTGACTTTATTATGCAAACTTAAGTTGGTTTTTGGGCAAAATAAAAAAATTGACTACTTAATACACCCCTTAAAATAACATTTTTTCTTTAAATTGCAATATTATTATCAATCGAACCTCTATACACCTCTATACACCTTTCAGTAAATAATTCACTATCTGCAAAATAACGTTTTCATAAAATTTGTAAATCCGGTCCTGTCGGGCCGATTTTATTAAAATTTTAGGGACACATTTTAATTACTAATAATAATAATAATAATAATGCGTTTAACGTCCGTTTCTCGACTTTATGTCATAACAGACGCCATTCGCACCATTACTATTTTCCATTTACCACTCCCGTTATTTTCTACATTTTTTAAAACTTCAACTTATATAATAGCAATGGGCGAATGAAGATATTTTAATTACTATCAGAGGGTTAAATTTCAATTTTGAAACGATTCGAAGAATTTTTTCGGTATTTTGGGGCCCAAAAACATTTTTCAACCCCTAAAAACTACCCTTAAAATGGCCCGATTACGTCCATTTTAAATAGGCTTCTGGCGGTGATGGATTTCAATGCGCGGCCCTAATTTCGTTAAAATCAATTAACTCTTTCGAAAGTTATTGCTCGCACACATATATATATACGTATATAAATATATATATATATATATATATATATATATATATATATATATATATATATATATATATACATATATATATAAACATTTTCAAAAATGGTGCCAAAGTGTTTAGGAGGTTATGAAACGTCGAGAAATTTTGGTCCGACCCCTAGGTCTCGCCATCCGACCAATACTTAGTATTTTATCTGCCACTTTTCTCTGAAGCACAGAGTACAGGTGACTTTTTCAAGCCTCATAATCGAAAATTCATTAGATATAATAATCATATCGAATGGACAGATAGACAGAATGAACTGTGTTTTCATTCGCATCCTAACTAATCAAAATGTTTATATTGTTTGCACAATACTGAATACGAACCGAGAACAAAATCTATTCGAGAGTTGAAACATTAATTCATTTACGCATAGTATCAACACATCTACCATTATGCGGCACCCATTAGAATGCGAAATTATAGTTTTTTTTTGTTATTAATAAATTCATACGCAGTTGCATTTTGGCTTTGCAATGATTTGGTTTGTTCGAATAGATTTTCGATAAATTTGTTAGTTTTTGCGTTTGCAATTTGTAGTGAATGCAACTCAATTCGTTGGATATATTTGAAAATTACATTTTGTTGATTTTGGTTTTTGTTGAGAAAAACAATTAGTTATTAATTTTGTTCGTCAAGCAAATTCAGTTTTCCTAATAATTCTCCTTCTACCCCTTTTCCAAACACTCTAAACTGAAATACATCACGGAAGCATCAAATACCAAATTTCGGTAAGTCATTTTAAAACTATTTGTCACACAAACAAAAAAAAAAAAAATACAGTCCACTTTAAATTTTAAAATACCGTCAAAAACACATTATGATAGTCAGCTGAAGGAATTATTTTGAATGAATCATACAATTATAAAAATCATTTGAATAGCAACCTTTCGATTATCAAAATCATTCGGTTATTCCCAAGACTAATTTATTTTAATCTGTATTGTGAGATTTCTTAATACATTTATGTAATTTTGTACCTGACGCATTCAATACCGCTTAGCAGTTACACGAATAAAGACAATTTATTATTATTATTATTAGGAAATGTCGATATATATATCTGTACAGTGGTGAGAGCCCTAGACACACATTCGGAAGGTACTTGGGCTCGAATTCCGACGGAGACAGATGTGGCTAGCATTTTTCTCGCTGCTTCTTGCCACACGTTTTATAAAAATCAACTTCCTTCGATTATTTCTAGCTGCGTCGCTGTTTCTGGGGTCCATTGCAAATGCTTTAGTTTCACATACAAATACAACACGAACACTATCATACGTGATACAGAACACTTCAGAAACGATTCCGTGAGACTCGTTTGTCGGCCAACGTGGCACAGCATGTGCTGTTTTTGCGGCTCGCCGCGTGAGTTATTTTTTAAACTGGACTAATGGCCGGTGATATTTTGCCGCTGGGGCAGTTTTTTCTTTGCATCTGCGCATGGATATAGCGGATGCCTGGAATGACCGCTTTCAACTTCGCTTCAGAATGACAATTCTTTGACGATGCACGTAAATTAACTTACTTTACGTTTGAGGATAACTTACAGAGTTTAGCGCGCATAATACTTAAGTTAACGAACGGAAACGGTTATTCTGAACGAGGCATCCTATATTAAATCATAAGTATAAGGTATTTTAAAGTATTCAAATGTGACCTTGACATTAGAACAATGTAGAAAACACAGAATAGCTTTTTAGTAGACGCGTACCCTTTTGTAACAAAAAAATGTTGATTTTATAATCAGTTCAAAGCTAATACAATCTTAAAAAGAAACTCACGAAAAATTTTGCAAATAGGCACTCATCGCTGGATTGAAATGAACCAGGCTATGGTCATCTAATTCTTTTAAATGACCGGCTTATGATTTATGATGAGTTAATTCAATTACACTCTACGTATGGGAAGTAGGTATGAATTTATTTTTCATTCTTTCACTGTGCAGTATCCCATATGTTTCAAAGCAAGTCATAATAACACAGTGTTGTTATTAAGAGTACAATTTAAGAATTTGTATTATGATTTTATTGCGCATAAGTAAACTAGCATGAAAAATAAATCAATTTTATTATTTATTCTAAGTTACCTTTTCTTTTTTTTTCAGATATTGTGCTGTTCTCGTTTGGAATTTTGATAAATGCATTTTATTAATTTGAAGAAAGACTGCAATTTTGGTGAGTTATGTTTTCTGTTATATACTCTTTACATCTTTTTGTTTTGAAGTACGTTTCGATATTTTTTTCGGTATTTTCGAACCTATACTTTTTAATTCCGATATAGAATCCTTAAAATGGTTCGAGCATGTAAAAATTTTCAAAAATGGTTTCTCAGAAGTATATGACATGTAACACAACGCCTGATCGTAGCACGTTGTAAGAACTCAAATAAGCACTTACAAAAAATAAAAGAAAACCACAAAATTGAATTATATATAATTCGTAATGAAATGTTTTCTCTAATGTAATCATAAGATTAATTTTTTTATAATGTTAATAATAACAACCTTCAATTATCCTTGTAGCTAAGGAACCACAATTTAGAAAATATTACATTATAGAGAGAGAGGGTTATTGTAACAAAGCTTGCTACAACGTGTTACAAATAGATTTGATAATTCTATAAGTAATTATAAATTGGGTGCAGTTATTTGCTTGAATATTTTTTTCGTGTATAATTTATATGTAATTGAATTAATAAACTTTTTGTCGAAGCTTTATAAAATACAATTCATAATTGCGATTAAAAAACATTGGCTCTAGCAACGAAAAAAAGTCAGTTTTGCATAAATTTTAATCAGTAATTTAATTTAAATTTTAAATATTAAAACTGTCCGTCCTTAATCCACGAATAATTTTAATTTCATTCACGCTATGCACATTTCAAAAACAAACATTTCTATTTAATTTAAAATAAATTTTCAAGCCGGTGAATTCTCACAAACCCACTTTTAAGGGCCGGCAGGGACGTATTTGTAAAATTTGCGCCTCGGGCAAAAACTATTTGCTGCCTCGTTTTTACAGTTTGATATTTTATGCCTCCTACACATTACATCTTATATTTAAAACATAGTTTATTTAATCCATTAAAAATAAGAAATATTTGTTTAAAAGAATATATAGAAATATAATCGTCTTAGTGATTATGTATCAAAGACGAAATGAAGACGTTTTTTGCGACTGCGACGTTTGCTGTCCGAGCAAAGCAACACTTAAATGTCATATTGAGACTGGCCGACGCGGCGTTCGTGCCCCCCTTTCAAGTTTGTCGTCCCGGGCATGTGTCCTTTTCGACGGTACATACGTCCCTGAGGGCAGGTATAATAAACTCGGATTCAACGGTGTGAATACGGAACGGCCCTTTTCCAAAAACCATAATTTACATCAAAAACAAATTATAACGCATGGAATGGCTTAAAAATAAGAATAATGAGACTGCCTAGCGGAAACGGAACCACCTATATAGGTGAACGTCTACATCAGGTGTGGGAGAATTACAGTTGTATAACTCATTTCCGGTTTATAACAGAAGGATTTCTCGTCATTTAGTGTTTATCTACAATTATGACATATTTTTATAAATTGACCTTTTTCATGTCAACAACAGTATTTATTCTTTATTTGTGACGCATTTCATTTCAAAATATTTCGTAGTTCTAAGATAAATAAAAATAAAAAAATGATTTTGTACTGTAAAAAAGCGTTATTGTTATATTTCATGCATGTGTTCAATATCGAGATGTGATTTTCCCTATTATTGGATGTACTTATCTGTTGGGAAATAAATAAATAAAAATAAATAAATAAATATCAACTAGTATAAATTATACATTGGTAGCTATTTGTAAAAGTAGAGTATATAAATAGTAATAAGCACCCCACGCCTTTTTACAATAAAAATTATATTTTACTTTTAAGTTCGGGTGCTATTAATGCGTGTTTTTTTTAGTTTGTTTATTTTCTAGTCGTATTTTTTTTATCCTGTTGATCCTGGTCAGGATAATAGAATGAACTTATTAAATTATTGTGTTGTCATTGGTCCTTGATAAGTGTGCACAGTTTCAGTTTAATCTAACGTTTTGAAGTGGGTGAATTTCATGTTCAAAGATTCCATTACAAACATACAGGTGAGGCTAATAAAAACGTGTTAACGCTGAAAACTTAAAAAAAAAATAACCCTTCGTCAAAAAGTCACTAAAAGGAGGAAAATAAAAAGGTTGAGGTTGGCTCCAGTTCTGTCACTAAAACTTTTTACATGTCTATATACTTTTATTAAATTGCCTGTGAGCTGGACATTTTATTATTTTCATTGTTTTAATGTCTTTTTTAGAGACGATTCAATTTTTCTTTAATTTTTTTCAAACTATATTTAGTCAGTTTGTCCCAGCCCTCAGTTCTCGTAACATACACCTATGCTTGGAGGGTATAAAGTCCTAGTTGAATGCCTACTTTCCACAGCTCATAAGGTACAGTTAACTATCGTGGTATTGCCGACACGGTAAACGTATATTGTCTGTGCTACGAAAATGGAAACTGTACCTCTAGATGGGAACCGATTTAGGAGTTGGGTTCTGAACTTTCTTGTTCCAATTTCCAAATTATTGAATCATTATTGTAATTATTAGGCGTGTCTGTTTGTTTTTCATTCCAGAACAGCATATAGAACTATTCAAAGAATTTTATTTTTTTATATTGTAGATTATAACCGAGCTGAGTAGAGTAGTGGTACAGCACTAGACTCACATTCGGGAGGTCCGGGTTCGAATCCCGGCGGGGGCAGATGTGGCTGGGACTTTTTCCTACTGCCTCTCGTCGAGAAACGGTAATTCCTGTACCGGCCATCTTGATTGAGGTTTTCCATGATTTCCCTCAATTAATTCCAGATAAATATCGAGATGGTTCCTTATTTGAGGCCATGGCCGATTACTTATCAAATTTCTAGTTCAAAAATTACCTACCTTATCCTAATTTCCTATAATTCCTTCATTCGCCCATTGCTATTATATAAGTTGAAGTTTTAAAAAATGTAGAAAATAACGGGAAGTGGTAGATGAAAAAATAGTAATGGTGCGAATGGCGTCTGTTATGACATAAAGTCGAGAAACGGACGTTAAACGCATTACTATTGTTATTGTTATTATTATTATTATTATTATTATTATTATTATATTGTAGATTATAGACGCTCGACAATAGACGTCACTAGTGTCAACATCAAAATACCGTAATCAAATTAAAATGACATAAAACATCTATGAGCAGAGCTGGAATTCGAACCTATGACAGTCTGATCTAAAGATTAGCATAGTAACCAATACATCAAGCTACCCCTCTTTGGACTGGATAGAACCGCTATTTGAAAAAGACAATTTTCTTTACGTTTTAGAAATTGACCTTATCTTGGACAAGAGTTTTCGATTCTATCATCATATCTCAGTTTTATTGCGGAGCAAATTTGGGTTAAAAAACATAAATTATTTAATTTTTACTTTGTCATTAAAGGCTTCTTCATTATTATTGCTTTTGCCTAAATGTTTTTGTCCAGAGGCAATATTTGCAATTTGTGATTATCACGAAATGAAATTATTGCTTCGGGATAAAAACTTTACAAGCAATTACAAACATGCCTTTAAGGTCAAAGTGAAATTTTAACATGTATTATTTAACTCAAATTTGTATTAAAATAGAAATTTAATTTTGAATTCTCTCGACTGGAAAAAATTGTATAAATTAGACGATATTTTGAACACTATGAGGGAATAATTTATTGCTGATTTCTGTATATAATATTTTCATGTAGAAATCAGTTTATATATAGTACGTATTTGTAAAGAAATATTCTAGTAAATGTATTTAATGATTTAATTAATGCACTTAATAATTTGAATCAGCGCACTAACTAAGCAAGCGTGAATCGTAATAATGACGTATGCCGTTTTTCCCCATTTTTCTCCCCAGCGACCGAGGGCGTTATGTCCAAATAACGCTTGGCTACTGTCCAAAAGTTCGCTTTTTAGGAATCCATTGCCAAATGGCAAAGGAACCCTTGAAGTTTCGCAATGTCTTATAACTCCGCAATATTTTCATAGATTTTTGCAGGCAGGTGTTTTATGTAAGCCGGCATATAATTGTGTATTGAAATTTTACAACACCCGATTGTGCTGGACATCCTTTAACAGATCTTTAGAAATGCAATAAAAGCTCTTAAGTGACTTTTTTCCTTAGGCAAATATTTCGCGACATATAAATTTTTAAAGTTTTTAGTAATAACAAATAACTTTCCAACTAATCTGAAAAAATTCAAGATGGTAGCACAATTATAAATACTTTCAACGAAAATTATTTTTAACAAGGCATTTTAACAAGTTTTTTAGCAATCCGCAATTTTCAGTTTTCAATAGCGAAGGACGAAAACCTAAGCTGATGCGTGCACGACATGCACTTAACCGGTTTTCTTACAGTGTCATATATTATTAGTGTATTTGCCATATGGCAACATACACTATTGGCATCGGTCGGATGGCGGGACCTAGGGGTCGGACCAAATTTTCTCGACGTTTCATAACCTCCTAAACACTTTGGCACCATTTTTAAAAATGTTTATATATATATGTATATATATATATATATATTTATATATATATATATATATATATATATTTATATATATATATATATATATATATATATATATGTGTGCGGGCAATAACTTTCGAAAGAGTTAATTGATTTTAACTAAATTTGGCCCGCATGTTGGAATCTACCACCGCACGAACCCTATTTAAAATGGGCCCAATCGGGCCATTTTAAGGGTAGTTTTTAGGGGTTGAAAAATGTTTTTGGGCCCCAAAATACCGAAAAAATTCTCCGAATCGTTTCAAAATTGAAATTTAACCCTCTGGTAATAATTAAAAAGTGTCCCTAAACTTTTAATAAAATCGGCCCGACAGGACCGGACTTACAAATTTTATGAAAACACTAGTTTGCAGATAGTAAATTATTTACTGAAAGTTGTATATAATTTGCTATAAAGGTTCGATTGATAATAATATTGCAATTAAGAACAAAAAAGTTATTTTAAGGGGTGTATTAAGGAGTCAAATTTTTTATTTTGCCCAAAAACCAACGTAAGTTCGCATAATAAAGCCACACTGCCTGTATAAGCAAATACACTATATTGTCGGCAGGGTTTTGGCACTGCGACCCGGGTTTTTTTTATTAGGTTAAAATTAGGATAAAAATAGCAATTTCTACTAAGGCGAAGCTAAACTGGACAGTTAGTATATGAGTCGAATAATAACCCATGTAATGTTTCGACTAAGCTTCGTGTATACGGTCGTCTATGTTCGCGAAACATTTGAAAAGAAGTAATCGTAGCATTTGTAGTTAGATGGCGTAGCATTGTCTTATAACGTTACGTAAGACCTGTGGCAAACAGCGTGAACCTTCCTGTACAAGGTTGTTACAAAACAGGAAATGAGTCTAACGGAAACTGGTAGATGGAGCGTTGACGGAGCGTTCTGATGGAGGAGGCGCTAGCCTTGGCTTGTTATAGCACCGTCGCGACGCCCTAAACGCAATTAACCAGTCGCCTGAATGCAGACGCTTTAACAGTCTGCTGCTTGCACTTAACGTTGAAGATAGGCGGTTATAAGGTGAAAGAGCGTAATGCTAGATTTGTAAGACGGAACGAATACAGCAATGCAATAACGTTTTACCGGAACACAAGGCGGTTTTACAGTCTGATCGCACGTAGTGTTCGGAGATTGACGCCGTCAATGTAAAAAAAGAATGCAACAAAGTTTAATATCGATGTTAATAAAGTTAAAGGATGTAACTTTTGAGTTGTAATTAGAATCAATATAAAAACAAATATGCTCAGTTGCAGAAAGCATTCTCAGAAATCTGGTTTGACAATGAACTTAGATTATGACCATGCATATTTCTCCATATGAATAGCATAGTAGAACTTTAAATCGGAAAATAATTGTTCGATTAAAACAATATTTATCTTAAACTGTGTATTCAGCATCGTTTTGTATACAATTTTTATTTCGAAACACCGTTTATCTACGCATTTTGATAAAAATTTAGCTCGAAAATCGATATTTTTCTGTATGAATCAGTCATCTGTTTTTGTGTGAGTACAATCGAGTATTCTAGATGATAGGGAATTTCACGACACTAGACTGCTCCTGACTATATGAAAACCGTAATTATATTATCACAATCCAAGGTCATTGCCAAATCAAATTTTTTGACAATGCTTTCTGCAAATCAGCAATAAAAGTTTTCGTTATAGAGAGTTTTAAGTGTGTTTAGTTTTGGGAAAATTTTGTTTTTTATATTCTTCAGAAACCTATAAGTACAATGATAACGGCAAGTTTGGCAATCTGGAATAAGTTAAACTTGTTTTGGTCCGGTAGAGTAAAATATACTAATGATATTGAAAGTGTAACGAAACGTTGCAATGTATGTATAACGAATACTATAATAACCGGCTGTAGAACAGTAAGCTAAGGTCGCGGCCTGGTACATAAGAAATCATTGGTTCGAATCTGGTGGTAGACGCCTAAAGTTTTTTTTTTGAAATATTCTATATTTCACTTATTTAATCATTTCAACTCCAAAAGTAGACAACAGTACCTACTAATTTAGGTAAAAATGCCCTTTTCAAAACTTTGGAATATTTTTCGTTTTGAGGTACCCAGAGTTCAAAAAACATAATTTTGGAAAATGTCTGTTCGTCCGTTTTTTTGTTTGTTAGGATGTTTGTGAGCACGATCCAGATCAAACGGCTGATCGGATCGAAACCAATGCTTCACATATGAATAGACCTGCTGGTGGAGAAAATCGGCGCATGTGCAGAAAATATGTTAGATTTTATATTTTAACGGTATATTGATCTATTGATTTTCGCAAGAATATTTTTATATAAAAAAAATTGTCATGTTGTAGAATACGTAGTCTCTTTTCTGTAATAGCTTACGTTACCCGGGAAAAATTGGCTAGTACGACTCGAAAGATCGCTGCCCTCCCTGCGGTCCAACGAGCAAGTTACGGTTTTTTTTTTTTGTAAACATTAAACAACTTCAAGCGATATTAGGTATTTTACTAAGTTCTTATCGCAGCTAAACCAACTGAATTAATAGCAGAATAAACTACAGCACTATTTGCGCTTAACAGTTGTAATAATATCTTGCTTGTTTTCTTCAGGAATTCTATAATTGAATCAAACACTGTGATTTACGATGTTTCTGCTCCTACTTGCTTTTTATGACTTTTTCATTTTCTTCTATTTTTATATTTTGTTGACTATCTCGTACTTACTTTAATCGGCCACTCGATTGCTTTTATTTGTGTTTTATAAAATAAAAGATTGAAGTGATTTATTTTAAAATTACTTATATAGAAGTAGTTACATTGAATGTGTTTTGTGCTCATTCTTAGAATTTTGACAATTTTGAGGACAAATATTTGCTTATTACTTTAAATATTTTTGTCACAAAATGATAAATTTGAAAACTAAAAAATGATCAAGGAATTTTTTAAACAAAAGGAAATAAAAAAAACGAGTCGATTCAAGAAGCGTCCTGCTTAAGACTACAGAGGTCATCCTGTGGATTATCAATTGATATTGCAAGGCTGATAAAAATCGGACGGTCTACCAGCTGACGTCAATTAAACAATTAAAATATAAACAATTAGTGTACAAAGCAGTTAAAATAAGACACCACCAAAAAACTAGAAAAAAAATATTTTGCTGACATATTGCGAAAATATTGTATGTAAGTTTATGATTTCCGAACACTAAAAATAAATTTAAGGTTATTAGCAGAATATTGTTCCTAGTGCCCCTAGCTGTTGGGTTACTTATTGACAGAAAAACTGGCGAGATGTTAATAATTATTTCTAATTTAAATTAACTGTAGGTATAAGATAATATCCCAAGTGCTTACAGTTTTAGACCATAAAAATTACGTTCATGAAATTGTTAAAAATTTAATTATAATATAAACACACTTTAAAAAACGTTTTTGCAAAGAAGTTAAAAGAACGTTCATTTATAGATTGTAACCAAGTAGTTATACACTTAGGTACATGATAATTTATAACGAGTTTAACAAACTTCTAGGGTACGTAGGGGGACCTAAAATAATACACAAAAATGTTTTTAATATGTGAGAAAATGTTTCCTAACAAAGTTAATTTATTATTTTGATCTATATTTTATTTAGTTACAGAATTGTAGACTGAGAGTTCCACTTTCTAAGTGTGGCGCGCTAATAAAATGTTGAACTCTATTCTTTAAATATTATATTAATTTAGCATTTTACCAGTTAATTTTATTTTAATGGTGTTTCCAAAGCTTAAAACGCCTTTTATGCTGTATACTTTTATTACTTATATATTTTATTAGCTTCCCAGTACATTGGGGAAGTTATTGTAATGGAACCAAAAATCGAAATCAAATTTTTTGACAAATTATGTTTCAAGGTCACAACAAGTTTACAACATTTTTGGAAAGCTGTCTCTGTGTGTATGATATCTATTACATGATAGGGTGCTAATTGACGAGTATTAGTGTAAATATGATGTGAAAGAATTTTTAAAAAACGCTTCAGTCTAGAATTAAAAATGTCTTTGATTTTGTTAAGGTATTGAAGAATATTAACGTCAATATGATCCGAAAGAAATTTTATCAAAATAGGCCCAGCCGATTTTTTTCGCTTAAAGAAAAAGATTGCAAAAAGGTGTAACAGTGGTTTAAAAAAAACATTTATCGGGTCTACTTTGTTAAGATCATTCTGGGAAATTGCGCGTGCAGACTTCAAGGTTCGCACTTGGAAAGTTCCCATAAATGATCTACCTCACGGCTCATTTTAGTTTTACAAAGATATGCTCAACATATGCTTATAATACGCATACATTTTTATCATTCAAATGTTCCCAGAACAGTATGTCTTTTAATGATAAAAATAAAAACAACTAAATTCTATTCAGAAACACGGTCAAAGTCAAAACTCGAAGGTATTGTTAAGATATCTACATGATTCAACATTTAACCGAAACTTTAAATCTAATTAACAGAGCGATAACAAACGAACAAATTTATTAACACAAAACTTTTAACTTTAACAGGCCGCGCATTGTAGCCATAAAAGTCCATCTTGAAATTAAGCATTTTGTATGTCACTAACATAAATTACATTTATTGTCAACAATAAACAATAAGGATAATGAGGTCGACAGTAACAACAGAGAGGCGTGCGTGCTGCTTTCTCTGTGGCAAATGCATTTTAAATTTGTAACATTTTGTGTATACGTATGTCTAGAGGTTGGCGTTATTGTTGACAGATGTGTTGGTGTTATAACTTGAACACTTTAATTTTTAATAATTCTGACCTTGTTTATCATTTGTATTTTGTTATGTAAGTATTGTGTACGGATATTTTTTTATTGGATTAAATTTCTATTTCTAACTGATAATCGAAGTGAATAAGTTATACCAAACTAAATACGCCTAAAAAATATTATAGTTGGGAGCATATAATTTTTTTTAAATCGGCTTAGTCGGTTTGAACTGATATCGGACATTTCTTTCTGTATATAATATGCATAAAAAATATTTTCTGTTTTCAGTTTAAAACGACGAAGCCGATTTAAAAAAAATCAGTTCACAAATGCTGAAAATATAATATATTGTGATTTGATTTTTTTATTCAAGTTTATTGTTTAATAGGTCATATCTTTAGGTAAGTCTTACATAAAGTTTACTTAAATAGGTTTTGCAGTTTTTTTTTATTTCAGTATTCAAAATTTAAGGATAAGTTGGTTAATAACATGAAAAACAATGTAAACTTGCAAAGCTGAAAAAAGTAAAAATATAAAAAATGAATTTCTTTCAAGAAAGGAAACTATTAAGGGTTAAATAATAAAGTTTTAAAGTTGACGTCAATTTAATAGATACAAAAACCTTATAGTAATTAAATTGGCGCTTTATGAAGGAGATTAAATTTTTTTTAAGTATTTTATTCATTAATTGAATAAATTCTTGTTAAACTCACCAACTTTTTCTGTTATATTTTCTGTATTGAATGAATTATCGGACAGTTTGTGCGGAATGCGAGTGAAGTTCTGAAGGGTGTGGTATTTTCGTAAATATGCGATGAAACAATAAAACATCAATCACTTCATTCAAAATATTTGCTGATAGCAATCCAGCGGCATGCACTTAATTTTTAGGAACTATATTTTTCAGTGTGCATACATGCAACATTTCTTCTTGATTTAAATTTATGCGCGTACCTATTTGTGTTAAATTATTGTCCGATAGATAAAAAAAAGAAAAGTACAGACATTTCTTAGACAATTTTGTTTGGAGATATTTTTAGACTAGAAGCACATTTTGTTTTTCGATAAAAACAGGTTATGCTTTGAAATAATACTCAACAACGAGTATGACGAATTAACCTGAAGATGATTTGCTACCTGCAATATCCATTTGGTATTTTGTAGAATAATTTACTTTGGAGGTAGCGAATCTTTCTTTGGGCCGTATCGCGCCGCCACTGTCGTAAACAAAAGCTGGTTTTATTGCTATTTTTGTCAGTGTTATAATTTCACATGTTTGCCTAGTATTATAGCGATGTGCGACAGAATGATTATAAAGTTTAGCGTCTATCGATATATTTATTGTTTAATAACAAAATCATCAAAAAATTTCATGATATTTGTGCAGAATGTTTGCTATGAAAAAAGTTGTGCGATCTTAATATAGATAACTTAGAAAATTGTCGTTGAAGATTTTGTTTTTAACTGTTGAGATTTCAGAATAAAGACACAATTACTGAAGGGAATTTCAGACTTAATTAGTTAATGTGTACTCCATTTGTGAAGCGAAGATCTATTATAGTTTTGACCATAGACCTATACTCGTGGGCGCGCCCTACCGGTGTAAAAAGGGTCCTTGCATAGAAAATAATATATCAATGGTGTGGTCAGTCTCTATCACTCTCAGAATAGTAATTTAATCTCAATCAGTGAACCGAAAAAACATCCACAACGTATACGACTAGGGTGAAGGCGCGTGTTATCACATTGTTTTTCATAAATTACAACTCTGTTCAAATGGTTTTTATTTAAAAATTTGAAATTATTTAGATTTTTTTTAAAGTTGGAATCTTTCCACAGTACTATAAAATTAAGACAATGATTTTTATTAAAAAAATATCCACATTTTCTATCTTGATCTTTTATTTTCGGGATACTATCTAAATTTGAAGGCAAACTAAGTTCAAAAATATCTGTTTTATTGACGTTTAACGTACATTTTTCGGACCATTCTGTACGAACAACAATTATAATATACAAACAACATTATAAACAGACTAACAACAATGCATACACAAACAAGAGTGTACAATATTCATGCGAACATGTAACATAATATAAAACTGTGATAAAACATGTTGTAAATGAAATTATCTGGGGAACAAACACACTCATGCTACGTTTGCCAACAGTACTGCAAACCGAATAATGTTTACTATCGTTAAATAGCCAACTTCGCGTTGGAATTATATTTTGTTAATGTTATGCAGTGCATTAACCGGTTAATGAACATAGGACCACGTGGAATGGATTATACGATTTTTTATGCTGCGGTTTAACTGAAATGAAATTTGTTTTGTGTTTATCATAATATATTAGTAGCTAACGTGTGGTCCCGAAAACAACATTCAGTCACTCAAAATACTATAAAAATACTGTATTAAGTAAAACTTCTGTAATAAGAGTAAACTTGAGAGAAAGGAAGAAAAATGTTTTTCACAGTTTTGTTTTTGAAAAACTGTGCTCAGTATCACACTTTTAGTAGAAAATAACTGAAGTTTTATTGTGAGAACACTTTAAAACGGCATTATTTGACTTCATATTCCGAATATTTGGCTACCTATGCATATTTTTTTTTAACTTTTTTATTGACTTTAATTGGTAAGTACTCAAAGTACGATTTAAAATAGTATATCGGTTTTTTCCATGTTATTACATGAAAAAACTGAGTTGGCAATATGGTTGATGAATATTTAAAACGAGAATCATTTATATTTCTAAAAAGCTCTTACCGACCATAGCAAACTCATAAAAATTAAAAGTTCTTACTCTATGTGACTAGTAACTACATCAGGATGAATACCGGATTCGGTTCTCGCAGGGTTGCCTAGGCAACTGATTGAAGCTTCCATATGTACCGATTGTTTTGGAAAATTTCCTGTATAAAATCAGAATCATTTTGCACGGTCGTTTCTCCCTCTATCTGAACTGTGATATAAAACTTGGGAATGATACGACTCCTCGAAAATAAGTCAACAATTTTTTTTTCTGTTAAATGAAAAATAATTTCAATTTGGCATCGCATAGTGAAAAATTTCACAGTTGTTAAAGACTAGCTACTCCACTACAAAAATAATTCATTTTATTACACAAACAGATCACACATTGATCCACCTAAATGACCGCTACTAATAAAAGCTTCCAAAAATGTTATTATTTTTAACGATCTATCTATCCTTGTTCTTCTCATATAGGGCTAGTAACCCTAGAATAAGACGAAGTTTGTTGTATTTATTCTTTCCAATGTCCATGCCAGAACAATTCTCTGAAAGTGACGACTCATCTCTCCTTGTTGGTTGTATAATATATCTGTGACTACAAGGAAAAATTGCTTATGTCGCATTTTTTGCTATTCTTTAGAGTTCCGGCTCCAAATTTCAAAACTAACTATCAAAGTAACACGTTGATGATTTCCCATCTAATCGCCGTTTATTAATTCACTACCATCGTATGCCGTTCTTCCACCACATACCCGCTCTCCCACCACATACCCGTTTTTCCGCCATGTACCCTTTCTTCCACCATATACCCATTCTTTAAAACTTGTCAGGCAATTTCTAGGTGGCCGATTGTTCCATTGCATCGGTCATTACCACGTGTTCTTATGAACATTCGCTCACCTGCAGTTGTTAAATCGGCCGATTAAATAGTTTAGAAATCATTTAGTTAGGTCTATTTGCGCTGTCCATCAGTTTTGCGTGACTAAAAAACTGTGTCAGCGCCCGACTATAGTCTACTTACAGTCGATCGGATATCAAAAAATTAAATCATAAAGACGGATCCACACATCATATATCACAATTTTTTTATGACGTAGCACGTTGGACTTTTTTGGTTTAATATATCATTCATTATTTTTCTTCAACAGAGATAGCACTACATAGAACTGGAACATATTAATATATCGTCATTTCACATGGCGATTGATAAGTACAGAACATCTGATTTATTTTTGTCAACGGCATATGCAGAACAGTGAAATCAAGGGCAACCGGCGTCCAGCGATAAACGAAGATGTGAAATAGCTCTAAAGCGTGGGTTTCCTAAGATGACGGTATCGTAATATAACGGCGATTGTCGTCACTAAAAAGATTTGCATAGAAGTATATGGATGTGGTTTTTTCGATAGCGGCACCACCACATAACTTTGTATTACAGTAGTGTTATCGTAGGAAACCTTACCCTACTGCCAGACTATGCTCTTTGCACTGATCCTCGCTCTGCTCATCGCGCTGTCGCGATGTTGCCCTAAGCGGCCAGACACTGCTGTACTCGCGACGCTCCGCACTCGGCTTTCGCCTTTCGGCAATGGAGGTCGATACTGTGGCAGCGTGCGCACTATGCCTTTATACTTAGACCGCTTGATGCGTACTGAGTGGCGCGGGAGTATGTGGCCGGCTTACTCGTGCTCTTATTGCCGGTCCTTTGACTCGCGCACAAAAAACCGACAATCGAGGGAGCACTGGGCATGATGTGCGGCATGACGAGTAACGCGGCCACACAACGTCTCTGTCTCTTTTCCTCGCTACTTCCCTTGCCACTCGTCGAGTGTGTGGCTTTAGTTCGAAATTCTGACATAAGTAGTGTTGCTTTGTGATCGCAGATATTTAGCCCAGTCTCAACAGAAGAGGCGTATTTGGTTACAGAATCAAACAGATAAAACTTTTATTTACCCACTTAACAAGTCGTCGCCTTCTGTCTCCAGGATTAAACACATAAACACGAGTATTCACTTAGCAGTCCTCAAGGCTTGTGTGACGATACTCCTTGTTGTTGTGTAGCATTCAAACTCCTTTTTGTTTAGAAAATTATACTGACCACATATATGACCCTTGGGCTACTTAAATCTTTTAAGGGTTAAACACTGATCCAAAAAGTTGTGTTAATAACGGTGTTCATATTTTCTCAGCCAATAACTTTTCTCATAATTTTGATAAAATTAGTTTCTGTTAGAATATAATTTTCATCCTCGCCATTATTTATCACAAATACATATTTTTAAGGATTATAGATACCGACACTAGCTTTTAAGGCTGTCGGAACGCTCTGAATTTAAGCCAAAAATAGAGCTTCGGCTGTCAACTGATTGTAGACTTATTCGTCAACATTCCGCAAAAATTCTTTCTCTATAAGGAAGATAAAGGACAAATCTAGGTCTCTAATGGACTACTTTTGTAATTTATGTACGATTTACTAGAAACAAGTTGGCATTATTTGTGCTAAAAAAACACACGTTTTCAATGTCACACTACGACCTTATTCGTACTTATTTCACAAAACTGTTCCATCACAAACCTAAAGTGACTCTTCCTTTTTCGGAAAAGTTTTTTAAATCTTTAAAATATTTCAAAAAATTACAGTAATCAATTGACAGCGGCACTCTTGCAATAGCATCTTTTATCCTCGTAGTTAGTTGGCACCAGCCAAAAATTGAAACGTGCGGATGATTTGAGCGAGACAGAGCTAAAGAAGGTCACACCCACAATATCTCTTTTGCCTACCTCGCCCCTTACCGTTGGGTCTCAGCACAAACAAAATTCAGAGCGTTCCGACAGCCTTAATATAACATAAAAATCGAGTTGTGCATTAGTTTTGATCAGGAATTTTTATGTAAAAATATAAATGCGAGTAGGTAAATTCAAAAAGTCGTTCAATTTGTAAGCATAGTAATTTGCAGTATATATTTGATTTGATACAAAGTACTTTGATAAAAAATATAAAGTTCTGTGAATAAATTTTTTTATTTTCCTCAATGTGGAAAATGAAATATGTATAGGTACAGTACAAATATAGAGATAGTGGAAAAGTAAATAGAAAATTTCAACTCTTTGGCCTGTAAAATATCAATACAGTTCCAATACGGCGTAGACAAGAATATGGTTGGGGAAATCTGTGAATAATGAAGTTTTCTATCGAGTTTTCTTTTTCGTCTGGACAGCCAAAGTGATAAGTTTACACATGAAGATAAATGGGTACATGAAAGCGTAACGTAGTTGGCAGCAGAGACCTAACGACCTAAGTTACGATTGATTTTTATTATGGAGTGTACTAAAAATCAAATCTAAGTGTTCCTTCCCAAGTTGCGTTAGTTAAATAGGGAAAATTTCAAAATAAATGTAAGCCTTTTAGTGCTTTAAATATGTACTAATAAAGATTTATAATTATTATTATGTTATTATTATATTCTTAAGTTTAGTAGGTAATATCAAAGAAACGAAGTCTTTTATTATATATTTATTAACGCGCAAACAACCCACTAAAGAGTAAAAATAAAAACTTAAAAAAATGTAATCGCTTTCAAAAAGTCAATAAAAAGGAAAATAATAAAATATTT
This sequence comes from Venustoraphidia nigricollis, assembly GCA_034508555.1. Taxonomy (NCBI): domain Eukaryota; kingdom Metazoa; phylum Arthropoda; class Insecta; order Raphidioptera; family Raphidiidae; genus Venustoraphidia; species Venustoraphidia nigricollis. Next base: position 11,321,143 of record JAVRKA010000009.1, read on the forward strand.
AGGTCGTGTCTGTTTAAAAAGTAGACACGTAAAAATTTTTGGAACCGACCTTAAATCGTATTTTTTATTTTAGTGACTTGTGTAAGGTAAGTTCGGTTTTTACATTTTTTTTTGTTTCAAATGTAAATTTTCTAGTTAGGAATTTATCATCGTTTTAAATTTTTATTCTTTTGGTAGTCAAATTGGTGGAAAAAAAACTTGAATAATTTTGTCACATTTATGTTTTTGATGGTATTTATATTATTATTTTTAACCGACTTCAAAAAAAAAAGGAGGAGGTTGTTAATTCGTCGGAATCTTTTTTTTATGTATGTTCCCCGATTACTCAAAGACGTCTCAACCGATTTGGAAAATTATTTTTTTGTTTGAAAGGGTATACATCCCAGGTGATTTCAGATAGTTTTTATTAAAATCGGTTCATCCGTTTTTAAATGACGTTAAAAAAACATATTTTTTAATGTATGCTACCTCATATCTCCAACATTTGTAAAGCGATTATGATGATTCTTTTCTTATTTAATAGGGCACATCTTCAGGGTGATCCCACATAAATTTTACTTAAATCGGCTCAGTAGTTTTTAAAAATGTGCGAAATCAAATCAACCACTAAAAAGTAAAAAATAAAAAACTTAAAAAAAAATCATAATAATATTGACTCTACCAACAGTAATAGAATATTAACAAAATAAAATTACTTGCAATACTGTTCAATATTTTTATTTATATAAAAGACGTTTCAACCAACAGTTTTATTTTATTATAAATTGAAAAGGACCAAAACTGCTGGTTGAATCGTCTTTTATATAAATAAAAATATTGAACAGTATTGCAAGTAATTTTATTTTGTTAAATAAAAAAAAATATTAACCTCCTTCGAAAAAATCACTAAAAAGATGAAAATAATGAAATTTTGAGGTCGGATCTAATTTCATTACAAAAAAAATCATATGAAATTTTGAGGTCGGCACCTATTTAATAAAAGTAGATATGTAATTAAAGCTTTTGTAATCAAATTAGCTCCGACCTCAACATTTCACTATTTTCATCTTTTTAGTGATTTTTTTAAAGGAGGTTAATATTTTTTTTTTTTAAGTTTTTAAGAATATTTTGTTTCACCATCCTTGGTTTGCACCTGTATTATAGTACGTGTAGCATCGGTAGATGATGACGGCACTATATACACTGTGTATTATAGTGAAGTGGATAAACGTATTTGGGGTGAACAGACGGAAAGAGGGGAGTAGATGAGGATGTGGGGACGGTAGCTAGGGCAGTACGTGCAAACTGTAACCGCTCTGGATATTCGTTATGCAACTGTGTACACAGACAGCGACCGCTGTGTGTAATACGAGGTATAAAACTGAAAATTGATTGGAAAAATTCAGGCTTTACTTTCCAATATGACTGAAAAAGATTTCTGTTTTCTATAATCCAAGTGGCATTAGTAACTGACTGAAAAGACGAGATAGAACTGAAAATCTATTGAAAAAATAGCCTTCTTTTCCAAAGTTAAATGTAGAGTTGGTCGAGAAAAGTTTCAGTTTCGTGTTTAATCGAAAGTTGGCTGAAAAAGATTTTTGTTCTCTATAATCCAAGCGGCATTACTAACTGACAGAAAAGACGAGATAGAACTGAAAATCTATTGAAAAAAAACAGGCTTCTTTTCCAAAGTTAAATGTAGAGTTGACCGAGAAAAGTTCCAGTTTCTAGTTTAATCGAAAGTTGGCTGAAAAAGATTTTTGTTCTCTATAATCCAGGCGGCGTTACTAACTGACTGAAAAGACAAGATCGAACTGGAAATCTATTGAAAAAGCAGGCTTCTTTTCCAAACTTAAATGAAAGATTTCATCTCATCGGTATTGGATATTTATTCTGAAAATAATAATATGATTTAAAGTTGACTGGAACGAATTCTTTCTTTTTCTCTTATCTAAGCGCCTTTGAAAACTGACTGAAAAAACATAGTGCAAAATTATGTTTATGGTCATTAATAACTGTTTTAAAAATATTTTTGAAAAAAAATTATCGCCAAATTGTTAGGTACCTATGCCATTTTGCTCCTCCTACCATATTTTCAAAGTATTTTATTATAGTAAAGGAAGATTTCGTTGAGGATCAATAAATAAATAAGCTTTAACAAAGTTTTGCTAATGGTCAACGTTTCGAAAAATTTATTTTCATCTTCAGGGCCTTAAGCTGGTCAAATGGTGGTAAATTGTTGTAATAGTATACAATTTACCACCATTTGACCAGCTTAAGGCCCTGAAGATGAAAATAAAATTTTCGAAATGTTGGCCATTAGCAAAACTTTGGTAAAGCTTATTTGTTTATTGATCCTCAACCAAATCTTCCTTTACTGTGACATTCTATTGGATCAACACCACCATATACTAAGTATTTTATTATATTAATTTCCCTACTAAATAGCTTTTTTGACTGTCTGAACGCTCCCCATTCGTCTCTGTATCTGCTACTGCCCCTATGGAAGACTCCAGCACCCACTGGGGGACGATACTGCCCAAAATAAAATCTAGATTGTGCTGGGAACGGTTTCCGTTTCCAAATGGAATTGCAACAGTCAAGTTTAATCGAAAGATTTTAAATTTGAAACTGATAACTTTTTTGATCATTTTTTGCTTTCGATTAGTATGACATTGACATCCTCCTTTATATTAGTCTACACAAACGGAGCCGCGGGCAAAGACTAGTTAAAATATAAAATATAAATACAGTAATAATTCTTGTTGATTAAATTAAATTCAAACAATGTCTAGCACATATATAAATTGCAAATTGACTATTCAATAATATGTTCCATCGGTTGATATTATCATCTGTGATAAATATTATCGCCTCGCTGACGGCGAAGCACGGACCATTGAGTTCAATATGACACCGTCCATTCTTCGGTTTATAGGTTATCCTTTGCCCGTCACATATACATGCATACAGGTTGGTGAATATACTATACCATGCAGTTATATCGGCGTACTATCGGCGAGATATTATCGCTTAACCCGAGGCAATATATATCAGTAACATTTGGTTCAATAGTTTTACCTAACCTTCATTTTATGAGTAAGAAAATGTTGAAGCTGCCATAAAAATAGCAGTTATCTAGCGCTTCGTTACTAGGTAGCTAAACGTCTCCTAAATGCTCACCGAAACACATTGCATTTTCAAAGATACATTTTTCTTAATACTGTCTAATAATTCATCTGTTGTTTGTGTAATTTTCGTTACACTGTTGTTTAAACAGCAGCGAACAAGCACTTTTTAGACCAAGAAACACTAGAACGCTCGCCAAAGTTTGTCAACTTTTATGTTAATGCCGATTCGTTGACGATATCTAGAGAGTACTTCAATTTCCTTACATTCTGAATCAACAACGGCTAACTAGCGTTTTGTTATTAGATGTTTGCTGAATGCTCACTAAAGGATATCAGCGTTTTCGTCGTTGTCAGTTTTATTCAAGGTTATTAGACAGAGATGATCGGATAGTAGTGGGAGGATGACGTCATATGTGGACTGTCAATTGATATTGCGTGGTTGATAAAAACATTGAACGGTGACATGTCTGTCTAACGACCTTGGCTTACTGTAATCTTTTGAAACGTAACTATGTTCGGTATTAATAATGTTTATTATTAGTGGTTCTTGTGTTACCCGCTGACGTTATTAATTAACGAGGCAACCTGTGTATTTCTAACCACCTTGAAAGTCTTTAGAAAACATGTTAACAAAATATTTTAGGAGATATAGTTCCTTAAAAATTAACGTCTACTTTTTTTTCAAGTTCTATAAAGTTTCCTACTGCTTATACTGTATAAACAGTAGGAATCTAGCCAGAAGCGTAGCGTGCATTGGCGGGGCCCCGTATAAAAATTAGTTTGGGGGCCCTTCCCCCGTTGAAGTAAATGACTTAAACGGGGAAATCCCGCAGCCCGCGATAACCGATGTAGGGTGTTGCCAACTTTTAAACGCGCGCTTTACGCGGGAAAAAAAGAAATTGCTTTTTTTGACTTTTGTCATTTCTGAAATAAAAAAAAAATTGGGAAGTTTTTATTAATTTTTGCTTACGCAGGTTGGGGGCCCCGTATAATTGATACGGTAGATACGGCGGTAGCTACGCCCCTGAATCTAGCGCTTTGTTAGATGATGACTGCTGAGCGCTCACTGAAACGTGACAGCAATGATGCCAGTTCAATGCCAGTATTCAGAAAACACGTTGTAGGTATAACGTGATCGCTTGAATAACGTATAGTATCTAGCTGTTAGAGCGCTATGGCTAGACGCTAGCTGAATGCTTACCGAAGCGCAGCGGTTTTTATTTACGTATACGCTGTTGCTGCAATGCCCGTCAGGCTTTTCACTCAACGAGTCACGTATGTGTGTATTGCGTTTCAAAAAAAAAACGAACCATTCAATCAAAATTAAATTAACACTCTTCATTATTCGACAAATACAAATGTGATATCGTCACAGCTATTTTATTCTTTAATTGAATTTTATTTAAACCTTTCGATGGTTGAAAAAATGCGTTGGAAAATATTATATCATGTGATGTTTTTTTCGTACAGTGATTTGAGATTATTGTTTTAAAAAATAAAAATTAATTACGATTTTATGCTTTTGTATTTTTTAGATAAGTTTTCAACTAAGGTAGAAACTAAAAAGTGCAAACACCGATTCACAATCACCGTAATCTTACGCCCTGTCATGTGTTTTCATGGAATATTAAAAGCTACGAATTCATCATCAAAATATAATTGACATAAAAAAACAAACAGATGTTTTGTATAATTTTTTTTTACCACCCCCTCTCCACCAGTGAACCTCCACCAGTATGTCATTTGCAAATTAGTTGCACAACAAAAAAACACTGATTTGTAACTTACTTGTGGACTATTTATTTTCTAATTTTTCTGCATGCTGACGAAATTATTAATAAAATACGAAATAATTGAAAATATTATATATGCATATTATGTTATGTCATAATACCTTCAATTATAAAAACGATCGTTCGCTAGGGGTGTAGACATAAGTTACCGGTTAAATAGCCGCGGTTATTTATTATAAATTATTTTTGTTATAGAAGGCTGCGCATAAATTTTGCGTATGTCGAGTTTTTATTTTATAAAGTTTAATATCTGCACAAATATGAATATTAATACTTATTAATTCTTGCGATTCTACTGCTGAAAACTGCTTTATTGTTATTTCTTTGTTGTTCTGATAAAGAAAAACCGGAAACCATCATTTAATTTTATAGATAGCCGGGTTATTATCGGTAAACTATCCGGTCAAAATTGTTACTATCATAAATAACCGGTATTTTTACATCACTAACATTATGTCATAATATAATCAATTATAAAAAATGGTCGTTTACAGATGTTACCTTTAGCCTATATGTTGAAGATCGTATAATATCATATTTTTAAAGTGCTATATCTTTGTTTGTTATCTAAATATTGGCAAGTTGCGTACCTTGCAAACTGAGACATAACAGAATAAATAACGCCCTATCTATAAATTTTACACTCGCAAATAAAAAAAAGTTACCAACTGAAGAGAAACACATCTCAAACACAATACATTGAAGATAATATATTACTTCGTTCATCGTTAAGTACTGTTTGCGTCATGATAATCAAAATGCATTTATTATAGAAAAAAAACTACCTAACAGAAAAATATTTTTTTTTCTAAATTGAACCTGCTGCAAAAATAATTAAACAATTGACATTTTTTTCCATTATTTAGTGTGTAAAAGCAGATGTTCTCAATCAATCACTTGTGTTAAGACCGTTTTTGTATTTATTGTAATTAATTAAAAAATTAAAACATAGTTATATTTTCTAATTTCGCATTTTACAGACTATATACGCTACCGCTGCTATGAAAAATCAGAAATTATTAATTTGCAGCTTGCATGTGGATTACATATCTTTTGATTAATCTTTGAATGACTAATTAATTAATTAATTAAAATTTCACTTTGCATTGATTGAGAATAATATCATTAGTCAAATTTTATATAGAGACTATCTTTAATAGAAACTTGCAAAAAAAAAAACAATACATCTTTTCAATTTATTATTTTTTAGGACTCCATACAAGAAAAACCGAAACCCCTATAGGCTCACTTTCGTGTTTGTCTGTCCATCTGTCACAGCTTATTTTCTCCGAATCTACTGAATGAAAAATGTTGACATTTTTTACACATAAGACCAAATCATGAACGTATAGCGTAAATCATATCATATCATATCATATCATATCATAAACGAAATTCGATTTTTAGGGTTAATTTTGGGAGGCAAATTATTTAATATTAAATTGAAAATTCAATTATTACTTTCACAAATTCGCAGATTAGAGCCCGGATACTATAATAGAGGAGCTCTGGAAGTCAGTTTTTTATTCACATTTTTTTTTTTTTATTTTTGTAGATTCGCTGTGACAATAGTGACACTATGATGTGGGTAAGATATTTTTTAATATTTAATTTTTTTTAAGTAAAACTCCTTATGTGGCACCACCGCCTCGACGTTTTGAAGAGTAAAACGTTGAGGTATATGAAACGATGAATGTGTATACAAAAAAGTGTAACGGGAAAGAATGTTTGGAATGTAACCTCTCTTCTCGTCTTGCTGGGTCAGTGTTACATGTTATAAATATTGTATACAAGCATCTCTGATAGAAGCATTCCTCTTCTTGCGATATCTGTGTTATAAACAGCCAATCGCAAGTCATTCGATCGAGAACCCCTCTTCCCTCTCTGTCTGCTGTTTATGTTATGTTATAAAATTTAAATTAGTTTTAGGACTTTTACATTTTTGGATGATTATCGTCTATGAAAAATAACAACCGGTAATGGTTTTTACATATTCGTAACCGCAGTTTTAACATCAAATTTTAACCGATTAGCTAGCTTTCGTGCCTAGTCTTATTTTGAACTATGGCCTGAGATATTTTTATATTTTCCCAAAAATCGTCAATCTTTTCACTATATGGGCGCCTCTCTGTAAACTGGACAACTTTGTCTAAAAAAGTGTCTAGACCACTTTTGTGCTTATATATTAAAAAAACCCGGGTCGCAGTGCCAAAACCCTGCCGACAATATAGTGTATTTGCTAATGCAGGCCGTGTGGCTTTATTATGCAAACTTTTGGGCAAAATAAAAAATTTAACTCCTTAATACACCCCTTAAAATTACATTTTTTTCTTAATTGCAATATTATTGTCGATCGAAGGTCTGCACCAAATTAAATACACCCTTCAGTAAATAAGTCACTATCTGCAAACCAGTATTTTCAAAAAATGTGTAAATCCGGTCCTGTCGGGCTGATTTTATTAAAATTTTAGGAGCACTTTTTAATTACTATTAAAGGGTTATATTTCAATTTTGAAACGATTCTGAGAATTTTTTATGTATTGGGCCCAAAAACTTTTTTCAACCCCTAAAAACTACCCTTAAAATGGTCCGATTGGGCTCATTTTAAATAGGGTTCTTGCGGTGGTAGATTCCAACATGTGGTCAAAATTTCGTTAAAATGAATTAGCTCCTTCGAAAGTTATTGCCCGCACATATAAATATATATATATATATATACGTATATATATATATATATATATATATATATATATATATATATATATATATATATATTTATATATATATTTATATATATATTTATATATATATATATATATATACACATATATATAAACATTTTTAAAAATGGTGCCAAAGTGTTTAAGAGGTTATGAAACGTCGAGAAATTTTGGTCCGACTCCTAGGTCCCGCCATCCGACCGACGCCAATAGTGTATGTTGCCATATGGCAAATACACTAAAAATCCTATCGAGGGGATAAATATCTACTTGAAATAAAAAACTGAGATATGTTGCGTCTTTGGATTTCTGGTGGAAGAATTTTAAAATAATGAAAACGTGGTGCCAGTGTCACCCTCAAGACGCTCAGAAAAAAGAAACTGTATTTCACACTTTAGAATACAGAAGCAAATAATCTACAGCCGGTTTTTATACATACATTGCGTTCGTTACATTTTCAATCTCATGAATCAGTTTTACCCTACCGTTCCAAAAGAAGTTTGATTTGACACAAGACAATAGTTTAAGATGGATTTTTTAAACTAAGCAATATTTAAATAGGTATGAATGTAAAAATGAATCGTCGAGTTGTCAAATTGCCGATAACATATACGTCGGAAAATTCGCAATAAAAATAAAGTAAGAATTGCCTTAGAATCGATTTTTTTCTTATAAACGAAAACCGATTTGAATACAATATCTACATTGAAGTACGCCTCTTCGTCCCGCCATAAAAATAAACTGACCGTCATTTGTTTGGCCAGCGTGTTAGTCAACTGTTGACGATTGTTGCACGTGTGTGGCAATTGTTTGGACTACTGTAGACCAGTGTATGTGTGCCGATATTTGGTAAATATAAAGTGATAATAAAATGAAGGGGTGAACTTTAATATACATCCAAATGGACTCTATCTTTTCTCGATTGATTTCTGAATAAAGATCGAACAGGCAGATATGATTCAATGCGATATTTTATTGTGAAAATTCAAATGGCCAAACGAATCGAATCGATACAAATTTTGTGATGGGTTTTTTATTTCAAGGCCGTAAACATTAATATCTTGTTTTTATTTGACCGTTAACATTATATTGCGTGAATAATTTATGATATACTGTAAGAAAAAACTGAAAGTGAAGAGAGGGAGCACATTGCTGCTTTTACATTGAGGAAAAAATCATTCCTAATTTCCACCTTCCAATAATTTACCTAATCTATTCAATATTTTAAAAAAATTACATGATACCAACCGGCAAACATTTTGAACAAAATGGTATTGACATTTTCAAGCCGGTTAATCCTATGAAAAGTTGTGGCTGAACAAACATTAATAAAAAATATACATTATGAATTGCAGTCCGTTACAAAGATTGCCGAAACTAAAATAATAAGTTATATTTTTGTTTTCATCAAAATTGTTCATTTGAATGGGTTCCGAATGATTTTTTTTGGTATAAAATTTTCACAAAATATTCGCTTGTTAGTCTATTTGACATTTAACATCGGTCGGATGGCGGAACCTTGGGGTCATACAAAAATTTCACGACGTTTCCTAACCTATTGAATATTTTGATCATTTTTGAAAATGTTGTCGGCAGGATTTTGGCACTGCGAGCGGAGTTATTTGTTTTTTGCAAAAACGAATTTTCAAAAAACATACGTATATTTACGAATGCGAACAATCATTGAATCGTCACATCATTGTAACAAAAATTATAATTATTATCATTGTTTGCTTAAAATGGTACTCTAAATACATTACGTGTTTTTATAAAGTCATAAAGTAATAAAAATACGAAAGGTGTAAGTTAGATTGCGTTCACGCTTAGAGGTCACGTTCTGCCTGAGTTATATTAAACCGCAGTGAAGCGAATCACAAACCGCTTTTTGATAGTATTATAATATCACCTGATATATAATACGTTTTAAATCTACATCTACCGCTTCTATACACCTCCTCTACACTATATATTGTTCCTCTTTCACCTAAAATGTCTTTCCAAACGTTCTATTTTGGGAAGTTTGATAGAGATGAATACAGACTGTTCTAGAACGTCATCATACAGAAAATATCTATTATTCAATAGGTATGTTTGGCATCGTACTCCAGTTTAAATATTGTTAACATTTATTACACTATTGCGTATGTTATACGAAGCAATTCTGACTCTTGAGCACGTGAGAGTAGTCTGAATTTGACAATATTGTTAAACAAAGTATTCTTTATTATCCGCATTTTACATTTATTTTGTGTCATAAAATGAATTAGATTCAACATAAAAAATGTAAAACATAGAATCAACTTGTCTTTCTGTTTTAGCTCTAACCTAAATCTAACCTTGTGAAATAGGTCAGTAGCGCCCGTTTGTTACAATTGTAGACATGTGGTAAACGTAACGTACACTTTTCAGAGTAAATTTCACTGAGCTATCTATTCTACTCTAATATATCAAACACATCCGTTTACTCAAATTTGGCTTAAGAAAATAGGCATGTAAAATTAAGGTAAAGGTGACACTTCTGCGCATATTCTAGAGATGAGCAATTTTTCACTACCGGTGACTTATTGTTAGTCATTAATATTTGGATTTCACTGTTCACTGCAGTGATTTCAGACTAGCTACTGGTGAATGCCCGTGCATAGTTTTGCCAGTGATCGGTGATCACTAATCTATCTGCGCTGCGTGTGCATAGTCATAATAGTGATCACTAGTCGTTGTTAAAAATCACCGGTACTTAGAAATCGCTGTCACTAAAGTACTGGTTATCTAAAAGTAATCAATAAACTCATCTCTAAACGGGCCACAAAAGAGGAACATTTCTTATAGATTTAGCCGCTAGAGGGATATGTAAGGACCAAATCTCAACGTAAAATGAAACGAAATATAAGAACTGTTACTGACATGCCAAGAATAGTTTAAATAAAAAAAATAATTTAATTGAATAAATAGGTACTGTAAACGTAGCATTCAGCATAATTAAAATTAATTTTGTGATTAGTAAAAAGCTAGCACTAATATTGTAGAAAAAACATTTTTAAAGCTTTTTGATTTTTTTGAATTCACTCTTAAATTTAATGGTCACCGTACCAACATCTGGTATATCTTGGTATATGTTCTTGGCAAGTAGAGCAGGGTAGAAACTCGTTTGGGCGACGAATACGCGGAAGAAAAGAAAACAAAACATTCTTTCCGTAATATCAAGTTATACACATTTTCATATATGATTCCCCCATCCACCTGTTTCCATACAGTGCGTATTCACGTTAAGGCAGGCGTGCTAAAACTGTCACGATTAGCCGAGATTGTTTAACCGTCGTTGTTCATGTGATGGTACCGCACAATGCCTGTTAAAAACACTTACCTCGCTGCAGAAGCGTAGCGTGCCTTGGCGGGGCCCCGTATAAAAATTTGTTTGGGGGCCCTTCCCTCGTTGAAGTAAATGACTTAAACGGGGAAATCCCGCAGCCCGCGATAACCGATGTAGGGTATTGCCAACTTTTGAACGCACGCTTTACGCGGGAAAAAAAGAAGTTGCTTTTTTGACTTTTGTTATTTCTGAAATAAAAAAAAAATTGGGAAGTTTTTATTAATTTTTGCTTACGCACGTTGGGGGCCCCCGTGGCTCGGGGGCCTCGTATAATTGATACGGCAGATACGGCGGTAGCTACGCCCCTGTCTCGCTGCTAGAAATATAAATTATATTTTTACACACTCCTCTATAATATAACTGTTTTTCATGCCTGTATAGCGATCGTGAAATAAAACATTTAACACTAGTGATATAAACGTGCGTAAAGAAAAATAAACGGTGTCGTATTATCATTCCTATAGTAAAACTTAGTCTAACCGCATGAGAATTGAATGTAGACTACAATTGACTTTTTGAATGAATTTTTTTTTACATAAATGGAAAGATCACATACAAGTTTTATAGCGAAACTACTTTTATTATTTTGTTTAATTTCATAATGAAAAAGTTATACTTAATTTAAAAATATTGTTTAAGCTAAGATCCGATAACGCGCCAAAAACCTCAGTGACGTCAAAATGTTTTTATTGCTCTGGTTGCATGGTTACTTTGATAGTATTGTATAATAAAACCATACACAAATACACAACTTTTATCATTTTGACGTCACAAACATTCCTGGTACGTTTTGTAATCACGTAATATCTTATGAAGTTTTATACATTTTAATTAATTTGTTATTAATTACCTATGGCTAAAAATTTTTTTTTTCGTTCTTCAATATTATTTACGATACCTATATTATTTAATAAATAAAAAATTTAGTAGTTTTTTTTTTAATTCAAATACTCAATTAGAAACGAACTGTCAAAAATTTTGAAATTTTGGTGAAAATTAGCTATTTAATGCGGCGTACGTGAACTTGTGGCATCGTCTGCCTTTGTCAAGGGTACTTCTCTTTCTTTATCTGCTGCCGCGAACGCAAACCAGTACTGGAAATGGATGGATAGTTTTTTCGTTGGTCAGCCATCAATCATAAGACAGGAATGCGATGCACACACATTCATAAGGAAGCGCCAAGAGTATGTATTGTGTACACTTAATAGAGATGGGAAAAACTGGTCTTTTTAGTGATCTACATCTTTGCATCTGGATCCCGTATGTGAGCCGGCTCACTGAACCGGTTCAAAAAGAGCCGAGTTCTGAATATGTTACTGCAGTCTGCCACTGAGTTACCTAGTTCAGTCAATCATATCACGACATGAGTCATTTGAACTGACAGATGCATCAAATCAAGAACTGATACGTAAGTGTAAAATGTGCTTCTGTGTGTTAAGTGTTTCACTGAGTTATGCGGATACGTTGATCCGTCGGCTAAAAAAAAGTGAGTCGGTCTCACGGATCTTCTGTCGGAGTCGGGTCTTTGAACCGGTTCAGATCTGAGTTAGGTACCCAACTCTAACACTTAGTACGTTGGTTAACAACAGTGGTAAATTTTTTTGACAAAAAAGTCCACTTGTGAATTGTTGAACATGCCTGTGGTATATATTATGTTCGCACGCAAGTTCGGTGTATTTGAACATAACTGATATTTCCATATTGCATTAAGCGCACCTAGGTAAAAGAACAATGGGGCCCGTGCAGACAAAATAACATTCTGTGTTCTTTATACACAGAGCCTGAATGTAGGGGGTGATTTATGATTGGACAGAAATAGCGCGCCACCCCAAATGAGACTCATGTTTTAATTTTGTGACATATTTCTTCTTACTTTTGTATTTTAGAACAGTCGTATCCAGCAGCTTCAACAAATGAGTCAGAAAATAACAAGTATCTAACGTATGCATATTTTTTATATCATGTTATATGTATTCAGAAAAGAAAAATATGTTCATATTTAAAAAATATACTTGTCGAGCGTCTATAAAGTTTCAAATATGGATAGGCTTATATTTTTAAAATTATTTAAATATTGTCTAAAGTAAAAACAAATAAAGATTAACTTAAAAAGAAAAAAGGTAATAATTTCATCACCAGAAATTCAATTTTTATAATTCTACGCAGAGATTAATGTAAGTTTGTAGAATTTTTAATTCAATTTTTATTTTTTTAAGGGAAGTATTTTACCACATGACGCCACATACTTATCATTTGATTTTGAATGTGATATTTGTATTTTATCTGCTTTTTTATATTAAATAACTTTTTCGCAAAAACGTTCTGTCTTAAGAAAATAAGATCAAAATTAGTCAAACCATTGAAGACCTATGATGCCACAGATACAGCAAAAAATCTACTTTTTTTCAAAATGATCTTCAAAATAGGAGTGTACCTGTCATCCCGAAAACTCATTTTTAAACTCAATACCGAGCATCGTACGAATCCGAAAAAAACAATCAATGTCTACCCAAAATGCACAGTTGGCTTTTCTTTTTGTCCACTTAAATGCACTAAGTATTCGTATTTTATTATTTATGGATCATCTATATGTATTTATGCTCTAAAAGCCTGGGAATGTATTATGTAAGCACTTATAGCTGTTTATAGACTTTGATATTTATCTCATTCTTATTTATTATATTCCAATTTTGAAAACATATTCTTCTATGATATTCTAACTCGAAACTCTTGTTCTATAGTCGAGTAACTAATACTTTGTTCAATGCATTTAGATCATACATTTCTAGATCGATTTCTGTCTTTTCAAGATGGTTGTATATAATCTTTTTTCTCATAATCTACTAAGAGTGGACATTCATTTTCTTGCATGTTATATATTAACAAATCTATAATTTTCAGGTTATACTTATTAGGGTAAAATTTGAACTGGAAAAAGTTCGTGGGGCTAGTGTACTTTTTTTTTAAAAAGTTTATCGAATACACGGATCTGCAAAATGTTGAATTCCCAAATGTAGCGAAATAATTATTCTATTTATATCAAACATATTATACAATGTATGTACTTCTGTTCGTATGAATTTGACCTTATTACTTTTCTGACAGTTGCTATGTCTAACATTGTTAAATTACATCCAAAAGTTTATCACATAAATGATACATAAAAACTAAGTAATGGCGCAGATACAGATGGATAATTAATTTAATAATTTAAAATGAAACATATTTAAACCAGGGGCGGATTTACCTAAGAAGAAATAGGGTTTAAGCGGGTCTCCAGGTGTTTTTAATACTTTTTCATTAACGATGAGCACTTATAGTAGGAGTAAAAAAGAGTTAATATAACGAGTGATTCATTTAGAGGTACTTTTTGTCTATGGATTTTTTGACAGATGAAGCGTGAGTCGTGATAACCTTTTATGGTATTTTTGTTCAATATAGTTTGACATTTCATCATGGAAAGACTTAGCCCCGCACAGCGTCTACAAATTATTCAGCTGTATTACGAAAATCAGCGTTCTGCGAAGAAAAAAATCAACTGTTTTCGACAAAAATTTTGTTTAGTGATGAGGCACATTTCTGGCTTAACGGATATGTCAACAAACAAAATTGCCGTATTTGGTTCGAAGAGCAACCTGAAGAGATTCAAGAGCTGCCATTACATCTAGACAAAACAACGGTTTGGTATGGTTTATGGACCGGTGGAATCATCGGTCCATATTTCTTCAAAAACGAGGCCGACCAGAACGTAACTGTCAATGGTGACCGTTATCGTGCCATGATAACAGACTATTTGTTTCCTGAAATTGAAGCCCGTGATCTCCAGGACATTTGGTATCAACAAGACGGTGCCACTTGCCACACAGCAGTGAACAATTTGGTGAACAGTTAATTTCGCGCTTCGGACCGGTGAGTTGGCCGCCTAGATCCTGTGATATCACACCCCTAGACTTTTTCCTTTGGGGCTATGTAAAGTCCAAAGTCTATATTGATAAGCCGGGTACGATTAAGCAACTGGAAGTCAACATTACTCGCGTTATTCGCCAAATACCAATCGAAATGCTCGGACGCGTCATCGAAAATTGGAACGGCAGAATGGACTATGTTAACCGGAGTTACGGCCAACATTTAAAAGAAATAATCTTTAAAAAATAAATGTAAAGAATAGTTCTTTTGTATAATAATAAAAATTATCCGATAAATTTGTTTTTATTAAATTTTTTTTAGTTTTGAAAAAAGTACCTCCAAATGAATCACTCTATATTTGAAGTTGACATTTTTCAGGCGAATTTTGGAAATTTTAGAGATGAATTTTGAGAGTAATTTTGACAACTTTTTAGAAATTTTTCTCTCAATTTAAACTATTTTTAGTTTGAATGTACAGTATTATTTATTTGATCCGTTCATTTTATCTCAGTGCTAAATGTCCTATGTACACCATTTTTGCTTACATCCGGTTTACAACGCTTTATAATCTGTAAAATGAATGGATCAAATTAAGTTACCATTACATTAATAATTTATTGATTCATTTAGGGTTGGTTATGGTAATTCGCGTCACGAAATTTGTCACACATATTTTTACGAATTTTGTTTCATTACCCAGCATTTTGTACTCAAAATCGTTAAGGCAGTACCGTCTAAGAGCTTTTAACAATTTTTTTTTGTTTCGGACATAATGACGGGTTTTGATTCAACCACATTTTAAGGACTAACTTTTGGTCAGGCTAAACGTTAAATTTCATATGCGTCATCGCTATTTAACTAAAAGGCTAGGCATTTAGCTGAATGCCGGCATTTAATAAACGGGTTAGTCATCGAATAAATTTACCAATTTAAATATCGAGTAGTGACAATATATATACATCTGTTGATAAATTTTTTTTGAGTCGGCCTGTATTTGAATGACGCACACATTATTTATTCGTAACTCAAAAGCGCTTGTGGCGCCGCGTCACGCCGTGGCGAAGAGGGAATCTGTGAATAATCGAACCAAATGGCCGTGTGGACGGGTCATTTGTTTCTTGTAACGACACACTGCGACACGTGTGTTTTATTGCGTATTTTCCACGGTGACGGAGCTCTTCAAGGGATCATAACCACACTGTTATGTTGTTTCTCTTATACTAGCCAAAACTTTATTTTCTAACATAAACAATTTATACTCTTCAAGTGTTTGCACTGCTGTTGAAATTTAATATAAAAACTAGACAAATGATATTAATTAACAGTGAATTTTGGTATATTATTATTGTAGTAGCTTTTGTCCGCGATTTTGCACGTTCACTTAGTAGACAATCGCTCGTGGATTGTGTCTACAAAATAAAACTGTTTTTTTATATTGTGTAAAGAAGCATGATCATCTTAAATGTTTATTGTTCACTGATTAAGTACAACTATACTCAAGGTCACCTTGATTGGTGTCGAATCAATTAAGCAGACAAAAACGAGATTTGTGATTTGTGCTAATTTTTGGAGTAATACTTCTTTTGGCGCGTTGAGAATACAATTTTAACAGGCAATGGAAGCGCGCGTGCACAGCTAACGAAAATTCGACAGTATGAAGTTGGCCATAAGAGACCCAAACAAAAATGACAGAGGGACGAAATCATTAATCAATACACTTTTTGCCATCCGGAAACTATAAAATATACTATTATACGAATATAACCTTTGATGACAATCAATAGTCGTTTTGAGTGTCATCCAGCAGAAAAAAGTAAAAACCAAAATAAAATTTTGAAAGTGTTTTCAATTAATCACGTTAAAGAAGTATAACTTCAAGCGCGCATACATAAGTACACGCACCTATTTTTTAGTAAAGACTTTATTTCTCAAAATTCGTGCATTTCAGATAAAGTATAAAGTCTATTTATTATTTTTAAAAATATTGAAAAGCTTTTTCTATAAAGCTAACGTAAAACTATCTAAACCACCATACCGTCGTCAGTTTGAACTTTTATAGTAGCCTGTAGCGCTTCGAGAAGGAATCGATTTGATGCAAAAAAAATCTATCGTCGTTTCAAAAATACAATCGGAAGCGTGTAATAAAATTTTAAGTAAAAGGAAAAAGATAAGACCTTATAATTTTTTTGCTACTTTTTAATTTGTGACTATGCCAAGGTCATATATACGCACTAACGAATTTAACGAGCACATAGGTGACACTAACCAGAGTTTATGTGTATAAGGAATTACTTTGTAATACTTATTTACAAATAGGATTTACTTGCAACTATCACGCTACACATTGTACATCTGCCGAACAGAACAGCAATAACTCTGATTTTATCTAAGTAACTTTTAGCTTTCCGAGATTGTTCATATACACCAACAGATGTACTACGTATGTAAAATCAGTTGCAACTCGTCACAGAAGAGTTTTATTTAAAAAATATTTATGTGAGTTATTTTCAACAATTCTCAACATCCCACATTTATGTTGTTTTGTTCAAGAGAATTTAAATTATTATTAAATATAATTTAAAGTTGATATCGTCCATGACAATGAATAAATTGTAGGTAAATTGGAACTTGGATTAAATAAACAAATGCTAAATTTTACAAATTTGCAACGTTTCGTAGATGATTATGATCTATTTGATCAGCCAATCTACAAACTTAATTTTTATCCCTCAGATCGTAAAATTTTTTCGGAAAATTTTGATTTGTGGTTGCAAAATTCATTTTATTACTGTTTTTATTAGCTGTGATTAAGCACTAAGTCTCACAAGATTCAGTTTGCTCTTAAAAAATTAAAAAAAATATATTTCTGCCCTAAAAATTGAATAAAAAACGTGATATTTGTAAATATTTCTTTACAGTATATCACAAGATTTCGAACTACGGGAAGGCAAATTAACATTTTGAAGTTTTTTCTTTAAAAGCTTATGTTAAAATTGCTGATAAATTTGACGTGCTCACTAATTTTTTCAAGTTTAATTTTTTTTCTGTAATAATAATGCGTTTAATGTTCATTTCTCGGCTTTATGCCATATTAGACGCTATTCGCACCATTACTATTTTCTATTTACCCCCCTCCCGGTAATTTTCTACATTTTGAACTAGGAGTTTGATAGGTTTGATAGGCATGGCCTCAAATAAGGAACCAACTCGATATTAGACAACTAGTAAACAGTTACCTTAATATGTTTTTAATAATTTTGCGAATTACTTGCCGGTTCGATCAAAAATACAATTTATTGCAGCCGGTCTAATATTGCATCTACCATGTAATACTTAGGCATTTGGATCACCAGAATTTTCCCCTTAATGTGAGGCAACAGCTCAGTTTTCTCTGCCTTTGGCGATATTGTTCATACAGTACCCAACAGAAGTATGTATCTTGGCATCATAAATCTTCATTCTCAATGTCTGGAATGGGAGCTAGGCTGATATTTATCTGTCCCTCGGGCTAAAGATATAGAATGAAGTGCTGTTGGCTCCTGGAGGTTGAGTTGAAGGCAAAACTGCTGTTGCGGTTGTGCTGGTCAAAAAATAAAAAGAATGTCGAAAATTTCGTATTGTTATTACGAAAGAGAACAAATACTTTTATTCCGCTGGGACATAACATGAAAAACTTTGCTGACATTTTTATTTTGTTCTGCTGGAAATTATTTTTGTTTAATACCAGTAGGTGACAAAATAGTAAGTCTTGGGTATGCAGGGTTGTACAAAAAGATTAAAAATGTTCAGTATTATTTTAATAGTTTCAATGTGCTGGTTATAAAATAAAACTGGATGCTTTCAATAGATCTATAGTAAGAGGCGCTAGGTGGTGGGAGAATATAAAAAATATGAATCACGTTTTTTTTTTTTTTGTGAACTAGCCTTGAAACTTGGAAATTGGGAGCTTGTTTTCCGAGTAGAAACTGGGTGATCTAACTAAACAAAATATAATACTCAAAAAATTGTTAAATTTCACCCAAGAATATGTTTAAAAATTCTCCCATAAAATTGTCAAAGTTCACCCATGATAATGATACTCGTTAATATAAATAAAATTAAAGAAAATTGCAACAGGCTTTATTGAAATTTAATTGAAAACAACGTCTTAGTCCGGATTTGGATCTTCGTCTTAAAGTAAATAATAGAATATATATTAAATATATATTATGACATATTATGTCAAAGTAGAAGATACTCATTAATATTTACTATTTTTTATATACGAAAAAATATTAAAAATGTGTGTTAATAATTTAATTTTGTAGGTCCTTGACACTCGTGGGCTTAGGGCTTAGTCCTTGTGTAACCTCGCCCTGGAAATGCCAAACATTGAAACGGGTTTTAATTAGTGTATTTGCCATATGGCAACATACACTATTGGCGTCGGTCGGATGGCGGGACCTAGGGGTCGGACCAAAATTTCTCGACGTTTCATAACCTCCTAAACACTTTGGCACCATTTTTAAAAATGTTTATATATATATGTATATATATATATATATATATATATATATATATATATATATATATATATATATATATATTTATATACGTATATATATATATATATATGTGTACGCGCGATAACTTTCGAAAGAGTTAATTGATTTCAACGAAATTTGGGCCACGTATTGAAATCCATCACCGCAAGAAGCCTATTTAAAATGGGCCTAATCGGGCTATTTTAAGGGTAGTTTTTAGGGGTTGAAAACTGTTTTTGGGCCCAAAAATACCGAAAAAATTCTCCGAATCGTTTCAAAATTGAAATTTAACCCTTTGGTAGTGATTAAAAAGTGTCCCCACAATTTTAATAAAATCGGCCCGACAGGACCGGATTTACAAATTTTATGAAAACACTAGTTTGCAGATAGTGACTTATTTATTGAAGGGTGTATTTAATTCGGTGTAGACGTTAGATTGATAATAATATTACAATTAAGAAAAAAATGTTATTTTAAGGGGTGTATTAAGGGGTTAAATTTTTTATTTTGCCCAAAAACAAACTTAATTTCACATAATAAAAGTATAAAACCACACGGCCCTATACAAGCAAATACACTATATTGTCGGCAGGGTTTTGGCACTGCGACCCGGGTTTTTATTTTTTTGTATTGACGTGCTTTTTATGCAATGATTTCTTATATTAAACAATTAACTTTCGTGTTTGTAAAAATCCTATTATTAACAATGTAAGAATGAAAACGTGTTTTGGTAAAACAACGTTGTCATAGTTATATGATTATGAATGAAAAATGTTTCATTTGTTAAAACAATGACCGTTATTTTGGGTTACAGAACTTTTGCGTAAATCACCCATGTATATTTTTAATAAACATTCTTTATAAGAATGTTTTTGTGTGATATTGTATGTAAACAATGTTAAAGAAGCGAATAACATGCCAAAATGCCCGCATAGAATAAAAAAAAATCACTACCACATTGACATATTATCCGACCAACCAAAGAAAGTTTACCAAAAGAACAAACACAGGGTCATTTATTCCGGAAAGCGACATGAAAATAAACGAACGATATGCAGCTAATATGTGTTAAGCTGCGCAAAACGCTCCTGTCACATTCCAATAACACAAACACATTTGAATGGTAACGTGAGGCGTTTCTTTTACAATATCCAGCTATGTCAATGTAGAGTGTTGATTCATTGTTGCCAGTGGCGTTACGGCGTATGAATAATTGACCGAACTTGTAGCTGAAATTTGTTTTAGTGTGGTTTTATGTAAAAACGAATCATAAATGTCAATAAATATCTATTAATACGTATTAATAAAATATTAATGACAACAAGACTTTTCCTTTGTCAACAATCGCATTTCCCACTACGTGAAAATACCTTCTCCGCCTATAGTGTCTCAGAATTCTAGCTGTTTCACTCTTCTTCCGCACAGACGTTTTTTGATTGGGCATACAGTAAGATACACGGTCATGCGTAGAAAGCAACAACAAACCCTAAAGAATTTTATTTTATTAACCCTTTGATTTAATGGATGCCTGTTTATTGATCACGTTTAGCACAAAGCATACAAACTTTGTAAACATACCAATTCATTACGAGCTTTTGAACACTGAATCAAGTAAATACGTCTACCGTACGCTGTTTAATCACAGAGTAACTGATTATTTTTAACATTGGTATAGATATTCCACTCTCGGAGAGCACCAAACCAAATAAAATTTTTAAAAAATCAGATCTGAAATACGGTACTTGCATGAAATTTTTAATTTCAATTTTACAGTGCAAAATGAATATATACTTCAATTTGAACAAAACTTATCTTAAATTATTTCCAAAAAGACACATAGGTACAGATGTGGAATAATCCATACAAAAAACCGGTCAAGCGCAAGCCGAACTTGCGTGGAGAAGGTTCAGAGCCATTCCTTCTCCGTGAGAACTTTAAGACTTAGAACTTTCGTTCAGGTTTTCCTATAAACTATGAGTAAGGCCCTATATTCCGTTTTTTTCCTCTTCAAAATTTTAGGCTCAGTAGTTTTGGAGATAGATGGGGGAAATGCTTGATTTTCGTATATTTTTTTAAATGTCTATTAAAATTACAGAAAAATGTAGTTGTATTTCTCTTAACGAGCCTTTTCATTTGATACCTACGTCACATTATGCACTTACATTTTTTTATTTATCTTATTTAACCCCCCCCCAATTTATCATTAAAATCTAAATTCTTTTACTTACGCTATACGCTCGTGATTGGGTCATCTAACTCTATACATGTGCCAAATTTTAACTTTTTTCGTCCAGTAGATTTATAGAGAAAATAATCTGTGATAGACGAACAAATAAACAGAGAGACACGATAGTAATACTATAAGGATTCCGTTTTTTCATCGGATGTACAGAACCCTACAAATCCAGACCATCTGCGGTCAAAATTCTTGGATATTGTTTAAAGCTTACATTTTTAATAGTCGTCTTTTTTTGGATTATCATCTTATTATAAAAATGAAAAAATGACTGGAAAGTTTGCAGCGATCTGGCAGTTTTGTTTTATATTTCAACAACCAATATTTCGTAACCGGCAATGGATATGTCAAGGAACATGCAATATTGGTGAACTTATAAAATTTCTTTTAGTTGTTATCATCGTTAGTTGATAATTGGGATACATAATTTTAGGAATATGTTTGAGACTTGAGATCATTACTAAATAGGCACTGACGTCAATCTTTCTAGTGTAGATAAAATAAAGACGTCTGTGCTATTTCAACTGCAAAATCAAAAGAGAACTTTGGATACATATTAAACGTATAGTCACATACGTATTTAACGATTCGAAACAATTTATTAACTAGTAGACTTTATCGAACCGAACGATTCTTTAATTACAGTTTACACGTGGTACAATCTAATGTTCTATACGACAGGGAGTTTCATAACGTCACTAGGCTGTTCCTTCATGTATAAGAACTGTAATTATATGATCACAATCGAAGGTCATTGTCCAATAAAATTTTTTGACAATGTTTTGTGCAATCCAGTATTAGTGACATAACTACCTCAGTGTAGTTTAAATTAATGCACTAATCTGTCACAAAACGTGTTTTTAATTAATAGGTTAAACGATTTCAGATATGTTTGTTTAGGGCGGCGTGGTTTCATCTTAATGAAAAAATAAAAAAAAAAAAATTAGAGCGGTATAATATATAATTTTTTTACCTGGAATATTGTTACACATTATCTCGTTTTACATTACAGTTATAGTTCTCCTGAGAACTGGACAATGTTAACATAACAGTTTACAGTTAACGAAAACAAACTTCACTCTATTATTATTCTTCTTTACTTTCATAAAGCAGTTACATAATACCAGGTAAAAAAACAATCAAAAAAATTAATGTATGTTTTGCACACCCTTCTACTATAAAATAATTGCTTTTCATGCCTGTATAGCGATCGTGAAATGATACATTTAACACTAGTGATGTAAAGTTGCGTATAAAGTAAAATAAACATTGACTAAAATTTAGTCTAACCGCATGAGAATTAGAAATCACACATAAGAATACAACGCAGCCTACAATTAGAAGTGACAATTTTTTTTTGTTAAAGGTCAGTGAAGTACCACCTTAACCTTCCTCACTTTCTTAGAATATTTTGTGACTTGGGCTACTAGAAAAAAAACGAACAGCTATCTTCTCAATTTCAAAACAAGATTTCCCAATTTTTTTTTTAATTTATACGTAGAATTAGCTTTTGCTTGCGACTTTGTCAGCGTGGATAGAATATGGGTTCCATATTAATCGCTAATAAATGATAGTTACAACTTTGACACATAAACACCAACAGCCTTGGTTATCCATCGTCTATAATTTATAATTTCGTATTCGCTCTGGAATTATATACAGCACCGTTTTTAAAAAAAAGTTTTCGGTTTCAAACATGTGCAAACTTGGTTGCGGTGAATATATAGTATCCTTGTATATTTTAAGAAAATGTATAAATGTGTTGAAAATTAAAAAAAATATTTTTGATGATTTTTGGCGTCGAACACATTTTTTATGTAATCTTTACTAGCGTTTTTATATGCCTGGTTTTTTTCAACATTTTTGACGCATTTTTGAAGATAAAGAAGGAAAAGGCATCGTGACGTCACTGAATTAAACTGTGTGGACACGACTAAAATATGTTTAAGACTGTGTTTTCATATTATGGTCCATACCCATTGAATCGGACGGAATTGGCTCGGCACGATCGTCAGTTTTTGATATGTTAAATGAATTTACACGCACTAGTCGGCTCAGATCGCCTCGGCAACATTGTGCGTATACATTGCCTTGCCGAGTCGATCCGAACCGATTCAGTGGATGTTTAGACACAATTTAGGAACTGTGAAATCAATTCGAATCAAAAATAGCCTGAAGCCTTATTAGATATTGTAACTGCATGGGAAATAAAACTGGATGAAAATGATTCAGCGACAGAACAGATAATCTGTTTCGTTAGTATGAAAAAATAAAGATTTTCCGTACAAACACGCAGTATTTGACGAAAGTATTTCAAACATGGCATAACTCTTTAGATGATGTGCTGTTTTGTTGTTTGCCTACATTTTGTAAGCGTTATAAGTATAAATGCATCTGTTTATTTTCACCACTTTGTTATCTTTTTTTTCCTGGAATGGTTCTTTCTTTGTTTTGGGAATGCCTTCACGTAATTATTTTTATTTCCTGTGGGATTTCAACGCTTTTTCCTGTGTACGTCTGGATACAGGTAAAATAAACACGTTTCCTGATATTCGGTTTGACTTTATGGAAATAAATTTAAAATTTTTTTAAAATAAATTTTTAACTTAAGATTTTAGGCATTATTATTCAGGTTGGGGTGTATATACTGTCAGTTATATTACTTCCGTGTATTAAAATACTCTCGTATTCACATTCTGCTCCAATGAAAACCACAGCCGGTTTAGTGGAAGTGGCGGATTACAATACGCACATGTGGTAAAGAAGATAGAGCAGGACAAATGACACGGTGTACTTTTAGAGTCAGATTACAGAACAGAATAATACATAAAATTGGCGTATTACATAATTTTATGTCTTATAAAAGAAGTTTGTATATTGTACACCACACACTACAGAAGTAAAACTGGTATAATTGTAAAAAAAAAATAAGGACGGTACTGACCGTCGGAATCGAACCTACGATGTTTAGGTTACCTACCTCTCAGCGATCTTTAAATGTTCTACAGCCGGTTTTCATAGTATTGCGACACGTTTAATCTCATTAATCAGTTTTACATTACCGTGCCAAAAGAACTTTTATTAAAAAAAAAAAACAACTGTTAATAAATTTCATGTTTAATAATAATTGCATAAGTATGTTGGAATAAAAAATAATAGATATTATAAATAACAATAAAAATTGGTGACCTAGATTTTAATCTAAATCTAGTTTCCTAAAAGTTCCGTGCATAGATCCAAATAATTGTTCGTTGGCCGATTTTCCAGGACGTTTACTTTCATCTGTTTTAATGTTCATTTGTTCTAAGAACCAGTCTCGTTTGTTGACTAGATCCTCTCGCCATAAATCTGCCATAAAAATATTTTTGAATTAAATGGTTGTCGCTGTTTTATTTGATAGTTTTTAATATTTTCATTTTAAGGTAGTTGTCGTGGTTAAGGCACACCGTCAGAAAATTCTTAATTTTTGTATACTTATTAAGGACATGATAATACAATTACCCTGAAAATTTGAAGTCGATCGACTGTATGTAATCCGAGATATATTCAATTAAAAATTGGATAATTAACATTGATTGTATACGATCTCTGAAGTTCTGAACCAGTTTCTTATTTATAAAAAAAGAACTAACTGTCAGAAACTTTCCAAAAACTGACAGTCTTTCAATGTATTTGTTATGAGTTTAAAAAGAAATAAGAAAAAGTTTTTGACCATCTAATTATTTATAAATAACGGTTTAAAGTTCAACAATTTATAGAAAAGTATACATGCAGATGAATACTGTATGGGTTACGTTTCCACTGGTACAGTCTTGCGTACAAATTATAGATCACTTAGCAACAAGCTAGTATACTTTTGTGGCGCGTATAATCTATAACTTTTTGACAATATTCTACCACGACAACTACCTTAAGGTTCAAAATATTTCTTGTTCTACCCCCTATAAAAACCTGTTTTTCCGTTCTTAAAGTGACCTATTTCAGGCTCGTCGGAGTTCCGAATCGGACAAGTACTAAAGTATATTTGTTTTCAATGTATTATTCATAATAACTAATAAAAGTAAAGTTCAGTAATTATAATATTTCATATTACTCTATCTGAAGGCTAACATGCGATCTTGTGAGCAGTAAACAAAACAAATGACAGACACAGCTACCCACGCGGCTACGGACGCTGTATGTCTGTGGCTGCTCAGAATGTTTCATGAATAGTCCGCAAATGCTGAACTGATAATGTTAACCAATTAAAAAAAAGATACATAATGTGTACGGTATCTATTCATTATTAAAGTTAAGTTTACTACACAAATAGAGTGTCAAAAATGCCCTATATATACAATTTGCAATATATAATAGAAGTAATATTGTTTACAAAATATTGTTAAATATTCTACTAGATTAGATTAGATTGTGGATTATAGACGCTCGATAACTGATATCATTATAATGTTTAAGAATATTCTGATAGTAACGAATTTTATTTTCACTTACGAGATAATTTTTCTATAGACTGGCCGTTTCCTCCATATTCTGAAGGCATAATATCCTGTGGTAAAACATTGAATAATGACTGAGAATCCTTATGTACGTATATCTAAAAAAAAATTATGTACGTTCAATATTTTATTATTATGTGATATATTCAATTAGATAGTCCCATGTGACTAAAATACTAACAAACCATGAAGTGGGTGGTTTATTGGGACTCTACAAACGCGACCCTTGAGGTCCCACACGATCAACTTCGAACGATCAATATTGAATATTAAATACGTGGATGTTTAACAAATTAAACTCGTAAAATATTTTTAAAAAATTCTAAATAACACTTTTTTGCAGTATTTTTGTTTAAACAAAAAAACCGCGTGATGGATTTTGAAAAAATTTCGTGCAGATCATATTTACGTTAATATGCATCGTTTGGAACTCTACCGTAGTTGATATTTTTTATTCTCGGGATTTTGTCTTTGAAAGAAATGACCATATGTACATACACGACACAGTTAATTAGTTAAAAAATGTATTTCGATTTTCGGCCCCATTACAGTAACTTTCCAGTGTCTTTAACATATTGGAGGCCCTGGGCACTTTAGAATAATGGGGCCCCTACGACTATTACGGAAGACTATTTTTTCTTAATTACTAAGCAAATCAATAATTAACAAATACATTATTAAAAATATATTGATATATGATATTTGTCTGCAGTATCGGTTATCGAATACGGATCTGGCAAGAACTAGGGGACCCCATCGATTGCGGGGCCCTGGGCACGTGCCCAGAGTGCCCAATGGGAAAGAGGGCCCTGAGTGTACTTGGAACTTAATAACGTTAGCAGCACATAACGGAAATAAAGACAACTTTCAAAATGTCGAAAGATTCATTTCAATATCTTTTTTTTATTGTACTAGTACGTGTGAATATATGATTCACGGGTCGCAGTGTGTCGCGTGATATCACACGCAAAGCGAAAGAAATTCTCGAATTTGAACTTTCAAGTGGTATAGCTCTGTTGTGTCTCAAGATATTTAAAAAAAACCCTGTCAATTTTGAAATTTTTAGGACTATAAATAAAATAAAAATATTGAAAACTATTTAATTATAGGCATGGAATTCTATTTGTATTTTTCTAAGGTCAAAATTGTATTAATTTATTTTTTTGAAAATGAGTTCAAAATCATAAATGTTGTTGTTTTTAAATTATTGCTAAATTTTAATTACGTACCCTTTCAGCTAATTTTGGTTTCATTACCATTTTGGCCATTGTTATTAAAGTATCGGCTATATTTGGCGCATTTATTATATGCATTCCATTTACTTTTGATGAAAAAGCTTCCTGAAAAAAAGAACAATTATTTAATTTATAGTTCAGTCAGTTTTTTGGTAGTCAATAGAAAATAGCTTATATAAAAACAAGCTATATTTTCTATTGGCTTTTAAGACTACTATATTGGAATTTCAAAACGATCGAATTGAAATATATAGATTCTAGATTATCGACGCGCGACAGCTGAAGGCATTAGCATCTGAGTCGAATTATACAAGCAGATATAATTTTACATAATAGAAAAGGTTTTTATTGTTTTTAGTGTTCCTTATCTCAAAATGAAACAACGAAAACGGAACTCTTATTTAGAATCAATTTTTTGGTCGGTCTGTTTATGCGCCTAGTTTTTTTTTCTCAGGACCGACTAGAGGCATCAAATTGAATTTAATATCAAATACTAAAATCAATCATCATGTAGTCTATATTAAATTAAAGGTTTTAATGTAAAGATATGAAAAGATAGGACCTTGAAAAGATCACGTATTTTGATGCCGACTCACTATCTCACTCTTTAAAAACTATAGTTCGTTTACCCGTTTGAAAGAAAGTAAAGGAAAAAATCTGATATCATTAGTTTCTAATTTTATGTGGCACGGAAAACTGTTTTTATTAAATTAGTATAAGTCTACGAACTGCCCGCATTTGTCTGTCTTTCTTCGTGTTTATAAATAGATTTTAGTATTTTAGCCTAAATAATAAAAAATTGAAATATAACTTACAATTCCAACAACAGAACATTTTTTCAAAAGTGTCGGCGTAATTTTGATAATGTGCTTTAATTTAAGACCATCCATATCAAACACAAAATGTTCACCATTATAATAATCTTCGCTAATTTTGATTTCAGCTTGCATAAATGCGTACTTAAAAAATTGCCATGGATCAAAATTTTCAGGCTCAGTATCTAATAATTTGCCAATAAATATACGTTCATATTTTTTGGTTAGTTGTGGAATTGGTACCCATGCTCTAAAAATAGATTGGACAAATTAATTAACTAGCTATCGATACATTCTCGGACCTTATCAAAATTATGTAGTCTAAACTTTTCTTAAAATAAATAGTGTTTTGTTAACTTTTCAGTTCATCTGGAAACGATTCTATAAATCATATAGTTAAGGTCAAGTTTTAATTTGCATCTTGACCCATGGTTTGTTTTTCAATATGAAAACTTTAAAAACACGCTATTTATTTAAACTGTACTCCTATGGTCGGTTGCAAGTTAAAAAGGTGTAAGATGTTTTAGGTTAGACTGTAGACAAAAAAAAGTTAAATTAGTATATCACTAATATCATTTTTAAAAGATTTTTAACACATACATTGTATATTTGATAGCTATGGAAATCATTAATACAACGCCAAAAAAGGACATACTTGACAAATAAAATTTTAATTAGAAAAATGGATACTACAAGTTTTCAAAAATATCACCATTTACGACTAAACAGTATCCTGAATAGGGATGTCGAAAAAATATCGATATATCGATATTTTTTATTTGATATGTCGTAATTTTTGAGCGATATTTAATATATCGATATAAAATTCCAAGTATCGAAAACCGATTGTTTTTTCTAGTAGCAACACTTTACATATTAATGAATATATTAATATAATATATATAGTATATTAATCAATATTTTATAATTCATCACTAAATACTAAATCCCAAATAAGAAAAATCAGTGAGAGACAAGAGTGGCTTTACAATATTTCTCCGCCAGAACCAATTCACCATTGAGGAAAGACAATATTTAAGAACTCGCTAATTTGTATGTTGCAACTTAAATGAAATTCACTGTATTAAAAAAAAAATTTCCAACCTGATTTTCACCCCATTCCAAATGTCCAATTGGTCGAAACTGTGAACTCGCACGTAAGCAGGTAAAAAGATGCAATCGGAATCTCAGAAATGTACAATTTCTAAATTATTTATAACGGAGAGGAAATGGTGAACAAAGACCATGAAGTGTGTTACAATAATATAATTAATTCCTTACACTGTTTTCATAATAGTAGATAATTCTGGACTTAATGGATCTCTATTCTCAAACAATTCAGGTACCTCACCGCGTACAGTATAATAAGTATCAATTCTTTTTTTAGTTTTTTCGACATTAAATTTATTCATTAACAAAAATCGTTCAATACGGTCATCATCTAAAAAAAAAACAGGAAATAGAAAATTCTATATCTAGTGCCGTAATACCGTTACGCATGAGGTAAATATGGTATTTTTTGCACGCACAGCATAGCTTTTCAAACGCGACCACATATGGAACCTTGTATCATCCGTGTTTGAGAGTCGTCCGAGTTTGTGTATTTCTAAATACTTATTTTGTTCCTCTCTTCTTTTTCTTAATATTAAATTAAAAGAAACACTTTTGTTGTCGTAAAACATGTCTTATATGCACCATTTCATTTGCTCAAACTATCTATTGTGATATTACCATTCCAAAAGTTACATATATCTCTGTCAGTTGCCATTTAAATCTATATGAGCGACAGAGAAGCAGAGCAGGCTCTGTCTTAGTAAACATTTCAAATTTCCAATATGACCTAACTGTCATATAGTTATTATGAGATGAGAATCAGCAATTTTATAGAAGGTACGTGCAAAAAATGTAGTATTTAAGTTGTTTGTAGTACTCGAGTGACTCTTAACATTTACCAAATCAATCATGTCACCCTCGTGATAATATTATCTTTCATAAACGAGATACATAAACTGTTATTTTAGTAATAATTGACAAAAACAAAAAAAAACTTTTTTATGTAAAGTAAGAGATCCAAATCTAACTGTAACTGTAATTTTTGTTTTGTTTTTTGTATTAGTTACTGATAAGAAAGTAAAGTGATACCGTCTAAAATTGGGAGATGGGGTTGTTTTTTCAGCCAGTCTTTAATAAGCTGAATGTCTTCAGATACTCTTTTATGACTGATTCCATATTCCTTCAGAACTTCTTCTCTAGCGGTATTAAGTAAATTCGATTTCATATTTTATGTGAAGCAAAGTATCTGAAATTAGAAATTGAAAGTTTTTTTTTTGTTCTTATGGTCCTCATGTTTGCAAACTCTCTATTTCGAGATTCCAATTTGGGAACTAGTAAAAATAATAGCTCGAAAATTAAAATTCGGCTAACTAAATATATATATATATTAATTATTTATTATTATGATGTCTAGAATTAATAAGAATTCAGAAAGTTAATTATGTGAAATTTAGATTATTAATTAATTATTCCCACAAACATTAATATTATTAGCGCCCTCAGTTATTGTAAATAGTTTTCTAAATGTAAATTTATTTACCTTTATTTATTCGAAATAACAAAACTTTTCGATTTGACACAAACTGTTGTGGCCAGGAGTAAAATTACATTAGATAATTCATGTAATATCAACAATGTTTCAGTTACAGGTCTGGTACAATAATGCATGCATAATTGGAATTGTATTTGAAACAGCAAATAATAATATTTAAAGCGGGTTATACACGGTCAGATATGAATGACATTCTTCGTGATTGGCAGCCAGAACTAACTGTGTGTTGGTACGAATGATTAAAAGACAGGTAATTTATTTTCGTGACTGATGAATTTCAAACAAATATAAATTTTTTATCAACCAAATGACTGACATACCAATGATAAAATAAAAATTTGTTAACAAGAATGAAAAAAGAAATCAGGTCGCGGTGCCAAATCCTGCCGATAATATTTGCTTATACAGGGAGTGTTGCTTTATTATGTACAATTTATGTTTGTTTTTGAACAAAATAAAAATTTTAACCACGTTATTAATAATTAATAATAACGATTGCACTAAATATTTGTAATTATTGTTGTAAGATTGACAGTGTGATTGTGTATGACCCGCTTTACGTTGGACGGGTGACGATTGGAAAGAGATAATTAGATGTATGTGCCATTAGAACAAGTGAAATCACGTTAAGTTGCATCTGCGCATAACACTGACCTTGCTTATTTGTTATTAAAAAACAAAAAGTATCATTGTAAATTTATGCTTTCACTCTTTAAGCATTCATACATAAACCTTAAAATTGCTTAAACTGGGGTACGTGTCATTTTACGATATATTTAGACTTCAAATTCGAATGCAATGAATGATCTATCTAACTTCAGTATTTAGCATGCATTTATTATACATCGCTATACTTCATATGTGTTTGTATAATTATTGATATGTTTTATTTTACTATGTAATATCTTCTTATGGGTGTTAATGACAAGAAGGTCGAAACACCGCTAAATATTTATATAAAAAGAAATTATTATCTGCAAATTACTAAAAGTTTTATACAAGAATTTCAATGTTGCATTAAACTTTTAGTGTAACATAAACATGAACAGATAGATAGCTATTGTTATAATATATTAAATGTTAACAACAAACATGTGAATCATTCGGTGCGAATTAATTGTTATAATGCTGTCTTTGTTTTCTTTATATTGCCTTGACTTTTGACTTGCAAATAATGTATCGTTTGATCTGGTCACGGCAGTGTGCAAAAATGTTAATTTCATACGAAATCTCAAAAATAAAAAAACCGGCCAAGTGCGAGACGGACTCGCGCACGAAGGGTTCCGCACTGTAAAAACTGAGAAGGCCGATTACACAGATAATCTAGGGTCCAAATAATGCCCTAGATTATTCTGGTAATTTTACACACCATATGGAATGCTACATGTTTTCCTGTAAATTTACATATAGTTGTGTAACCCACATTACATACAAATATGTAATATTTTATACAAAAAAAATGTAATTTCCCAAAAAATGTGTAAAATTCCCTAACCCATACCCTACAATTTTACATACGTTTATGTAATATTTATGTAAAATAATACATATTTAAATGTAAAATTACACACAAGATTTTTGAATGGGAAAGGAAAATAAAAAGACGGTACTGCTTAAACAATGTATTTATTTATTAAAAAAACAAAAATGATACTTCTGTTACAAAATATAAGAAATAATAATAACTGGAAGAATGTTTTTTTACCTTTTTTCAAGTCCGCAATAAGTTTTGGAGTTAAATTTAACCTGCAGATGTCGAATTGTTGCCAGCATATTTTAGAATTGTAACCTGCAATAACCATTGGCATGGCCGAAATATCAACACCCAGTTTAGGTACACTGGGTATGTTTGTCTTGGCGGTACTAAAAAATGATGAAACTGAATATATTCTTGATGTAACCTAAAAAAAAAACAAAAATGATACTTCTGTTACAAAATATAACAAATAATAATAACTGGAAGAATGTTTTTTTACCTTCTTTCAAGTCCGCAATAAGTTTTGGAGTTAAATTTAACCTGCAGATGTCGAATTGTTGCCAGCATATTTTAGAATTGTAACCTGCAATAACCATTGGCATGGCCGAAATATCGACACCCAGTTTAAGTACACTGGGAATGTTTGTCTTGGCGGTACTAAAAAATGATGAAACTGAATATATTCTTGATGTAACCTAAAAAAAAACAAAAATGATACTTCTGTTACAAAATATAACAAACAATAATAACTGGAAGAATGTTTTCTTACCTTTTTACAAGTCGGCAATAATTTTTGGAGTTAAATTTAACCAGGTGTCGAATTGTTGCCAGCATATTTTGGAATTGTAACCCGCAATAACCATTGGCAAGGCCGAAATATTGACAGCCAGTTCAGGTGCACTGGATATGTTTCTATCTTGGCAGTACTAAAAAATGATGAAACTGAATATATTCTTGATGTTACCTAAAAAAAAAGAAAAATGATACTTCTGTTACAAAATATAACAAACAATAATAACTGGAAGAATGTTTTCTTACCTTTTCACAAGTCGGCAATAATTTTTGGAGTTAAATTTAACCAGGTGTCGAATTGTTGCCAGCATATTTTGGAATTGTAACCCGCAATAACCATTGGCAAGGCCGAAATATTGACAGCCAGTTCAGGTGCACTGGATATGTTTCTATCTTGGCAGTACTAAAAAATGATGAAACTGAATATATTCTTGATGTAACCTAAAAAAACATACATTTTAAATATTTGATAGCATTGACTAAACATACATATAACTTCCCCTTTTAATTTCTGTGGAAATATTGATGTAAATTATATTTTTCACACAGGAAAAACTTTGACTACAGGAATTACATTGAAATGACATTATTAATTATTACCCCAGCTAGCACCTTAAAACAAGTATTAAATAAAAGCAACTTACCTGTTGATAACAATTAATTGATGATCATAATTAGCTTACAACAGTTATATACATAATTCGCAATAGAAACACTGCTTGGGGATTTACCGTGGATTTACCAGTGCGCCTGTGCACGCTTAGAATAGTAGAGGTACGCATGCGTACACTCAAAGGAATGACGACGGCACCTTAGACCATATAAGGAATGGAGTGAACATTCAATATAGTTCTCAATATTGTTCACGTCCATTATAATTAATAAGTTTTTCTTTATTATTTAACAGGAAATTGGACAATTCAATTTTAATATAGTAAACTAAATTAAAAAATTTGCGATGTTTCGTTAATTCGTTTTAACTTCTTCGGGCAAAACTGAAATGATTAAAAATACAAATTAGTTAATTAACCGGCTATCTATAAAACAAAAGGCTGCTTTAGGTTTTTCTATCTCAGAAGAGCAAAAAAAAAAAAATTGTAATTATTTCATTAACTATTTTTTTTTGTTCTTCTGAGATAGAAAAACCTAAAGCAGCTTTTTGTTTTATAGATAGCCGGTTAAATAACCGCTAAATTATCCGGTCAATATGGTTACTATCATAAATGACCGGTAATTTTACATCACTTAAGTTTTACATTTTGTTATGTAATTACACATTGTACTATGTAATTTTTGCAAACTTCAGTGGAATATTGCACAATAAATTACATTAAAACTACATAAGTCTATGTAAGTTTACTTCACTTTATGTATAAACACCAAATTTGTTTAATTTTACACAGAGAGTCCAAGTTTTTATACACATCTCCTTGTAAAAATAAATAATAATGTAAAATTACCTAGAAAATTGAGGGAATTTTACATAAACTTTCAATGTAATTTTACACCCATTTTTTACAGTGCGTACCATTATCTATAAAAACGGCAAAAAAATCACGTTTGTTGTATGGAAGCCCCCTTAAATATTTATTTTATTCTGTTTTTTAGTATTTGCTGTTATAGTGGCAACAGTAATACATCATCTGTGAAAATTTCAACTGTCTATCATGGTTCATGAGATACAGCCTGATGACAGACGGACGGATAGCGGAGTCTTAGTAATAGGGTCCCGTTTTACCCTTTGGGAACCCTAAAAATGATATCAATTTCGTCGTGGTGCTATACATTCATTAACGTCAATGCGATCAATTTTTTTTAAAAGCGGTTCGACCGTTTTTTGTTTTATCAAAAAAACAGCAAAAAAATATTTTTAGGATGATTTGAAGAATATTTCTCGGGTCTAATTTGTTAAATAATTCTGTATTTAATATTGATCATCTGTGAAGTTGTTTGTGTGGACGTTAAGGGTCGCACTTTGTAGAGTCCCAATAAACGGGCCCTCTCACGGCTTGTTTTGTTTATTTATTGAAGCTCTCTCAATTACCCAGAATTTGAAATTTTATTTTAAAAAAATCAATTAGTTCCGAAGATATTGATACTAATTCATTGATCAAATTATTTTCAGTTGACTTGGAAACTTGAAATTTGGCATGAAAACAAAATATAGACAACAGCCAGACAAAAATATTAGTGCGGTTGTTGTTGTATAAACATAAAGTATAAAACTATGATATTTAAGTAGATGTAATTTTACAAAAAGTATTGAAAAAGGGCTCAAGTTCGTACAAATAGTTTTTACACACGTCATTTTTTATAATATAGAACACGAAAACTTGCATTGTAAAAACGCCTTAAATCTCAATTCTTTTTTATACCTAGCTTGGCCCCATTTTTCACTTTGTTGTTTTTAATGGGAATTAAATTATAGCAGCTGAAATAAAAATAGAGGTCGTGTAGACTCGTAGGGCCAATGATCTTAGTAGTCGAAGCACATTTTGTTTTGAATAAAAAGAAGATTTTTTAAAGATTAAAATAATCCAACATAATATTATACTGACCCTAGTCCACAACATATTGTTGCTTTTTGTACCGTTTTATTTATTTGATAACATAAAAAATATTCAACAATATTACGACTAACCACACCAAAAATTATGTTGAACCTAGATAACCTTTATAGTTTATATAAAACTACGATAAGTGCTACTTTGTTTGGACCAACTATGTCTATGGTTTAAACCAACCTATAATATTCAGTCCTTGATACCTACACATCCAAACGAAAATATAAATAAAAATGAATACTTGTCACGGCTATTCATACTATTTTATTTTTATAAAAGTTTTGAACAAGAAATTAAAAAATAAATGCTTTTGTAGCGAACCGGTAATAATAATCTGCAAACAAGTGCAATATTTTAGAAATGAAACTTTTAATGTAATTCCTTGCTGATTTGGGGAGTAAAATGAATCAAACGAAAACCACCGACATTTATTACTGACGACGAAGCTACAATATAAAAATAAGAAGTTTCGGTTCGGTCGTGTGTTTCGCCTGACTATTTTGTAATATCGCATAAACAATTAAATAAAAAAATACTGAGCATTTTATTTTAGAGATTATTGATATTTATAAAAAAATACAGACATATATTTAATTTTATTTTTGTGCTTTGTTAATTTTAAATTTCAGAACTGAAGTATCGATTCGATTTTCGGTTTATTATTAAAAATAATAAGAAATTTAAAATGTGACTTGGTAGTAAGACCAGATAACTCTGTTCTTAAAAAATTTAAATAAATGAAGCAATGAAACATAGTATACTCGTATTCTGTTTAATAGCTAGAGATAATTAATACAAAAGAATTTTAATACAAAATTATACAGTACAAAAATCGTGATAACTAACTTTAAAGTCATTTAGTGAGACACGAATCGAGAGCAAGGGTAGGCAACTTTTTTTTATAACATTGTCAGAATATAAATAAAAGCTAACAAAACAGCATTAGCTAACCATCATTTTGATACTGGTCATAAATTCGCCTTTGATAAGACAGAAATTTTGGATTATGAACATAATAATTATCTAAAAAGAAACATTAGTGAAATGGTGTTCATCAAGTTAAATAATACAGTAAATCTAAGATCTGATACACAAAATTTAAGCTTGGCGTATAACAATATGCTAGAAAAATATAAAAAGAGTTTAAAACAAAAAATAATGGTTCAAATGAGGAGCAGACGCACAAATTAAGTCACGTGACTTTATTTACTAATAGTAAATAAAATTATTAATTTAAACATCAACCGTAAAAACATTTTTTAGAAAAACGGAATTATTATAAACTTTTTATTAATAATTGTTTAACTCAAATTTATATTTACATGTGTATTTTAACTTTTATATCTACTTAATTAAAACATTTAATAGGTGTGTATAATTATTATTTGATATTTTATATTTCAATTGTAAATTTATAAATTGTATTTTTAAAATTTAATTACTGCAGTTATTAAAGCTTGAAAAAGTTCCAAACAAGGAGCAAAACGTCGGTGTAAATAACAAATAAGTGTTTACTTAAAAAGTCCTTTTTCCCGACAAACCATTTTTGTATTAATTACCAAGGACAAAAAAGAAATAAAGTCAATTGTCAGAATAAAGACGTCTTTTCCGCGGGCCGTAGTAATTAACTGACACCTTCTTTAGACCTGTAATTTTTCAGATGTTTATTTCTACATTTAAATCTCTTATTAAGAATAGTTGTTATGAGTGGAGACATTTGAAGTGAAAGATGCTTTAATAGATGTTAGTTTTAGCATTAGTACTAAATTACGAACGAATTGACGTGCTGGCCGGAGTTGCTAGTCGTTGAACTAGAGTATAATATGCAGTAGAACTTAGTTATAACGAACTTCAAGAAACTCAAAATTAGTTCGTTATATCGGAGATTTGTAGGGATGGAAATAGTAATGGGATGAATTTCAGTACTGACAAGTTGTGACATTATGTGAAAACGAACGCCAGCTAGTTTTAACAATCACACAATACATAATATCATTCTACACAAGACATATTCTATATTTTTACACGTATCCCTATAGTTGGTTTACACTTAATTTTTAGTATAATTAAAAAAATACAGTTCATTTGTGTAACAAACTTATCTTCTAAATATCTACCTCGCTAAGTAAGCTAACACTGTATGTTACTATATTTACTAATATTAAATAACTATTTTTGTTTTTCATTATAATACTAGTGCATAATTGATCATATACATGAAAAGCAACTATTTTATAGATGGTAGTGCAAAATAGTCGTTTATGTATCGAAAACGTTAATGCAGTTATTATGTGCGAGTTGTGCCATAGTGTTAAAACGCCTAGTTCCTATAAAAAAGCTGATTTTCACTTCATAATTATACACACGGTGTCCAAAAAGTATCAAAAATGAATAATTTTACCATCGCAGTACCTACAGACACGAGTAGCAGCTATTTTATAGGGGGGTGTGCAAATTTTTTTTAACATCACCGTATATTTCATTTCATAAAAATGCTCTTCTAAATTTATTTAGCTATTAACTGGTTAATCTACTTCTAATTTTCTAAAAGATCCGTTTATCGACCCAAACGAATCCTCGTATTTGAATTTTTCTGGACGCTTTGACTCGTCTGTGACTCTATCTTCCTCTTTTTGGAACCAGGCTCTCCACGCAATCAATTCATTTTTCCATATTTCTGAAACAAATAAATAATGTTGAGATTTGTAGGTATTTTGGAAATACCTATACATGTTGTGACTTATTAAACATATTTGATTTTAAAATTTTTCAAGTATTCAATTAAAATTCTACGCATTGGTGTACTGATAAAGATACAGATGAGCTGAAAAATACTACTCATTTGTGACATCTAAAATAGGTTATCACATTTTAGAGATGAGAAAAACGGGTCTTATTAGTGATCTGCATCTTTGCATCTGGATCCCGTATGTGAGCCGGCTCACTGAACCGGTTCAAAAAGAGCCGAGTTTTGAATATGTTACTGCAGTCTGCCACTGAGTTATCTAGTTCAGTCAAATCAAGAATGCATAGCCAAACATGTGATGCATGAATCATTTGAGCTGACAGATGCATCAAAGCAAGAACTGATACGTAAGTGTAAAATGTACTTCTGTGTGTTAAGTGTTTCACTGAGTTATGCGGATCCGTTGATCCGTCGGCTCAAAAAAAAGTGAGTCGGCTCTCACGGATCTTCTGTCGGAGTCGGCTCTTTGAACCGGTTCAGATCTGAGATACCCAACTCTATCACATTTAGAGAAAATGTTATATTAATTGTGAATGTTCAAAGATCTTCAAGCTTATAGTGGAGTGCCGTTAGACGTAAAAATTGTAAAACCTCGGAATCCAGGGCCAGTCAATGAATCTTCATAAAACTTTTGGACTGCATTGTTAAAAGCTCAAATAAAAAAGTTAAAAAAAAAAAAATTGCGATCTCGATTGTGGGGTGGATGCCACCCCTTCTCGGGGGTAAAAAATGTTTCGTTGAAAATAAGCACGGAAATGGATAGGTTGACTAATTCTAAGCAACTTTTGTTCTATAAAGTTTTTTCTGAAAGTCCATACTTTTCGACTTATTCGCGAGTGTAAGTGTCCATTTTTCAACCAATAAACCCACGGTTTCAGATGGTTTTTCCCGAATATCTGAAAAAGTAAGTATTTTATCGAAAAAATCATTCTTAGTAAAAATGTAGCTTATAAAAAAACAAAAATAATGGTGAGTTTACAGTGTCTGTAGACCCAATACAAACGGAGAACTACCTTGTTGAAGGTTGGTTCTTATTCGTCAAAAGCCAAAATTGAAAGTTTCAACGTGAAGTTACCAAAATACAATGCATTTTTCGGGGGAAACTCATGGAACATTTTTTGAAGTGCTTGAAATAACCTTTATTTTTATTTTTTATAAAAGTCCCTAGCATCAAAACTAACTGAGCTCTGACGAAAATAATGTTGGTCCCTATTTTTTTCGGCGTCAAAAAATGTGAAAGTCACCCCCTTATTACCACCCAAATTAAAACCTGTCAAACTTCTAGAGCATGTTACAAGTACACAAATAAAGTGAATTGTGAAGTGGCAACGATTATTTTTAATTTGGGTGGTAATAAGGGGGTGACTTTCACATTTTTTGACGCCAAAAAAAATAGGGACCAACATTATTTTCGTCAGAGCTCAGTTAGTTTTGATGCTAGGGACTTTTATAAAAAATAAAAATAAAGGTTCTTTCAAGCACTTCAAAAAATGTTCCATGAGTTTCCCCCGAAAAATGCATTGTATTTTGGTAACTTCACGTTGAAACTTTCAATTTTGGCTTTTGACGAATAAGAACCAACCTTCAACAAGGTAGTTCTCCGTTTGTATTGGGTCTACAGACACTGTAAACTCACCATTATTTTTGTTTTTTTATAAGCTACATTTTTACTAAGAATGATTTTTTCGATAAAATACTTACTTTTTCAGATATTCGGGAAAAACCATCTGAAACCGTGGGTTTATTGGTTGAAAAATGGACACTTACACTCGCGAATAAGTCGAAAAGTATGGACTTTCAGAAAAAACTTTATAGAACAAAAGTTGCTTAGAATCAGTCAACCTATCCATTTCCGTGCTTATTTTCAACGAAATATTTTTCACCCCCGAGAAGGGGTGGCATCCACCCCACAATCGAGATCGCAAATTTTTTTTTTTTAACTTTTTTATTTGAGATTTTAACAATGCAGTCCAAAAGTTTTATGAAGATTCATTGACTGGCCCTGGATTCCGAGGTATAAACCTAACGGCACTCCACTATTAACAATTTGTTATTAGTTACAGCATTTGAAACACTATTTTTTTCGATTGTTGTGATAAAAATCTGGAAGTCCATAATTCGCATTGCGTTGCGACACAGCAGAAAAATGTGAACAGCCCCGTTTGATTACATGCATAAGATGCTCCCTGATCCGTGCAACGTTGCGTTGCAATACAACAGAGAATTGTGTTCGTAGCTTAAAAAATAGTTAAAAAATAAACAAAACCAAAAGTTGTTAGTAACCTGTTAATTCAGACGTGGATTTTTCCGTGCCTCCATAATCCTCAGGTATACATCTTTTTGGAAATAATTTCAAAACAGATTCTTGTTCTCTATGTACGTGAACCTATGATAATAAACGTAAGTCGTTATAAATATATAAAAAAAAGGTTATTAAGAATAATTAATTAAATGTATTATAAACTTAAATACAGTTACGATCGTCGGAACGTTCTGAATTTAAACCAAAAATAGGACTTCGGCTGATAGCTGATTGTAGAATTATTCGTCAACATTTTGCAACAATTCTTTCTCTAGAAGAAAGATAAAGGACAAATCTAGGTCTCTAGAGGACTATTTTTGTAATTATTTATGTACGATTTATTAAAAAAAGTTGGCATTAATTGTGCCAAAAAACACACGTTTTCAATGTCACATTACGACCTTATTCGTAATTATTTCACAAAATTGTTTCATCACAAACTTAAAGTGACTCTTCCTTTTTCGGAAAAGCTTTTTAAATCTTCAAAATATTTCCAAAATTTGGAGTAATCAACTGACAGCGGCAGCGTTGCAACAGCATTATTTAGCCTCGTAGTTTAGCTTAAATTCAGAGCGTTTCGACAACCTTAATATTCTAATTTGACTAGCCTTTACGTAACATGCGGTTTCGTTCGCGTTAATTGTCAGTTTTTTTAGCTCAGCCTATTTTCGTAGAAGCGCGATTATTATAGTCAATTTTATTCACTGATGCAGGGTTGGCTTAGCGAGGTTGATTTCTCGGGTGACATTCTTTCAGCTTTCCCCTCACCAAAATATTTTTGAAGTAAGACTTCTTTTGGCATTATATTATATTTGATCATATTATTATTTATAATTATTTTGTGAAAGGTAATACTAAACTCAAAACGTGAACTTTTGATCGTAAATTTCACTGAATTATCTACACTACGCTAATGCAGGTATACCAAACACACCTATTGTTTAATAATTTGTTTGCATGTTTCGAGGTTAAATTTTATCATAGGAAACTATTTTTTTTTTCGAATAATATTTTATTTTTTATACAAAACAAATAGAACATTAAAAATTAGACAGTTAACAGACTGTCCTTAAAACATATTTCTAGATATTCTCTTGTGAAGTAAAAAAAATAATTTTAACACCCACTGCATATTTCTTCAAGCTCTCGTGTGGTATTGATATAGAGTCAAATCTATCTAAAGTACTCTTTACTCTAAAAATCCAGAATATTAATACACCAATACCTCACTTTGCGTCGGGGTTACGTTTCAAAAAAACACGACGTAAATTGAAACGACACAAAGTGAATTAAGATTTTCTATAGCAAACCATGTAAAGATCGAAGATAGGTTCTAGGGTTACGAAAATACTACTTTTTAAAAAGAAAATTGAACAAAGTAAACATTTAAAAAACAAAAATAATATAAAAAGCACAACACACTAATTGAAACATTACAAAAAGCACAACACACTACATAATTGAAACTGAACTCTAAAGTTAGCAAAACAAAGTAAAAATAAAACTGTATTAAAATTGCGTTGATTGTTAGTTAGAAAGGGAATCCCCGAGTTTTGATGGAATGGCGCAATTAGAAACAAAAGTGGTGAAAAGTGGTGCCATCTTTTAGAAAAAAAAGAAAATTTCAAAAAAAAATTAAAGATTCGAACCCAAAACAACGCAACCTCGAAAATCTGACGACGCACAGTGAAAATTAGTACTAATTAAGCAGCGACGCAACTTCGAAAAAATGCAAAACGAAACGATGCAAATCGAGGTATTGGTGTATTATAATAGGAAAAGGTAGTAATGTGTACGTGTCAACTGTGTTGTCTTCTATGATAGTCCGGATTAAAGAGTTCTATCTTCCACCATTATTGTCTTGTCTGTTCACGAATTATTGAAAGTCAAGTCCTGAATATTGTTCCAGTGTGTACTCAGTTTAAGAAAGATTTCTGTTAAAATTGATATTAACGTGAATAAAGACGTAGGTCAAAGCTAGTTAATTATAAAATTATACAAACAAGTTGTTCCAGACCGTAACAGTTGATTATTTTAATAACTAATAAACTATTTCGCAACCAAGGACAAAAAACAGAATTCAACATTTTTTCAAAAAACACAGACATTAAAAATTTGGTAGATAATATGGACAAATTGAATAGTACAAGAGTATATTTAATTATAATTGTATACATGTAGTGTTAAATAAAGCTTAAGTATTAAAGTGCTTTCTTGTTTTACGGTCCTTGGAGTATATATCAAACATAGATGAAAACGGTATGAGCCGTTTATTTATTTTGAAGAAAGGGCTTTGCATGTTATTTATACATAAACATTTTTACTTACTCGAGCTGCAATTTTCGGTTTCATTAAAGCCTTAAATATATTGATGCCAGCGTCAGCCACAAATGGCGTGTTGATAAAATGGCAACTGTTTAATTTGAATGAATAAGCTTGCTGAAAATAATCGATTTTATTTTTTTAAACAAAATCACCAAATAAATAGTTAAATAATAATTGTGTGAACTTAAATAATATCACCTCTTAATCTAAATAATTCACAAGACCCAACGTATGATTTGGTTAACTATAATTAAGTGAAGCGATTAATAAAAAAGTGTGTGTGATACCTTTACGCGC
The DNA here is from genome assembly GCA_034508555.1 of Venustoraphidia nigricollis. Taxonomy (NCBI): domain Eukaryota; kingdom Metazoa; phylum Arthropoda; class Insecta; order Raphidioptera; family Raphidiidae; genus Venustoraphidia; species Venustoraphidia nigricollis. The sequence goes on from JAVRKA010000009.1 coordinate 11,364,452, forward strand.
GGTTGAAGTAAAACATATAAACGATACATATATTGCTAGGTTTACAGTTTTTTATGTGTCTATAGATACTGGTAAATAAACAAACAAAAAAGGACAAAAACATACTACATTTCTTGCACGTACCCCCTATAAAATAGCCGGTTTCCACATAGTTTTCAGTTTGCAATTTTTTAAATAGTTCGAAACATCTATTTGACTGTTTATGAAAATTACGCCAAGCATGGATCGTCATATAATTTTGGTAATAATTGACAGTTCCTTAAGGAAAATTACTGTTGAATTGGTTAGTTTGCATTTTTGTTGTTGTTTTAATTTAAATACTAGTACTACATAGCTCACTTCATAGGGAGCTGTGCAAGAAATTATAGTTTTCCATTTTCGTGTTATAAAAAATCTATAATTGTCGACGTCTAAGTAAGATAAAAGGGCATATAAAACAAATTTTAAAAAATGCTTTTCTAAATACGCGTTTATTTTTTCTGATAAAAAAAATATTTCATCTTTTCCAGTTTATATGAATGGTATATCAAGACTTGTTTAATATCCGATTATTAAAATAATGAACTCTAGAGGTTTTTCTCCATTTCAAAGATTGTATGTTTTAATTAGTTTTTATAAACTATTTGACTAAAAATTATAGACCAAAAAACCGTAGACTAAAAAATGAAAACGACAAAACAACTAAATAAAACAGCCAACACAAAAAATAATTTATGACAGACGCGTGATGAAAGAATATATAAATTCTGAAACGTCGCGATAAAAATAAAAATTTAGTATTGACTTATTGATCCTCAGTCCTCGGACAATTTTTCATTTGTTTTTCTCCATTGTTTATTTAAAAGCATCTATCGGGCTTAAAAACGCAAATCTTCGAAATACTTACAGTTAAAGCTAAAAGGAGTTTCTTTAAATGAGTTGGTGTGAATTTAGCCGTATGACTTAATTTAATGCCATTCAAATCGAAAATAATATGTTCACCAACACAATAATCGCGTTGAATTAAGATTTCCAACAGCATAAAGCCGATTTTATATAATTGGTACGGTTCAAAGTCATCTGAATATTTGTTTGACAATTTCACAACAGAAATTCTTTCGTAGTTTTCAGTTAATTTTGGAAGCGGTATATATGCTCTGTAAAGTAAAATTTTCAATTAGGCTAGATGGGCATGAATGAATCAAAATTGAACAAAATTGAGACCCTAATTTTATTTCTTCATTAGAAATTACTGATTACTTGAGAAGATGGTTGAAGACGAAGTTGTGTTGTGTAAGGTTTAAAATAATGACGTTCTACTGATAAGTTTAGCTATTTTTCTAACTTTTCTGAAGCATTTCTGTCGTCATTAAAAATATGTAAAGTGTGTTTGGTATATTAGAGTCGATAACTCTGTGAAATATACATTAAAACGTGTTCGTTAGGTTTACCACATGTGTACAATTATAAACAACGTTTTAGATTTAGATTAGAGTTAGAACAGAAAGACTATCTAGTTGTTTTTACATTTTTATATCGTTTTATTATTAAAACACAAAATAAAGTGTAAAAGCGGGTAATGAAAAATGTATATTTTGGTTCAACGATTTTCAAATTATATGTCACGTAATCTACGCTACTCTACAATACCAAACAATGTTAGATAAATAGCAAAACTTTGCATCAGTATTGCGTTTTTATTTTGATCACTTGGAAACTTCGGCTTCAATCATCATCTAACTGCAGATTCAGAAGTATTGTCGTGAAGTTCATTATACATGTAATTACGCTTAAGAAATAGTATTATACGAATATAGTATTAAAAAAGTTTAAGTGTATCGTTTCTAGGAAGTTATTTATTTTTGTCAAGTTACTGACAATTTGTTTAAATGCTCGAAAAGTTCCTTATTTAGTGGATCTCTATTGCTGAGAATTTCAGGAATCATTCTACGAAGACTGTAATACATATCCAATTTACGCTTGACTCTTTCAGTGCTGAATTTACAAGACAATAGATGTCCTTCGATTCGCCTGTCCTCTAGAAAAAAGGAAAAATATATCAATTCAAGTTCTTCGATATAAAGCATTAAGAGATTTAATCTCGATTTCGTTCGAAAATATGCGACGTGAAAAATTGTCATTCGCGTGCTGATACGAGAAAAATATCGTTTTGTAGTGATTACACTAATCCTATAATATCTAACTCGAATTTTTATTAAAAAAATTTAGGCTAGGCGCTCATGAATTAAAAAATCAATCAGCTGATCGAATTATCGGGTAGTAAAGACAACTGCGATATACGAAAAAGCAATTAGTAAAATTACCTTCTGGTGGCGGAAAATGCGGTTGCTGCTTCATCCATTCTTTAATCATTTGAACATCTTCTGCAACTCTTTTGTCAGTCAATCCATAATACTTCAATACCTCATCTTTATTGGTTTCTAGTATTTCACTAATGTCACGTGGCATTTCTATGCAATTTATTGTAGATTATTTATATCAAAATTTTGTAGTTAACACTATATTATATCGTCAATGTTTATAAAAAATTTAACAACATACACTTAGCACTTCTTACCCATGAACTGTTAAAAATGAAACGGGGTAACTACTATTTCTGTTATTTTTTTATCATACCTTTTGTTATGGTATGTGATTTTAATGCTTCATGATTGGCAGTGTGAGAAAATTTAATATGCCCTTCCTCCCTCCCCTTGAATATTTTGTTATAAATTCATATATTCCATCTACTAATTGTCTATTCGTTTTGTTTCTTTTTTCGACATATATTAGCCATGCTCCAAGCACACAGTATTGTTAAAATCCAAATTATTTGAAAAAAAGATATGCTTCTTTTAATGTAAAATTAGTATGCAAACGTATATTCTTTTGTTTAGTAACATTTTCGGGTGTTAAGCGTAAGGGACTTATGTTCAAAAATTGTTAAAGTTTATTTCTTCCTGGACTCGCAATGTTATTCCAGACGAAAAATGTAAATTGGAAAGAAAAAACGTTCACAACGTTCAACGTTCAAGTTATATGAGATGTTTAATTATTATTTTCTTGAATATTAAAATAGTAACATTTGATTTATAGGATAGACTATTTAAATAAGAAATAATAATTTATGAAGTCATATGACAATTTTTTATTACAAAAAAAAAACATGGGCGTAATTACTATACTATTAATACTGTTGTAGTCAAGTTATATGAGATGTTTAATTATTATTATCTTAGATATTAAAATAGTAGAATTTTATTTATAGGATATACTAAATTTATTATTTAAATAAGAAATAATAATTTATAAAGTCATATGACAATTTTTTATTACAAAAAAAAAACACGGCCGTAATTACTACTAATACGGTACTAGGCGAATAAACTGATGTAAAAATTGTATTCTCTTTTATTTAATGGCTGAAAAACTATATTTTTCGACTTAACCTCTTTATACCTGACACCAAAGAAATATTATTAAATTATATTATGTGTGCTTCCATATCAGCACATACGATAATATCTATAGCTCATCAGCTATTAAGATTGGGAGAGAGATTGTATATTATAGATGCTAAACAACTGAGGTCATTAGCGTCTATTATATTGAGAGCAGTCACGCAGCGGCATCTAATTGAGAAAGTAAATAGTTACGTAGACAGAATTTTCTTCCAAAGAAAACGGAGTGCTCGTCTTAAAATTCCGGTTTTCGTATTATGTTTATGCCTCGAAACCTAAAGAGCTAATTTTGATCAAACATGCGTTAATGTTCACGGAAGAGAAAATCGCATGTAAATTGGTCGGCGTGCACATTATGTAAGACTGACTGAAAGAACAATAACAAAGAGAGACCAAGGTCGTTAAATATACAAGCTACCTCTTTTATAAATGGCGTCAACTGGAAGATCGTTCATATTTTATCAACCACGCAATATCAATAGTCAATCCACTGAATGACGTCATCTCTCCACTACTATCCAACAGAACACAGCCACCTCTGCATCTAATAACCTTAGGTGGAGACAAAAAAATACACATTAATTTGAAACAAAATAAACTTTTATTTTTTATTGTTTTAATGCTCATTAATTTATAAGTAGGTAGGTGCCTATTTTTTCTACCTTAACGAGTCACTGCTGATACACTATATCTTCGTTTTATTTACTTACATTCTAAATTGTATATTTTTTAAATCATAACTTCTAAATCGCGGGCGGTTGAACAATAAGATATTTAAAACTAATTGATTTGCAACATTTCGTTCATATATTGAACTAAGGAGATTAGAGAGACAGGGAGAACGAACTGCTATGTTTTTGGCCTGAGAGAAAATACGGCGGTATACCAAACGGCGCTGCAAGCGTTCTTGAACCTGCTCAGAGATTGAAATGCGGTACTCTATGCAAAGACACATGCTCGTTACATGTGCTGATTCCCTCGCGTACGTTCGAGTTAAAGTGACTGTAGTAAGAGTGTACCCAACAGGTCACGTGAGCTGGCCGGAACACAGATTGGCTGCGCCTTATTGAGCCATTATGTACGCAGTATACAGCTGTCGGCTGCTTCTGTACGCAGTGTACAGCTGTTGGCTGCTTTTGTATAGAGTGACCACGCAGGTGTTACATACATAATGTCCACCACTCGCGGCTCAATATGGTATTCTCTCTCAACTAAGAGCTTAGAGCTCGGTCTCCTCCGTTCTAATATCCTTGATTTGAACTCTATTATGCTTTGCAATAAAAATACGTATGTAAAACAGTTAATTGCATGGCAAATAAAGACCGGTTTATAGATGTGGAATATTTTGTACATATTATAATTAATAATAATATATACATATTAATGTAAACTATGTAATTAATTTATAATTGTTTTTCTTCAGACAACACAAATGTATCGCAAACGTGTCTAATCAGACACGTTTGTGTAGCATTTGCGCTGTCTAAAGAAAAACAATGATATATTAATTAATTAGACACGTTTGCGATAGACACACATTGACCAAGTCAGATTTGTTACGTTTATAATTTTTGATTAAAGTATATTTAAACTCCAAATTTGATACGTTTAAGTTCATTGGGGTTTGAATATATGCGATATACTGACCTGAGGTAGTTTCGGAGGCCATTCTGCTATGTTGATAAGGAATCGAGCGAGAAATCTAAAATTTCAGGAAACGATAAAATTTACTTACGTGAAAATTCTACATTTTTTCGTAAATGAGGCGATCTTAGAGACTAGATGTAATTTGTTTGAAAATTCAGAAGATAAATTTTTTTTTGCTTAAAGTAAAAAAAAAACTGCAATACTACTGACATCTTTAGAAATCGCAAATATTATGCAAGTGTGTAGGCTTTGACGATCGACCTGAGTATGAAGGAAGGGAGAACACTAGTCGTCGACACTTACTTACTTTCTTACCTGTAAGCCGCCTAGAAGAACACTGCACGTTGCCACTAGGGATTGCAATGCTGGATCCAGCAATCCAGCTGGATCCAACACATTTTTGATCTTGCTTGATCCAGCATCTGGCGCTGGATCCAGCGGTGCGGATCCGCAATCAGCTAAAAACAAGTAATTAACTGGCATTTTATGAGTGTGAGGGAGCAAGAGGTGAAAACCTAATAATAATCTATGATTATTTGATGACTCTTAAGCCAAAGGGGCAGAGATAACCTTTCCCGCAGCCGGGTATGTTTGCAGTTCTTTAAGAAGTAGGCTGGGAGATAACACCATCAATAACATTTCTTTTTTGAGATCTTACTTTCAGAAAAGTAAAAAAAAAATGTTAATAATTGATTGGCTTCATTCTTTAAAAGACAAGTCAAGTCTTAAATTATATAATATGATTTATATTAAAGTTTTATTTCTAATAAGAGTTAACTAAAGATTTTATAAGCGGGCTACGCAATTTTATTTAGAAAATTATTGAGATTGAGAAACTGAGACTACATAAAAATAGGTAAATAAATAACTATTTCAGATAGCTAGAATATTAGTTTAGGTGATTTATGATTGTATTGTGATAATAATTAATAATAATACTTTGAATCCTCGTAACTATTACTTAGGTACTGTTAGAGTACTTTATTAACGCCAAAAATTACTTATGACTATAAACGAATATTTGATGTAAATGTACATAAATCGTTATTAAAGTTTCTAGAGTTAAAAAGAATGGTTTCATTTATTTGAAAAATCGATTAATGCTGGATCCGCGCTGGATCTAGCTGGATTTGCTTTGATGCAGCATGAATGCAGCTGGACTGAAAATGTCGCTTGATTGCAATCCCTAGTTGCCACATCGTCTTTGATAATGTCTACCGTAGTTCCAGACGTAACATCAGGTAGAAATACCAATGAAGCCCGAAAACCAAGAAGATTTTGAATTGAATTTATTGCTTACATTTCGGGATGAATTTTTCCCATCTTCAGAGCTTTATAGAGGTTTAAACAATTATTACAGTAGACACGAAATTAGTTAAACACAACTATAATCTTTTTAAAATCTATGTTTACAGATATTTAAGTCCAGTTAGCTTGTCAATATATGTTTGTACAAATAGCGTTACATTATTGTTTTTCAACTGTAGTAATATTTTTATAATATTTTTTAATACAATCATTAATCAATATTTAATTTTCTGAATGATCCATGCATCGAGCCAAACAGATTTTCAGTATATTTTTCAGGACGTTTTGATTCATCAACATTTTGTCTTTGATCTTCTAGGAACCACTGACGATGACTAATTATTTCCTTCTTCCAAAGTCCTAAAATTATAAATGTTTTAAAATCAATCTCTATTTTCGAGTAATTATAATTGCTCTTGAAGTAAAAATTCTCGAGTACAGATTTTTATTAATTTTTTAGATTTTTCTCAAAGATCGTTACTATACGGTGAATGGGTTCTTATGTTGGAAAATATATTTTTTCGCGTATTTATTTATTTTTTTACATTTTATAAACTGCTAAGATTTTGACAGAAGGGCTGCAGTATCCGATTACCCTTGGGAGATCCAATATTTAATCGACTATTGATTACTCTTAAACGATTAAAAAAATCATATGGGTACTTACTATCGATTTCCATACGTGGTCTTTCAGTGCCACCGTATTCAATGGGAATTATATCAGGCGGAAACAATTTTATTAATGATTCAGTAGTTTCGTGAATATGTATCTAAAATCAAAATAACCTTGTTGATTGTAAATTAAAATATGTATTCTTAATTAATACAAAAGATTTACAGAAAATTTACTAATTATTTAGGTAATATTCAAGCAATTAAAAACATAAATACAACATAATTTTCTCGCGTGGATGAAGTATGTACGTAAACAGTATTGTTAGGTTTACAGTTTTATTATAGGCCGATTTAACAGTTTCAGGTGAACGCCTAGGCATAAAAAAGTTTGGCGGTCACTCATGTGAGTGAAAATTGCATATCAACGCCAGGCTTTCTGGTAAATTTGTTTCTTAAGGTAGTTGTTGTGGTTAAGGCACACCGTCAGAAAATTCTTAATTTTTGTATACCTATTAAGTACATGATAGTACAATTACCCTGAAAATTTGAAGTCGATTGACCGTATATAATCCGAGATAAATTCAATTAAAAATTGGATAATTAACATTGATTGTATACGATCTCTGTAGTTCTGAACCAGTTTCTTATTTATAAAAAAAGAACTAATTGTCAGAAACTTTCCAAAAACTGACAGTCTTTCAACGCATTTGTTATGAGTTTAAAAAAAATAAGAAAACATTTTTGACCCTCTAATTATTTATAAATAACGGTTTAATTCAACAATTTATAGAAAAGTATACATGCCTATGAATACTGTATGGGTTACGTTTCCACGGGTACAATCTTGCGTACAAATTATGGATCACTTAGCTACAAGCTAGTATATTTTTGTGGCGCGTATAATCTATAACTTTTTGACAATATTGTACCACGACAACTACCTTAATAACGATAAACGTCAAATTCGATATTATAAAAAACATTCAATTAACGTTTTCAATAGCAAAAAAGTCAACGTAAGAATAGCAAAATAATTAATTATCAAACGTTTATAATTTATCGCTTAGGACCAGACTTCATCACCAATATTTTAGTGCATTATTATTTAAAATTGTTTCACGAGTTCATAAAACTAATTAACAGCGGCGGTAAACAGCAGATAACTGTATTATACTCACCCTTTGAGCCAATTTTTCTTTTAAAATTTTCTTAACCATGTTAATAGTTGTTATAAGGAAAGGTTCCGTATTTATTATATGTATTCCTCGAAGGCTTAAACCATAACCATCCTAGGAACAAAACATGAAAAAGATTCAATAAGTATTAAAGGCATTCTACAAAACTATGACACGACAAATAACAATTATAAAAGGCGCAGGATGAACGGAGGTTCTGATTTAATGCAAAATACGGAATTGAGTTTGTTTTATTTTTTGTTTTTAAGTCTCAGTCAGTGCAAAAATTAGAGGCCCCTGGTCAATCAATTCAATATGAACATTATTGTGGAAGCCATAGACAGCAACGAAGTTCTAAATCCGCCACTGGTTTTCTAAAAAAATATGTAGATCCTTTTCTTTTCCGACAGGCCTATATAGGACTTCTATATAGGCCTGTCGGAAAAGAAAACGGTGACATAATAGCGGAGACTATTTAATTAAGAATTAAGTAAAATGTTAAAAAAATTATGACTTCATAATAAAGTTCGAAATTTCTATTATTGTTTTATATTTTCAATAAAAAAATAATTTGAGAATATATAAAATTTTGTGGAAGCCCTTCTTGTGGGGACGTTTCAAGGCTCTACTTAAAATCCGGTTCTGGTATCCTTGTGCTTTGGGCAGTGATACCATATTAGTGATTATTTCCCTAGTTCTAAGGTTATTTTTGACATATTACGAAAACCGTGATTGTCAGGGTTAGTAGATTATAGATGTTGGCTCGTCCCATTTGACCAATCAGCGTAAGCGCGAGAATGACATCGACTGGCGGATCATTAATTTTATCTATAAAAATGTCATTTATATTTAACTATAAGGACTATGTTAATATCTTCTGTATTTTTATTTCTTTGTCATTTGTTAAATACTGCCACCAAACTTTTTAAGCAACGGTCGCTGCCACGCAATTAATTGACAGGTCTGCCGGATGACGTCATCCTCTCACTACTAGAAAACGGGACAGGACAGCCTCTCTAATCTACTAACCTTGGTAATTGTGAACTATTACAGTTAAACTCTCAGTGATTATTGTTACTTACTCGCACTAAAGACAGGGCTTTCATGATGACAGATGGTAGTAGTTTAGCAGCGTGATTCAATTTGACTCCTTCGGTGTCGAATATAACATGTTCACCTGTCCAATAATCATTACGGATTCTGAAGTCACATACCATCATGATGTATTTAAAACATTCCCAGGGGTCCAAACGGCGTGCGTCCAGGTTAATTAGCCTAAATATAGTCACGCGTTCATATTTTGGAGTCAGTTTTGGTAATGGTATCCAAGAACTGTAATCAGTAAAAAACTTTTAATAAACACTAAATTCACTAAAAAGGAGAAAAATAACTGAAATTTGAGGTCGGCGCCATTTTAATTATTAGAACTTTTTATATTCTTTTATTAAACTATCGCCAACCCCAAAATTTAGTTAGTTTTCTCTTTTTTGGTGGATTTTTTTAAAGATTAAGTATCGTCTAGATCGGTTCAGTAATTTTGGAAATATATGGGATCAAATATATATAGAAAGCTCACACATTAAAATATGTATCATTAATTTCTAACAATATTGACAACATACGCGTTCTATTAATAGTTTCGTTTTTTGTGAAGTTGGTGAAAAACTAAAAAAAATCGTTTGAAAAGACAACGTTTCATTATTAAAATCAGCAATTATTTCCCACCTTACTTTGAACGGGTACGCAATGGCGGATTTAGCTTCGATGCCACTCTTTGCCCCGTTTGGCCCCCTTTTTGCTCTATGTAGAAGTGATTATTGCAATTAAACATCTAATGAAGCCAAAGAACAGTCAATTTGGACAACGGATGATAAATGAATTAAATTAATCATTAAATTTCAACTGTTCTAACATTGTTTAGTTTTCAAATTTTGTTGTCTCTAAAATTTTGCCGCCCCTAAAATCATGCCAGCCTAGGCTCGGGCCTCACGGGCTTAGGCGTATCTCTATCATTGCGGGTACCTTTATAATTATTCATACCATATGACGTATAGACACGTATTTGGAAGTGTTGAAAAACATTTTTAATGTACGAGTATCGTTATTTCAACGTGAACACAATCTAGGAAAATATTTTGAAAGAAAATTATGGAGATACATACAGCACTTGCATTGTGTTTTGAAGTGCAGGACTAAGTGGATCTCTGTTTTCAAATGCCTCTGGACACGCCCCTCGAACTGTATAATACATATCAAATTTTCTTTTTGTCCTTTCCATGTTAAATTTACTCATTTGTAAAAATCCTTCTAATCGTTTGTCATCTGTAATAAAATATTTGCACATGTAATTTTTTTAAACTTAAACTTAAAAAGAAAACTTTTTGCAATACAAGCTCTGCACATAATTTCAACTAAAATTTGACAAATTATTTGAAGAAAAAAGAAAAAATAATTCTTAATACGAACTTTTTAGCATTACTATAAAATAGCTGATTTATGTGCATGCATTATGACTCACTAGTTCTGTAATGGAAAACAAAACTGGTCGCGCTTTACCAATTCCATGATCTGTCTCAAGGTCATTAGATATACAGGTCACCTTGATAATGAATGACGTCACCTAGAAGACCGTTCAATATTTTGATCAACCACGTAATATGAATTGGATGACATCATCCCCCCACTACTGATCAACGGAACGAGGCCACCTCTGTATCTAATAACCTTGGATCTGTTTATGGAATTTGATCCTAACCTATTATTATTACTTAAGTTTGTTTAAAAATGAATTGTCAAACATTTTGAAAATGAAGTGAAAATATATATTGTAGGGAGTGCGTGCAAACAATAGAAATTATATCTCGATCACAATTATATTTTTCGCGTGACTGTAAAAACTCGCTAGCGCTTCTTTTAATATAATGTTACATAAATAATAAATATTTTAGAGGAATTAGGATCAAAGAAATAAAAAACAAATTATTATTTCACAATGTTTCGTATTAAATTAATACTTCATCAGGTGATCTAAAATAAAAAAACCCGGGTCGCAGTGCCAAAACCCTGCCGACAATATAGTGTATTTGCTAATATAGGCAGTGTGGCTTTATTATGCGAACTTAAGTTGGTTTTTTGGGCAAAATAAAAAATTTGACTCCTTAATCCACCCCTTAAAAGAACATTTTTTTTTCAGTTGCAATTATTATCAATCGAACCTCTAAACTAAATTATATACACCTTTCAGCAAATAATTCACTATCTGCAAACTAGTGTTTTCATAAAATTTGTAAATCCGGTCCTGTCGGGCCGATTTTATTAAAATTTTAGGAGCACTTTTTAATTGCTATTAAAGGGTTAAAATTCAATTTTGAAACGATTCTGAGAATTTTTTAGGTATTTTTGGGCCCAAAAACTTTTTTCAACCCCTAAAAACTACCCTTAAAATGGCCCGATTGGGCCCATTTTAAATAGGGTTCTTGCGGTAGTGGAGTCCAACATGTGGGCAAAATTTCGTAAAAATCAATTAACTCTTTCGAAAGTTATAGCGCGCACACATATATATATATATATATATATATATATATATATATATATATATATATATATATATATATATAAATATATATATATATATATATACATATATATATAAACATTTTTAAAAATGGTGCCAAAGTGTTTAGAAGGTTATGAAACGTCGAGAAATTTTGGTCCGACCCCTAGGTCCCGCCATCCGACCAACGCCAATAGTGTATGTTGCCTATGGCAAATACACTAATAACAGGACAATGATGAAGTATTAATTTAATACGAAACGTTGTGAAATAATAATTTGTCTTTTATTTCTTTGATCCTAATTCCTCTAAAATATTTATTATTTATTAACATCAAAAGGATCTGATATATACATTTTTCATAATGTTACATATTCGTGAGTAATATAATTCGTTCTACCCTAGATATAGGTATAAACTACTATTGCAATGTTGTGTCAAAACCAATATTAACTCGAGTAAAACCCGTGGTAAAAGCTAATGTTTTGTATAGTAAAAAGTTTGATGACACGCGTCCATAAAAATAAACGAGTGTTCAAAAAGTCTTTTAGTTCTGGGTGACTATGGATTGTGAAACGCGTCGGTACTTTTTTCATACAAAAATAATACCTAATAACAAAGAAACTTTATTCTGGCGGAGTTCAACTGGCATTGATCTTCCATTCAACCATTTACAAAAATCTTACGTAATCACCTTAAACAAAACGTCATTCAAAGTGACATTTATATAAAGATAATACAGCGTTTTATAATCCAGAGGCAACCAGGATTTTGAAACTTTTTGAACCCTTGGTATAATTTTTTAAACACAAGTTATTGTGAACTAAAACTTTCTGGAAGTAATAATGCAGGGTTTTCCAGAAACTATAGATATTTATGTATTGTTTGAATATGATAATATATATTATTATAATAATGTTCGTTACGGTTAGTATGTAAGGGCTATGTAAATATGCAAATTGATACCTACAGTTTGCTATTTTATTATGGAACATCCATTGTTGACATTACAATGCAATATCAGAAAAATATATTATTTAAACAATGTCACTGTCGGGACCCAAACACGAACCTTCCACTATCGTGGCGAATATGTAAATTATACGATAACTCATTCGTCGCTATAGTGGAAAATTCGGGATTGCGTCCCGACTGTGACATTGTTTGAATAATATTTTTTCCTAGTATTGCATTGTAACGTCAACAATGAGTGTTCCATAAATAATAGCAAATTGAGCTATCTATTTATATATGTATTATTATGTTTCTGGTGTTCATAAATTGTTATTTTTTCGTTCCCAAAGTGGAAAATTCCCCGGAACAGTTTACTATCATCTTATTTCTTATTGTAGAAACTTTTCTTGGAAAATACGTAAATCCTTGAAAAATATGTGCAATAAATTCAATATTTTGTAAATAGCAATATTATAATCATCATGATATGCTAATTATGTTATTGATTTTAAGGGGGAAAATGTTAATTTGAATTATGTTAAAATTTACCTACATAGTTTATATTAGAATTTCGCTAGAAGTTCGTAAGTGGCAAAGAATCTGTTCGTAATGCCTAGTTTACATACTTTTAATGTAAACTTAGTTAGAATGCTGTTTTGTGGGGTTCTGTCTTTATTTATAAAACTTAACTTGTATATCAACTGTACATTCGAACTGTAAATTTCCAGGAAAAAATAATAATATATTTGCGTAGGTACCGTTAATATCTGGTAAATGAGGCTGTAAACGTATCCAATTTTTTAGAGTTTCTACATCTTCGTCTACTCTTTGCTGATCGATTCCAAGGAAATTCAAAACTTCTTTTCTTGCCGGCTTGACGACGAAATCTTCATTTATGTAGTCGCACATAACTTTTTCTTGCCTTGAAAATTATAAATAAATAATTAAATTTCATAAAATTAAGAAATATAAACTGATGTCATATTTTTGAATACATAGACAGTTTTTGGGCTTACGTTAGTGGCTCGGCCGGATACTTCTTATGATAACTTATGATACTTTAATTAAGAACTACGGTAAAGGTTTAAAAAATTTTAGTATGCAAATCAGTATATATAGGCTGATTCTTTATTATTGCGAAAAATTAAAAGAAGAGATTCTTTGGATAAAAATTTAAAAAAAGTTCCTATGGTATCAATTGTCAATATATCCAATTTTATCCATATTTTATACCTATAGAATATCGTTTCAGTATCGTAGAAAGGACTTTTCGGTAAATTTTTAAAATATGGAAATCCACTTATGATTTTTCGTACTATTTTTTTTTAATTTCAGGAAGTGGTAATCAATAGATAGATAGATGATTGTATTGTAAGAGCGCAACACGTCATACATAGTCATTAAATAATAATAAAAATTTAAACTAAAAGTTATAAAAATATTTTACATTGTAGCACGCTTTGTTTAAAAAAATGTTTTCAATTTATTTTTGAAGATATTTATGTCAGGGATATTTTTGATTTCCTCGGGTAGGTTGCTGAATATATTGGCTGTCGAGTAGCATGGCTGTATCAAATTATATTCACAACCTAGTAGATATATAGATTGTAGATTATAGACGCACAAGAACTAAGGTCATGAGTGTCTATTCATATCCAGTAAATAATTCATTATCCATATACATGTGTTTATGAGCTACGTAGGTAAGTTCATATATTTTCCCCTTAATCAATGTAAAAGCAATAAATTTTCCGTAGCGAATAAAATGTGAAATATTATTTTAAGGAGCACGGACGCTATCGTAACAAACAGGTAATAATTTCATAACATAAAAATTGTTGAGAAAGACCAGTTAGTGAAAGTGAAGATGATACGATATGTAAATTGTTATTCTGATATTAGTAATAATCTTAAAGTAACTGATCCCTCAGATTGTAAAATGTGCTCTCGGGAAATTTTGAACTATGGTCGCAAATTATTAGTTTTATTAGCCGTGTTGTCACATAAGCTTCACAAAATTTGACTTGCTGCTTTCAAAAAACACATATTTATGCTCTAAAAATTGAATAAAAAAAACGCGAGATTCGTCAATACTACCATTCTAACCCACTAGTGGGGAATGGTACTAGTTTAGGTCAGAATTCACTTTTCAAAATTTTACAGTATTTTTTCGTTTTGAGGTCCCCCGAATCCAAAAAGTTTATTTTTGGAAAAACTCTGTGCATCTGTTTAAAAGCGTTGAGTAATATAGGCTATATACTATATGAAACACCACAACAAAACATTCATGAGCAAAGAATGAAAATGTGCAATCGAGGAATTTTTTCACAATACTTTCTTCATCACAGCATAAGAGAAACAGTGATATGAAACATATTTGAGTGATTTGAACCTCTTGATTATTTCGCTACCAAACAATAACCTACTCAGACGAATACGGGCAAAAAAATAATTTGTAATAGTCATATTATAAGTTGTTAATATGAACACGACAATATAGAAAGTCAAATTTAAAACACAATTCTACAATTGGTTCTTTTTTATATTACTAAATTAGTCGAAAATTATTATTTTTTGTTCTGGTGGGTTATAGCAAAAAGATGAAGCCGCTGATTTATTGTACATAATTATAAAAATTGTAAAATATATGTAAATAAAGACTTCTTATCTAAAAAACACAATTCTATACAAAATATCAATTTTAGTTGTAATTAGAAGGAAACAAACATTATAAAAATAGCTTCTTTATTTTCAAAGATTTAATTTTTAATGCTCGCGAGAAGAATGCTTAATGTTAATTGGTCCATATAATTTATAATACTCGGATAGAACATGATTTGTGGTCGTTTATTAGGTGTTATATCCGCACTTCAAATGTTGTGAGGGTCAGTTAGTTCTATAAATTGTATTAAAATTGTATTATTATTGCGGAAATCTACATTTTAGAAACAATGTTAAGATATTTAACACTTTTTTAACGAGTTTTGCACCTTGAGGTCGCCATTTAGAGAGGTTCTGTCGTAGTGATTTCGGTCTATAGTATTCGATAATTTTTTGGAAGAACACGTTAATTCGCGTTTGCCGATTCTGTGAAAAAAATACATATTTGAGCTGCAGACAGCCCTATAGGAGTTCAAGTTTATTTGAAAAATTATTGTAAAATATATAGGTATTACAAAACTATAAATTCTTATTTTAAATACAGAAATTCAGTCATTACAAAAGTAATTAATTAACTTCATTTGCCGGTATTTTTATGAAATACGTAAATATAGCGTCACATTAAAATTTTGCCGAATTCGTATTGTTTTGTGAATAGATTTCAAGGGAGATTTGCTAATTTGTACATCCGGAAGCAAAAACTGATTTTAATAATACAACAAATACGGAACCTTAAGGTTTCAGTAGACGTCATAAAAAATTATAGTATATTCACTAAAGTTCAAGAAAAATCTTAGTAGGTGTTGTCAAGGTTTATCTTTATTTTTGACGAACGTTTAGGTTTATTCCATTATTAATCAAGTTTGTGAAAAAATGGCGAATATTTTTTATGCAAATTCGCTTTGAATACATTATTAAAATTAATAAAAACCTATAATTCTATCTTGTTATTTTTTGTAGCAAAAAATAATGTCGCGTTTCTAATTGTAGAATAAAAAAAGAAAAAACTCGGCACGACTTCAATGTTTTATAATTATATGTGATGTCGTTTAGTTTTAAATGAATATGTTATTTGATGTAAAGATGCTAATAACCTAAGTAGTCGAGCGTCTATAATCTACAATAAAAAAAAAAGTAAACCAATGTTTATTTGTTGTTTACTCTTAAAAGTGAAATTTGCTCTAAAATAAACTCAAAATTTTTGAAAATAAAGTGTAAACCAGCTATTTTAGGCAGCAAGAAATACTATTTATTATATCCAGTGCGTAATAATATTTCATTTCGTGTGGCTGAACTCGTTTTAACCATAATGTCGCAATTGTTGTAATATATAACCCTTACGACACCTATTGTTACAGATACAAAATATGCACAAATCCTTTGTTCAGTAAACCTGAGGTCCTTACTGAAACATTAAAAAAAAGTTCAAATCAGTACATTTTTTCAAAAAAGATTGTGAACGAAAGAGAAAATTCCAAACAGACAGATAACAGTCGACATAGGGAAAACCGACATTCTTTATATTTTGGGGAGAGTCAGAATTTGACATTATCTCGGATTGTCGGACACGATTTTACCGACCCTATCACTGCATACTTCCATTTACTTACGTAACATAAAATAAAAACGATTAAAATGTAATTTTTATATTGATACTTCGTAACTTGTGATTTTAATTATTAATTACTATTATTAAGCTAATTTAAAAACATGCATGAAATTATCATTAAATTGTTAATAATAATTATAATAAATAATTATTACTTGCAATGCAATTTTTTCTGTACTTTAATTCCTTCTATAATCATATACTTCACTTAAGATCATTTAATTAAAATATGAAAAACACACTTTTGTGTTTTCTCATTGATTTAACTTTTCAATGTTTTGTAACAGATTATTTAAATTTTAATCCAAAGTTATTTATATAAAATTTGTTGAGACCGTTTATTTTTAAATTAAGTCTGGTTTAAAAATAGTAGAGGGTCAGCAAAAACTTACACAGCGAATTTGAGAACCGTTTTCTATTCACAAAGATTTAGACAAAAATTGTTGATTTTTTTAACACGCCAAATTTCTCTGACAAAAGAATTTTAGTTAATATGTAACACAAAAATTATGATATTTTTGCAAAAAAACAAAAAACAAAGCTCATTTGAAATAAGACGGAATTTTTCTACTTATTTGTGGTGCCAAAAAAAAAATCAAATTGAAATATTTTAATAACTGTTATAATGGATACATTAAGAATGTAAATATTGAATTTTTATAATCACGCAAGTAAAATTTAATTAAAACTGCTGTGTTTGAAAAATGAAATTTACTTACATTTCTTTCAAAAAAAAAAAAAAACTTAATAATTTATGTCGCAGTTTGAAGTTTACTTTGCTTCACTGTATTTTAAGAAAAGCATGTTTATAAAGTTGACAAAAGAGTAACAGTCCACTTAATTTCTTTTTTATAATTTCAAAAAACTAAATTTTTAATTGGAAGTAATATAATAAACACTTGGCAGTAAAATTGTTATTATTACGTGTTTTCCTTAATATAACACATGTACTCACCAAAAACTGTATTAAAAAATAATTTTAGTCATTCATTAACTTCTATTAATCTCGAAAAAACTAAAAGAACTATTTAACCCATATACGGCAGCTTAACTGATCGTTTGTCACTCCGAAGTAAACAATAGAACAACAAGACAGTATCTTAAATAACTTAACATCACAATGCATCGATTGTCACTGAATCTTGCGTCGTTATCGAACAAGATGTAAAAAAAACCGTTTCTAATTGTTAATACGCGTGCGACTGGCATCTATTTTATTAAACATATAAAACAGTTGGTTCTCAACCTTTGGGTCATAAAAGGTCATATAATGTCACTAACACAAAAAAGAATGATTGATCTACATAGAAAAAGATCGCATTTCAAGGTAAATGCTTAATATGCTTAGAAAAATGCTGTTTCAAAGTGGTAACTGTATAAAAAACTATGTTAAATACATGTAAACACATTGAAAAAAAATATCGTTTCAATCGATAAACTATTTTTTTAGCAAGATTGATTTAAAATTCCACAGTGCTTTTTTATGAGTTAATGTGTAGTCACAGTCTAACCACATTTTCAAATCAGATTTTTTGAATATACTTTCTGCAATGCATCATTAGTATTTTGGTGTTTTGTGGTTATTTTTTATTACTCAGGGAATAATAAAATTTTAACCGTCAGTATCCTCTAGTCATGCTTTCGCCAATAATGTCAAACCACGATTTGAAGAACTATTAAAAAACTCAGATTGTAGATTAGAGGCGCTCGGCAACCAAACAGGTAAATTCTTTATATTTGATGCTATTTCGGGTTTTTCCATTTTTTTTACTGTTCCCGTTTTCACAATTATCCGTTAGGTCGCTGGTTAGTCTTTTAGAAATTTAATTGGATCAGGAACACAAAAAGTTGAAAACCACTGATCTACTCATTAGTGCAGAGTGTTAGGTCACCAAGGTTGCCGTGTGCGTATTTCTCAAACAAGACAGGTTAATGAACTGGGGAGATTGTGTGTAAAATGACCACAGAAGATGACCAATGGGTATAATATAAGATGGATCATAAACATAGTACTAAGTTGTAAATTTTATAAATTATGTGTATTATATAAAATATATTTTTTATTGTTGTACAACTTGTTTTCTGTTTTTGTTTACTGTATTTTTTGTTATTAGGTAGGTATTTAAATTCATATTGATTTTGACTTAAAGTGTTCACCTATTATAAAACCCCTTTATTTCATTTGACATTGCAGTTACATAATTGTTTTATTCTTAAAATGTTTCTCATTGAATTATTCACTTGATTTTTGGCTGAGCTTAAATTAACGACTAATATTTGAAACAATATTCATAAAATTGGAATAAAACTTTATATATACTTGTTGAGCCAATTTAATCAAACTATTTAATGTCGAATTTAATATATTTACTTAATTTAAATGAGACATTTATTTGCAATCTTATAATCTATAAATCTCATAGTCATGAAATCGAATGCCTTTCAATAAAAATTTTGAGATCTAATTGACGATTTATTTTTTCTCACTTAATAAAAAGAAAATAACAGTACCCGTGGCAAAGATATGGTATATATACATTATAAAATTAAAAGTTATGAAATTAAAAATTGAAAATTTTAAAACAGTGTCTACGATACATTGGAAGAGCAACTACGCTATTTAAAATTAGAACTGTGTGATCTTTAAATCTTAAATTTGACCTGTTCTATGTTGTTGCAACTTACAGAATAGAAGTTCTATTGTATCTTCGCCAAGGAGATAATCGTTTGAATATTTGCTAAGGATAACATTTCAATTTTGAAGCCTTTCCGCTATTTTTTTCGATATTTATTGGGTCAAAAATACAGAGTATTATCGGAATGGTTTCAGTAGAAATTAATAGTTGATCCTAAAATTATAACAAAATTTGTCTGACATGGCTCAACTTATGAATTTTTTGAAAGCGCTTTTGACGTATGGTAGATTACTTTCTAATGGATGTCTTTTGATGTAGATTTAAATATTGAGAAACGTTTAATCAATTTAAGGAATGTATTATCAGATTATATTTTTTGCTCAAAAACAAATTTAAAATATTAGGTCTTTTGGCCTAAAACATTTTTCTATCCTTAAATAAAACCCTTGATGTGGCCCCATAGCGTGCAGCCTTGACATAAGACTAAATTGTAATTTTAAATCATACCGCTATTTTTTCGGTGTTTTTGGGCTAAAAATATTCAATCCCTAAAAACAAACCTTAAAATAATCTAATTACGTCCATTGTAATAGACTGTTAGATTCCATAAGAAATCTATAAAATTTTGTGTAAATCGTTTGAGTTTAAGTTTTCATTGATATAACCTAAAACGTCGTTATTTTATGCTCCCGGTTCCTAGGTCTCGCCATCCGACCAAATCAAAAATGTATATGTGCCATTTACTATCTGCACTCTACGGACGAATACACCAAAAAGTGTTTCCATTTCATTAACCCACAGTGAATGTTCTAACATCCAAATATAGGTACTTAAAATTATCTATTTCGTATTTTTATTATGTAACTACTTATCCACAAACTACAATGTTTCTTTTTGGTTTCGGATTCTCCGTTAAATCTACATTGTACAGTGATTTGGTAATGAAATGAATTCATAAGTGAGAGTTCTTTTTTAGATTAAATTGCAACATATACAAATACTCTATTGTGTTGACAATATTTGCTATATAAAATCTATTTACTAAAATGTTAAAATCTAGAATCTCCATAAGAATTTATCTAACACTCAATAGTTATTTAATTATCCTATTTCATTTGTGACCTTGTCAATGTCAGAACATTGAAATCAAACACTTTATTGTACTAAAATACAGTTCAGTTCTTTTTCATATTTTAATTAGAAAACATATTATACCATCATTGAAATATCAGAACTACAGTATCAATATTAATATAATTAACTAAATTTTGATATTTTTACAAAATTCGTGGCTTTATAAGATACGTTAAATTTAATATTAGTGGTACCTAGAACACAAGTCACATTTAATATTTAATTAGTTCATAATCACTTATGTAATACCTGTATGTAGAGTACTTCCATCAGAAATGAAATGCAAAAAAAATAAATTTAATAATTCATTTCTTCAGAAAATAAAAATGGTAAATAAATAAATAAACTTTACAAAATAATAGCAGAAAAGTGATAAGTGAATGAGAAATATGGTCCGGAATTGAAAGTGATTGAGAACACTAAAATCGGACAAATTCTTTAAAAATGTGTTTTTTATGACGAACAAACGAAATTTCACCAATGGTTCTGTGACGTGATTAATAATGATGTAATTTATAATTAATAATTTTGTAGTGAATCGGTAATAAATAATTAAAATCAGAAAAAGCTTATCGCGAACTGTGTTTAAAATTTAAAAGTGAAGACTATTGCATGAGAGTTTATCAATGTGACAAAGTCGTCCAAAATGCAGACAGCTTACTTAGGTATGAATAATAATCAATTATTGTTAGCTTTTTTCATTATTCTCTCGGTAAAATACCCTTTACTTGATAAATAAAAAAATAAAAAGTGGGTGCATGTATTTATGTACGCATTTGAAGTTATACTTTCTTGGCGTGAAACTAATTTTCAATATTGTGCATGCAAGTAACTTATTGAAATAAAATCTTCAAAAAGTTTAAGGATAATACAAAAATTAACCTCAGATATTTTAAAACACTTTTATTTTGGTTTTTACTTTTATAATCAATCGATTGAGTGATCAAAAATGCGATATTATACATTCCGCTGGATGACACTTAAAACAACTATGGGTTGTGTAACCAAAGGTATAGTCGTCTAGTATATTATATATTTTCCAGATGACAAAAAGTGCATTGATTTCATCCATTTGTCATTTCAGGTTGAACTTCTTATAGCTAGCTTCAGACTGTCGAATTGTTATTAGCTGTGCACGTACAACTCTCGTTGCCTGCTAAAATTTTACTCTCAACGCATCAAAAGAAGTAAAACTTCAGTAAAGGTATCATTCAAGAACTTGGATAAAGTTGAATTTTTGCAATACGCCTTCATTTATTTTCTGTTAACGCGTCCGATGCCTTGAGTAACGGCTAATTGTTAAATTATAGCCAGGCTATATAAAATTAATTAATATTGAAAAATTGTTCTGTCAATAACAAACAACGTTTATAAAAGAGTTATTTGTGACGTTGGTTTAATATTTATTTAACATATTTATATTTACCCGGGAACAATATAATATCGATAAACCTTGGATATTTCCTTAAAATTATTATTACGCTAATAATAGGTATTTGTACAAGTGTAAGCATCGCCAGCGTGCCGGAATGTGTGTTTTATGTCGCTTAGCGTGCAAAAGCAAGAAATTCATTCAATTTGTAACTTCGTGAAAAGGGGAGAATCATTTTTAGACTGATTCGACTTCATAATCTAATCATCATAATCTGAGACTTAAAATTGTAACTGAAAATCGCGCTGTAGGTTGGTTTGTGCGTTTGTACGTCCGAGCTCTGCAGGTTGCAACTTTTGACAGATCGAATTGTTTTATGTTTAATATCATTAAATTAATTAATATGATGAAAGTTGAATTTAGTAAACATGGTATCTATTTAATATTTCTATCGTCTGGTTTATTGCATACTTACCCGTAAATATTACTTGTCTCGCAACCATTTGGTGTACTGAATATTTATTTTAAAAAAACCGATAGTTTCACAAAAATAATAAAATTGAATTTTGACTGTGAATCATTGTCTTATAAATGCGGGTAAAAACACAAAGTTTCCTTTAAAATTTCGGTTTGACAATATTCCAATTACAGACATTTTCTGTGACGCTATATATTTACTTCTGTTCATAAGAATAGTTGTTTTGGAGCATTCAGTTAATATTGATTCGAATGTAGGTTATACCATAGATCAAGTATTTTGCGGTTGTATCAATTATGTTACTGCAGTATTTAATAATATCTGTGACCACAATTCAAAACTGCGTATCTAAATAAATTTTTGCCGACATATATTTTTAACTCTGCTTTGTTTTAACCGATTTCAAAAAAGGAAGTGCTTCTTAATTCGACCTGAATATTTTTTTGCAGATATATTTTAAATTTTACTACTATTTAGTACCTACTGTACTGTAGTGTACCTATTGTAGATATAAAATATTGACATTTTATAAGGAGCAATGGAAATTATAAGGATTCCTAGCGACTAAAAAGAATTAAGTGAGCTGGATGATTAAAATATAAAAAAAATTGTTATCGAAAGTTTGACTTAAGCTGTTTTTCCTTAAACCTAGCGATATTATCGTCTGTGTGTGATCAGTTGCGCACAGAAATAATAAAACCTGTATTTTCTATACGAATAACATAAATATTATTAGTATTTCAGAACAAGAATATTACATAATGTATTCGATATTTCTTGTCAAAACACTGCATAAACGGTGAAAGGAAAATTCTTATTTTATAAGAAAAGGAATTCGAGGTATCATTTCTCAGGAATATTGCTAAAAATAAGAAAATTCATAAGGCGTTTTGTTTATTCATTAGATTACAAATATTTCATTACAAAAAACTTAAGTATCCAAAGAATTTAATTTTGTATGGTTCAACTATTCACAATTTTTAATTCTTTGAATAATTTACAATGCCATTTTTTGTAAACGGAAGTTAACTTTTCGTACAATATCCAATATTTAAACTAAAAATATATTTCTGATTGGTTTTACTATTTTTTTTTATAAATTTAAAACATTTTAATAAGTTTTTTGTCTATTATTTTACAATAGTTTTATTATTACTAAAACATTATCATGATATTATAATTATTATGTACATATAATATTATTTTCAAGATATCTTTTATACGGGATATGTTACGATGTTTCAATTTATAAGAAACATAAAAAAATAGATAGTCGGGTAAAAAAAGAATTTAGATATTTTACACTACACACTACAAGAGGAAAACTGGTATAATTGTAAAAAAAACAAAAAAAAAATAATTATAATGATAGCACCAACCATTGACATTTGTTGCGAAACAAGCGTTCTACCTTACTGCCGCCTTAGTTATGTTCTACAGCCAGTTTTAGTATCTATATATTGTAGGCACATTATGACAAGTTCGATACATTTTCAATCTTAAGATTCAATTTTACTCTACCATGGCAAGAGAAGATTTATTAAAGAAAAGTATCGATGTGCTATTAATTAATGTATTTGCCATATGGCAACATACACTATTGGCGTTGGTCGGATGGCGGTACATAGGTGTCGGACCAAAATTTCTCGCCGTTTCATAACCTCCTAAACACTTTGGCACCATTTTTAAAAATGTTTATATATATATATATGTTTATATATATATTTATATACGTATATATATATATATATATATATATATATATATATATATATATATATATATATATATTTATATGTGCGAGCAATAACTTTCGAAGGAGCTAATTTATTTTAACGAAATTTGGCATACATGTTGGAATCCATCACCGCACGAAGTCTATTTAAAATGGGCCCAATCGGGTCATTTTAAGGGTAGTTTTTAGGGGTTGAAAAGAGTTTTTGGGCCCAAAAATACCGAAAAAATTCTCAGAATCGTTCCAAAATTGAAATTTAACCCTTTAATAGCAATTAAAAAGTGCTCCTAAAATTATAAGCAAATCGGTCCGATAGGACCGGACTTACAAATTTTATGAAAACACTAGTTTACGAATACGAATTTACTTACTGAAGGTCGTATTTAATTTGGTGCAGATGTTGGATTGATAACAATATTTCAACTAATAAAATTATTATTGTAAGGGGTGTATTAAGGGGTTCAGTTTTTTTTTTATTTTGTCCAAAAACAAAGTTAAGTTCATTTAATAAAGCCACAATACCTATATTAGCAAATACACTATATTGTCGGCAGGGTTTTGGCACTGCGACTCGGGTTTTTTCTACTTAAAGAGTTTTATTTACTTAATATTAGTTTATCTATTTCTGTTATGTGTTTAACTGTTTCTAAGAAAAGTCAAAAAGCTAACAAGGAATAGTGGAATAGTGATACCCTTAAACTAAAATTAAGTTCAACTAAGCTCAATGAGCAAGAATACATTCCCTAGTCTACATCAAGTTTTCTAAAACTACCATGCATTGATCCGAAAAGCTCATCAGTATTCATATTCTCTGGTCTTTTCGAAAGATCTCCTTTCAGTTTTTCGTCTTCTGCGAACCAATCCTTGTGACTAATCAGACATTGCCTCCATTTCTCTGAAAAAACAATATTAATTTCAAGATTAATAATTAGATAATAAAGAGGAAAAAACAGAATGCGAAATAGTAGATTGATTAGTTAGTTACGAGAAACGTATGCCATTTTTTGTCATATTCTGGTAAAATAGCTACATTTCATTTATTTTCAGTATATATTTTCAACATTTTTGAACGCTCAAATGTGTATCAAACGTCACTTCCTGTAGGAAGTTTATGAAAATTAGTATTCACGCCAACTTTTATTTTTCGCATAGATTTTTCTAATGGTATTATATGGGTAGTTTATGAAAATTGCATACTTTTGTTTTTCATACCAACACTAGTGCGCTATGGCTCTTACATGCATGTAAAACAATTATTTTATAAGAGTGATGACAAATTATCATTAAAGATTACAACTTTGTCTTACCGTTTAGCTCTCTTATTGAAATTTCGTCACCGCCGTAATCTGATGGAAGAACTTCCTTTGGAATAATTTTATGCAAAGAGTCCGTATTGTTATGCAAGTGAACCTATAAGAAAAGCTTACATGAATACATTTTACTGACTTGACTTAAAAAAAGTAGGTTCGTTCGGGAGGCGTGTTTCCGTTTGCGTCTTCAGTGGAAGGCACCATCGCCTCCAAACAAGCACGCTTTTGTAATGTAATAACTTGTAAAAACGTGTTCAGTAGAAGTCACTATAAGTGTATTGATCGCTTGTCGCAAAGAAAGAAGTTTTTTGTAAGTTAATATAGCTTTACAAAACCGTGACGTTTGGAGTCAATAGTGCCTCCTACTGAATACACCTTTTTTAAGTTAATATTCCATTGCAAAACTGCGCTTGTTTGGAGGCAATAGTGTTTTCTACTGAATATGCAAACGGAAATACGCGTTTTTAATGACGTTTTTGACAGAAATCGTATCTAGATTCGATATTTAGTTTGGATATCTATAATGCTTTCCTCTCGTACAAAAGTGGTTACAGTTTTCCGACGCTATTTTTAAAATTAAACGTTTCAAGTAAACGTCAAATGAAAAATCAAGTTACATTGCAGATCCTACAATCGAATTTTGTGGAAAAAATTCTTGGCTGCGTGTGAAAAATGACGTATTTTACAATTTTTTAAAAAAATTTCGCATGTAGGATCTAGAGTGTGATTCTTGGTTCGTCATATGACGTTTACCTGAATCTTTTAGCTTTAAAAATATTGAGAGGAAGAATTTGAGATAAAAAGTGTATGGGATATTTGTAACATATACTTTCAATACGTGCAACTCTGGTCTCTGATCTTGGTATTATAATATGTCTCTTAAGCCTAGTTTGGACTGTGCTAGTATTTTAGTCGAGTACCTAACGAGTAATAATTTTAGCTACTGAGCACTGACCAAAAAGTCTGCTCATTACAGTTGAGTATAAGTGCATTCGTGAGTGCGGTGTATTGCGAAAGACTGCAATCCAACAAAGTTAACCAACTATAAAAGCTTTTTGCGATGATAATTTTTAAAGAAGATGCAGAAGAAGATATCCTCAATGTAATCTCTTACTTGGATCGATTACTTTATTAAACGGCGACGCCACAAAGGCAGTAGTGTTTTCCAGCTCTCTTAGGACACGTCCCATCAGTACCCTGAGTGGAGTGCCTAAAAATCCTGTTTTTTCATCTAAGTAGCAAAGGCGCGATAGGTACTAGAAAAATTGAGCGAGTTTTACAGTAGTCGCCAATAGTATATAACATTTAACCTTGGTAATAAGTAGAATTTTCGTAAAATATTAGAGTCGTGTATAGGTAAAACATTTCACATATTTAGTGCTAATATTTTATGAAAATTTAACTGAATTTTTACTTTTTAGTAGGTTTTATTGCAATCTAAGTATTGTATTTGTCCTCATGACGCGACTTATGAATAACAAGATAAATTTAATAACTGTTTATCCTCACAATATTAATTGATCTCATTTAAGTCTGCGATTTTGAATTCAAGAATTGTTACAATTCTTTAATTGAAAACTACAAATTTTAATTGCTATGCATTTTTTTCTACGTTCCGATTTTTTCGTCTCAATGCAGCTCTTTTCCATTTACGTTACGATATTTGAAGAAAACGGACCTGGCAACATTAACAGGCACACAGGTTGTAAATATTACGTAATAACTTGACTTTATTTCTTTTTTGTCCTTGGTAATTAATATAAAAATGATTTTTCGGGAAAAAGGACTTTATAAAGTTCCAAACAAGGAACGAAACGTCGCTGAAAATAAAATATTAAGTGTTTTACTTATAAATAAAGTCCTTTTTCCCGAAAAATCATTTTTATATTACGTAATAAATTTTGAAATTATCGTCACTCTAACGAAAGGACATTTTTGCGGCAATTAAGAGTGCGACTAAATCAACAAATTTGCACTTTTTTATTTGCCAATTCAGTAAACAGTGGAGCGTGATGGAGGTTGTTACTCGGCCAAAAATAGAACAACATGGACTGACTCGACTAAACGGTTTACTAACTTACTCGGCTAAATTTTTGTTGTTCACGCACATTTTGTTACTAAATTGCTCGCCACTCGACTAGCATAGTCCAAACCAGGCCGAAAGACGACCCAATATTTTTGTAAATACCACTTACTCGTTCTCTTAATTTCGGCTTCAGTATCCTTTTTATTAAATTGATAAGGGGCTCAGCGTATGAAGGAACGTTCACAAAATGTAGTCCAAGTATTCTCACTTTATAAGCTTCCTGTAAAACAACACAGATTTTAATAACTTGAAATTAATTCATTCATTTCATGATAATTACATTTATAATCTTATTTTGATTTCGCTCATAGATTCTAAGCGTGCTGTAATGCTAGATTTTGTGATAGTTTTGTATGCGTTGGCTTCACACGATGCATGTTTTTAAGCTGTTTTTGGTGCGCGCGCAGTGAGAACTCGAAAGTTAACAAAAAGTGGACACTTATTGTCTCTGAACAGAACACACACTATGACGCTATGTTTGTTTAATGACGCTTGCCCAATTCACCTAAGTGACAATATACTGTTTCCCGATTGGTCCTTGCTCAAAGCTAGCAGAAAATCAAGTGAGAAAAATATCCCCGGTACTAATTTTGAAATTCAGCTTGTGACCATGTAGCGGAGCCCGCAGTGGCGTCATTTGAACAATTCTCAACAGCGAATACAGCCGCAAAACCAGTGTTATTTGCAGCGGTTTTTAGGCTCTTATAATTATATATTAGTATAGACTGATTGGAATTAATTTTTTTTTTAATTTGAAACGACTTACCGTCACCAGAACTGTCAGTTTCTTTATAAATGTAGGCGTAATTTTTTTGATATGGAACAGAGACGCGCCTTCTAAATCTAACAATGTGCGGTCACCAGAACAATAGTCAAACTTCAATCTCAAATCGGACATCATAACTAAAAGTTTTGCGTGATTCCAACAATCATAATTATCTGGATTGGTATCCAGGAATTTGAATACGTAAATTCTTTCGTTTTTATCTGTCAATTTTGGCATTGGAATGTGAACCCTAAAATAGAAATAAAAGTAAACAAAAGTACATCATAGACGCTGTTGACTTCAGATGTTGAGCGTCTATTATCTACAATCTATCTATCAAAAGTACATAAAACTAGTTTCCTTCCCTATATTTTATAAGAGGAAGTCCTTTGATAGTGGTACGCATAGAAAGGTTGAAATTTTAGTATGTTATTTGTGAATATCTTATACATTCAGCCATTTTTTTTTTAACTTTGCACGTTTGGTTTTCAAGTAATTAATTATTATAAATGTTATTTTTAACACAATGATAACTGGGAAGGCTCACCGGAAGTGTACACAAAAACAAAATTGACTCCTTTACGTAACGTAAAAATTATAATGAAAAAAAGGCCACGTGCAGTTTTGGAAAAATATTACTTAAAATTGTAACTAGCTTGCAATGAACTTTTTCTGATTTCTTTTTCCTTTTCCATGGTTTTAATGCTATATACTTACATTGTATTCATCGTATTTTGAATTTCCGGTAAAAGGGGATCCCTGTTGTGATATATTTCTGGCATAGCTGATCGTAAACTGTATAACATTTCCATTTGTTTTTTTGTTCTTTCTACGCTATTTTTGTTAAGAACCATTAAAAATCGTTCTATCATATCAGTATCTAAAAATAAAATAGTAGTTTATATATCTAGGATGTAATAAAATATGTAGACCGCTTTATTGAATAGCTTTTGGTGCTAAAGCAACCATGGGCGGCCCCTATTGTCCATGATACTTTGATCAGGGGCGGTAAAAATCAATGCTTACAAAATAAGTTCGATGGCTCTAGAACTACGGTTTATAATATTGACAAATTATAAAATTGTATTTACACAATTTGAAATATTGTCTATTCACGCTTAATAAAATAAGTTTTTGATTAAAAAATAGATTCTGATGCACCACGAGAAGCATACGATGTCACCATCGATATTTTGAAACTTTTGAGTATCCTTAATGAAACTCTCGAAGTATAGTCCGTCATACCTTCTATTTTGGGTAAATGTGGTTGCATATGAAGCCAGTTTTTTATGGTTTTAACATCTTCATCCACTTTTTCCTGTGTGGTGTTATATTCTTTAAAAGTAAAATCCTTTGTGGCTGGAAGCAACTCCTTTGCACAATCAACATACATTTTTGTAGTGTTTTCTGAAACAGAATAATAATTTTGTAATAAGTTATGTAATTCCCTGGATATTCTTCTCTCTATCTTTGTTTACATTTAACTAGGAGCCCGGTCCGGCTGCGCTCGGATTTGTAGATTCCTAATATTGATATACGAGTATTAGGAGGTCGCGACTTTTTTAAAACACAGTCGTATTTACCCGGAGCATAATGAGATATAATCTAAAATCATCCCACATATTTGTATTCATGGAAGTCAAAAAAAGTCTTGGGATAGGAGCACTTGTACACTGCACGTCGTGTAAAGTCAGAAGTCGAATGGCTCAGTGTACCGGTAATAAATATATTACTCAGCCGTGGGAGAAGAAAGAATGCCGATATATTTTGACGACACGTTACAAGTTAAGTACATTTGTTTCTTTCTGAATAACAATAATACATTAAATTTGCTATTTATTGCAAATTTAGCGACAAACGGACCGTAATACATCAATTTTCTTTAGCCTTGGGTGTTTCTTTCAATAAACAAGCTCTTCCTTGTATATTAAAAGTGATTTATACTCGATAATATATTTTATTATTAAATTTATGATTTAGTAATTTCGACAACTTTTAAAACTCTGACTCATACTGATGGCTTATGCACAAAAATAAGCTAGAAAGAGCTTCATATCTGTAGGCAGTATCGTAGGTAAGGTTATGTCAGCGCTCAAGAGAAGATTTGAATTTTGCGCTCCTCAAAACTTATTTTGTAGGAAGAGAACCAATACATGCTGGCTGCGGGTTTGTGAGTGCGCCCCTGGCGTTAAATAAATGAACAAATCGAAACGCAGTTTTGATTTTGAGCAAGTAAAGTTGATTAACTACAATTTAGTAATTTAAATTTGAATAAAGATCTTTATTTCAATTTTGATGTTCAACTGAATTGAAGGTTCTTCAATTAATTTTATTGTTTTCAACTAAAGTCGAGTCGTGAGAAATCCAAAATTGATTAATCTATAAAAACTATAATTACATGGTTATAATTTAAGTGGGTCCGGTTTTTCAATTCCAACTTCACAAGTGGGGCATGGTAATTATTTAGATTAAAATTCACTTCGCAAGATTATATAATTTTTTTTTTGTTTTGAGTCCAAAATCCATATATTTAAAAAAAGTGTTTGGTTTGTTTGTCTGTGAGTACCATACAGTTTAAAGTGTTAAGCGTATACCGAAACGAAATTTTGGTAGGATGTTTAATAAGAAAATAGGACGAAATATACGCACTGTATTTAATTTAGAAAGATAAATTATTAAATTAAATATGGTATTACAATATTTCTTTGGGAAGTGTATTCCTTTTCGAATCAAATTACACTTTCCAGTTTTTGAAGGTTTATAGTTTTTAGTCATCCTTATAAAACAGAACCTACAGATCTTAATTTGTCCGCATTCAGAGCGTAATACACAGTTGGCCTTGATGAATAATCAATAAAATGAACAAAATCCAGTTTTTCGAAAACCTGCTTCAGTATTAGAATATAACTATTTCCTTGTTTAGGCTGTTGTCCTTGTAACTTTTATAAATCAAAATTTTTCCATTATGTCCAGTAATTTGTCTAATTATAAATCTAGAGTAATTGTTAAAACATTTTTTTTATCATAAACAGTAGTCCTTTCACTTGTTTTCAATCTCCCAATGGAATTATTACGTATCGAGTTGAAATAGGTAGATTTTATTAAAAAAGTATTGTAAAATGTTTCACATTAATTTTTTACAAATTAAGTAATGCTCATGATTTTGACTAGATTCTAGTCAAAAGATGCTCGGGACTCGTAAAGAAAATCGATTTGACAAACATAAAAACTTGCAAAATCGAATTTGAAAAAGTAAAAAAAAAATCTCAATATTGTTCACGTCCATTATAATTAATAAGTTTTTTATTTAATCACGGGAAATTGGACAATTGAATTTTAATATAGATAAACTAAATTAAAAAATTTTGCGACGTTTCGTTAATTTCTTTTAACTTCTTCGGGCAAAACTGAAATGATAAAAAATACAAATTAGTTAATGAAATAATTAAAAAAAAAAATTATAATTATTTCATTAACTAATTTGTATTTTTTATCATTTCAGTTTTGCCCGAAGAAGTTAAAAGAAATTAACGAAACGTCGCAAAATTTTTTAATTTAGTTTATCTATATTAAAATTCAATTGTCCAATTTCCCGTGATTAAATAAAAAACTTAGTAAAAAAAAAATGTTTTTAGTCTTGAAAGTTTTATATTTATGTAGTTTGGTTAGGAATTAGTACGGCCAATAATGTATATATGAAACATTGAAACTCCAAAACAATTAGATCAATAATAAAATAAATTGCCTTCATTCTCTTCAAAAACATAAAATATCTTTATTCAAAGATTTTCATCAAATTGAGAAAGTCATAAATGGAGAAATGAAAAAAATTGGAGTACATTTTAATACAAGTTTAACACAAACGTTTCGCCATTTCTGGCATCTTCAGTGTAAAATAAAATACTTATCATCTATAACAAGAAAGAACATTTTATATTATACAATATTATTTTATATATTTAATTAGTATATGTGATAGAAAAAAGATAAATAAAAACTTTTTTCAGGAAAATGCAAAAATATTTGTATTAAATTCTTACCATTTTTAATTATTGCAAATAATTTTGCTTGTATGTTGTATTAAACTTTATAAAAAAATATTACTAAATAAAAACCAAAATGATACTAAATTTTCACACAAATTAGCTGCGTCATTGTGAGTGTTAGATAAAAAATAAAAATTTATTACAAGTATAAAAAAATAAATTTTAACAATCTTTCACATATTAAAGAATTTAACAATTAATAAATATGTCGATCGAACTAAAACTTCTTATTTACAACTTATAAAAAAAAATGAAAACTTTTTCATCTCTCTTTTCGTTTTCTATATTATTTGCAATAATTAAAAATGGTAAGAATTTAATACAAATATTTTTGCATTTTCCTGAAAAAAGTTTTTATTTATCTTTTTTCTATCACATATACTAATTAAATATATAAAATAATATTGTATAATATAAAATGTTCTTTCTTGTTATAGATGATAAGTATTTTATTTTACACTGAAGATGCCAGAAATGGCGAAACGTTTGTGTTAAACTTGTATTAAAATGTACTCCAATTTTTTTCATTTCTCCATTTATGACTTTCTCAATTTGATGAAAATCTTTGAATAAAGATATTTTATGTTTTTGAAGAGAATGAAGGCAATTTATTTTATTATTGATCTAATTGTTTTGGAGTTTCAATGTTTCATATATACATTATTGGCCGTACTAATTCCTAACCAAACTACATATATATTATTTTGGCCGTATCAACATAAAAAAAGGTTTTATATTTATTTTATATTTATCATATTCTTCTGAGTTTGTTTATTGTATATTGTTTTTTTTTTAATTAGAAAACGCGATTGCGTTAGTCGTTATTTTATAATTACAGTGTTTATTAACAAAAATTGTCACAGATTATCTTATTAAAATGAAATTTCCAGAAACTCCCTATTTTTTTAATAATTACCACCTATGAATAATTATTTTTAATGTTGGACGCAAGTTATCCTAGCGTTTTGTGATTCTATTAGCTCAATGGTTATAGCGTGGGTCTGCAAATGATCCAAAATGGTAAAATAATAGAGACGATTGGAAATGTTTAATATATTTTTAATAATGCTTAATTAATTAGCGGTTACACAGCATTTGCTAAAGCAGGTATTGTTTATATTAACTAATGGCCACAATAATTTCACTCTGCATATACAAAAGCAACATGTAAAATGTATTTCATGATTACGAACCGTGTGTCAACAGTCGGATTATGAACCGCTTTTAAAAAGTACTTTTTCGACACAGGTTTCTCTTTTGTTTCACTTTTTACGCACTATTATCACTTCGCATATCCGCCTTTACATTCTCGTTATAAGAAGATTCTTGCGTGACAAGTGCGAGAAGGCGCTTTTTTTAAAATACGTGGGGATTTTTGAAACTCGTTTCTGGCGAAGGCAGCTCTGTCGTATGGTAACCTATCGCACTTGTTTGAAAAATGTCACCTCTTGCCCACTTGTTACGCAATATACTACACGAAGTTCAGATATTATATAATATATGTATAATACCTATTAATTATACGGTATTATAAAGACGTCCAATAGCGTGATTGACACAATAATTAATTAATACATCAAAGGTATGTTCAACAATGATATTTCACTCTGATATAATTGTTTTGTAGTACAATGGTTTGCCTCGAATAGAAGAGATTTTCGTAATTTTGTTTTCACATTTAGGAAAAAAAATTGAAAACTATTATATAAGTCTCGTTGCTAGTTTCTAATCTGCTAACTAATGAAAGTACCAATCGGATTTTCAATTCATTATATAAAAAAAAGTATATGAGAAAATTGAATACGTACACGGTACATATACTGGGGATACAGCAGGAATCAACACTATGTAGATTTTGCGAAATGAAGGATGAAACAGCCACTCATATCGTGTTTGATCTTTGGTTATATTAATTTGGATGGAATAGTTCCACAAGATAATCCAGTAGTCATAAGACGATCCAGTAAAAAGGAAACACAAAAATTCTTTCAGGATGTGGTGCATTTGGGTCAAGATACCACTCCATTCTTTTTTAATCTTTAATCTTAAATGGAATACACGAACTCGTTAACTTGGTGTTAAATGAATAATAAATTAATACTTTTCAAATAAAAATAATTTAAATGAAACCATTAAAAAAAGAATAAAATTGCTGATTGAAAACGATCAAGTCTGTTTTTCGTTAAATATTTTATAACCGGCGAAAAAACAAAATAATTCGAACTTTTTTGACACTATACAACAATAAAATTAGATGAATGAATTTTATTGTGAAATTTTAATGTTAAAACAAATTTGAAAATTTTAGAATACTCACAAGTTATCTTGAGCACGTATTAGATGCACCCGTAAAATCAAATAAATGTCGTAATCTCACAGTGCAAGAATAGTAACTGACCGATACACTAGTTTCGTTAAAATGTTAGCAATTATAATAGATTCAAACTAATCCCTACATATTATATTCATGGTCAAAGATAAAAAATACCTTTAATATACAAAGTGTTCACTAAATATATAAATAGATAAATTACGTCCCTTCTCTGTCTGAACACAATACACTTCTGAAACTACTCAACTGAATTTCATGCAGTTTTCCTGAATCGGCAGAGAAAATGTTTGGGAAGATTTAATAGGCTAGAGTTGGGTAACTCAGATCTGAACCGGTTCAAAGAGCCGACTCCGACAGAAGATCCGTGAGAGCTGACTCACTTTTTTTTGAGCAGACGGATCACCGGATCCGCATAACTCAGTGAAACACTTAACACATAGAAGCACATTTTAGACTTACGTATCAGTTCTCGCTTTGATGCATCTGTCAGCTCAAATGACTCATGCATTTCATGTTTGGCTATGCATTCTTGATTCTATACAGGTCGTGATATGATTGACTGGACTAGGTAACTCAGTGGCAGACTGCAGTAACATATTCAGAACTCGGCTCTTTTTGAACCGGTTCAGTGAGCCGACTCACATACGGGATCCAGATGCAAAGATGCAGATCACTAAAAAGACCCGTTTTTCCCATCTCTATAATAGGCTATATTACATTCCCTTGTCACAAAAATTTGCGTCTGGTCATAAAGTTTCTCGATTCGTCATGTTAACATATTTTTTTTTATTCTACTGTACCATAAAAACAGTTGTAGATCAAAAGTTTACGATAGCTGAATGGATGTACTGTCTGCTTTGTTATTAGGAAGTCGCTGGTTTGGTTCCGGTTAACGCCAGTGGTTTATGAAGCTATGTTTCTTAATGCAGGTTTCGGAACTACGAATAAACGATCGATCGAGCGTCAAGAAACAAACAAAGAAAGAACCATAGAATCAAAGCGCATATGGTGTTGGAGTGATATTTATGTACTGTATTCAGACCGGTCTGTTCTATATGTGAAAGGGACGTTTTTTTGTGTGTACGTAAATTTTAAACATTAATATACATATATAAAATGGGTGAGGAGCATAGTTTCCGTCGTGTGTCCACGAAACAATGCACCCTTTTTTTGTTGCAAATTTTATTTGATTTTTATTAGTGTATTTGCCATATGGCAACATATACTATTGGCGTCGGTCGGATGGCGGGACCTAGGGGTCGGACCAAAATTTCTCGACGTTTCATAACCTCCTAAACACTTTGGCACCATTTTTAAAAATGTTTATATATATACGTATATATATATATATATATATATATATATATATATATATATATATATATATATATATATATATATATGTGTGTGTGTGTGTACGGGCAATAACTTTCGAAAGAGTTAATTGATTTTTACGAAATTTGGCCCACGTGTTGAAATCCATCACCGCAAGAAGCCTATTTAAAATGGGCGTAATCGGGCCATTTTAAGGGTAGTTTTTAGGGGTTGAAAAATGTTTTTGGGCCCCAAAATACCGAAAAAATTCTCAGAATCGTTTCAAAATTGACATTTAACCCGTTAGTAGCAATTAAAAAGTGCCCCTGAAATTTTAATTAAATCGGCTCAACAGGACCGGACTTACAAATTTTTTGAAAACACTAATTTGCAGATAGTGACTTATTTATTGAAGGGTGTATTTAATTCGCTGTAGACGTTAGATTGATAATAATATTAAAATTAAGAAAAAAAATGTTATTTTAAGGGGTGTATTATGGGGTTAAATTTTTTATTTTGCCCAAAAACAAACTTAATTTCACATAATAAAAGTATAAAACCACACGGCCCTATACAAACAAATACACTATATTGTCGGCAGGTTTTTGGCACTGCGACCCGGGTTTTTTATATATTCTTTTATCAGACAATCAAACTTAGCGGAGTGTCGTTCCTCGCAGGGATAGATTTTCTCGTGGACAGTTACGTAGGTCTTCGAGACTTCGAAAATTGCATGAGAGAGATAGATATTAGTGACTACAGCTTCAGCAACCAGTTAATCATTTCATTGTCTTAAATAGTGCATATCTCTGTCTTGTCATTCAATGAACGCATTGTATACATATTGCACAACACTCATTTTTCTATAATTCGCCAAGGTGGACATTTTATTGTGAGATGGTGCATATCGATATAGCAATTGTTTAAAACGAAACAAAGACAACAATATAGACGTGATGAACAGCTAAATAATGAACTACATAATATAACATTCTATGCTGTTAACGAAAGTGGATATGTGTAGATATTTTTATATATAAGTATTCCAAATTATCATAATATCTCGTTTTTCTAGTTATTGTTTGAATAAACAAAGTTAGATAATTTTGTAGTTAAGTACATATTAAGATGGATACAAATAATTTTTAGTGTTCCGTGTCTGTTCGTCTCTCACAGGCGATTTTCTCTGCGACTATTCACGTAATTAGTGTATTTGCCATATGGCAACATACACTATTGGCGTTGGTCGGATGGCGGGACCTAGGTGTCGGACCGAAATTTCTCGCCGTTTCATAACCTTCTAAACACTTTGACACCATTTTTAAAAATGTTTATATATATATGTATGTATATATATATATATATATATATATATATATATATATATATATGTGCGGGCAATAACTTTCGAAGGAGTTAATTAATTTTAACGAAATTTGGTATACATGTTGGAATCTATCACCGCACGAAGCCTATTTAAAATGGGCCCAATCGGGTCATTTTAAGGGTAGTTTTTAGGGGTTGAAAAAAGTTTTTGGGCCCAAAAATACCGAAAAAATTCTCAGAATCGTTTCAAAATTGAAATTTAACCCTTTAGTAGCAATTAAAAAGTGCTCCTAAAATTATAAGCAAATAGGCCCGACAGGACCGGACTTACAAATTTTATGAAAGCACTAGTGTGCGTATACGAATTTACTTACTGAAGGTCGTATTTAATTTGGTGCAGATGTTGGATTGATAACAATATTTCAACTAATAAAATTATTATTGTAAGGGGTGTATTAAGGGGTTCAATTTTTTTTTATTTTGTCCAAAAACAAACTTAAGTTCGCATAATAAAGCCATAATACCTATATTAGCAAATACACTATATTGTCGGCAGGGTTTTGGCACTGCGACCCGGGGTTTTTTTTTTTAATTGGGCACAGATATAGTGTATGGTGGTCCAATTACAGAAATAAAGTATTAAAAGTTGAATTTTAATTCTGGAGGTTAATGTTTAATCTTACAATAAATTTTAAATGTTATATAATTACAAATATTTCGGTCAAAATTACTTTTGCCCGTTTATTGTTTGAAATAATTCGAATTATAGGTATATGTCTACACTCTACCTATATAATCGAGATTAATATTTTGTCCTCCTTTTTTAAGATTCCCAACAGTTAATGCTCTTTGGGCCTGATGTCAAATCACACGTTCTGAAAGTATTGTTTTGACCAATTAAAACTCAAAATTCAGTTTTTAATTATAGCATTATTTTTCAAAAATGTTCTTGTACTAAACGCAAGATATAATACCGTTATTGGTTATGTTGGTTACACTTTCGAAACAAAATCTGTCATAATAATAGCACTTTATTATAAGTATCTGGATCTAATATGATTTATGTGTGTTGTTTTTCTGCATGCTTTACAGCTAAGGCTGGTTTTAGGAAATTGTAAATTTTAACGATCCATAAAAAAGTTAGGAAATAAAATTAACACTGATTAGCATGAAATCAATAAAAATTTCATCGGTTTTCCTATGGTCTAAGATCATGTAGATGATCTTGTATAAAACGGTCTCTTATAAATTAAAAAGAGTATTAAATCCCTACAACAAAGATCTGAACCCCATATCTGATTACTAATCTTTACTTCTTTAGTAGTAATAGCAATGGTAATAGCTCAATTAGTTTTGTTTTCATTCATTGTAGCAGTTCACATGCGATGCTTCCTTGTTTATTTCCTGTCTCACACTGACGTATTGTTGCAGTATTACTGACATACTTTGTTCATTACGTGTAGGTATATTCATAAAATTTATGAATAATTTATGTTTTATGTTTAAAATCTTGCCCTACTGTCAACGGTGTATTAAACTTAAATTTTATCGTCAAATATATCTTTCATTAGCAGAAATATTTTTTTCCCACTACGACAAAGACAAAAAGAAGGGTTATGATTTTATTTTAGCAGTTTATTATGTAAATATGTGTGGGTGGGCATAGGTGTTCCCTTCTGGAGACCAAATTAGTGGGTCCGATTTTGACAAATGAAATGTCATTTGATTAGTTTCAATGTCAAGAGTGTTATAGGCTATAAAATATATACTTAATATAGCATCCGAATGTGTCTCGAATGATGCAAAAAATGTAATTATTTAGGGTTTTGTGCCGTTTTTTTTTGTTATTATTTTGTAAGTGATTAAAAGTGATAAGCAGCTTTATGTAGAAGTAACTTAGCTATTACAAATTAATAAAACAAAATCTAAAATAAAAATGAACGTTAAAAAAGAAAAATGAAACCCAACTACGTAAAAGAAGAAAACATGGAAATTAAAACGCGAGGACGTACTGATTTGTTTTATTTCAGTACCAAAAATTTTTTTCAGCTCCCGCACAAATCTTCGACTGCTAATATACAGTAAAAAATACTGTCTCACGTTTTGATCTGTTTGTAGTCGCGTTTTAGTTATTTTAACATATTTTATTTTTCGTTGCCACTAACTTCATGAGTCATAACGGGAAACAGAATATAGAGAAAGTAAAAAGTATTTTTCCCGAAAACGCTGCTAACAATAAAAATAAACTTTTTCCGAAACCGCTGGAGTTTGAAATACTATTGTTTATTATAGACGCTCATATATCTTCGATTTTGACAAAAAATTTACGTGTCAAAAGTCATGCATTCGTAAAAATCTACTTTTTAATACCTAGTGACCTAGTGACCGCGTACGACAGCGCCCTAAAAAGAAACCCTCTCTAAAATATCAAATTTTTATAGTTTTCGTGCATTGATGAGTCAGTTAGTCAAAAGAAAATACTGATTTTATTTATATACATTATGTAGAGATTATTCACAATATTCTATTCGTTTCCTGACTACTTTAATAATAATTAATTATGCACGATTTTCTGTTAGATAACATGTAGGGTAAAGGAAAATAAGTTTGTGAGTAAGTTGTTCATACGCATAAATGATTCTATTTATGTGCAATCAATATTTATTTATATTATGTAAAAGTTCACAATTATTACGCGCTTTTGTCGAAAAAAACTATTCCCAAATGTGCTTATTAATTTTGATTAATTTTTGTGTTTTTTCTCTTAAAAAAGTAAAGAATACAAAAATATATGACTTAGATACTTTACTTTACCCTACAGGAAAATTAGTGAAGATTGAAATAATAATACTTGTATAATGTACACAAATACAGCAATTATTGTTGCTGTCGACCGTAACTCTCATTATTTCAAAATATTTATTGTTTATTCTTACATAAAATGTTTCTTTGTGACTTTGCCTATGCCTACATGTTGACATTGACCGAAAATTTTGTATTTTGACCAAAAATTGTTACATTCGAAAAATTATTCGCAGTTATTTTTTTCGCACAATACTTTTCAGGATAAAACACTCCTCATTAAAATGCTTATTGCTGGTCGGTAATCTGGTGTCTGAATTGTCGTTGCTTAAATTGCGGTACACTGTTTTTTTTAAACAGTTTTTTTTATCTTCACGTTCCGTGTATTTGTTTTAAATCTTTCGACCGTTTTTTATTACTTACCCGTTGTCCGATTCATTGAAATTATGCACATATACTAGTTCCGATGACAATACAATATTGTGGTAACTGACTAACCAACCCGATTGTCGCGTCCGAGTACAAATCGCAGTTTTAATAAAGCACATTGAAAACTTAATAATATATGAATATATATAATAGCTGACGATCTCCAAGCGCAAAATAGCGCGACGAAAATAAGACGTATTGCGTGGGCGCCAAAATATTTTACAAATACGTAGCGATTCAGTCAAAAATTGTTTTACCGAAGGCGAATACGGAATTTCCTGAACGAAATTTAGTATTATTTTATTTAAATCATGTCTCTAAACAAAGATTATTAAAAAACAAAATTAAAAATGTCTGCGGTTTATTCTGAAGTAGTGTAGCTTTCTAACTATTTTTTAACAGATCTTTAGAACAAAAGAACAGCTGCTATTTTTATTTTCAAAATATTTTGGGGTAATATACTTCGGCTGCAGGGGATTGCCAGAATTGTTTTTTTTTTTTTTTGTTCAGCAGGTATATAAAATTCAATACCTGTTTTTTCCCGAGTTTTGAAATAGCTACTCGAAATCGGTTGCTGGCTCTTCCTCTATAAATTTATTGGTTATTATGTCACTATCTGGATCCGACAAATCTGTTAAAGAAAGCTAAGTATCTACTTTCTACCACGAATTTGTCAAAAACCTCGAACTAAAATAATTATTGTTATCCACTATTTCAGGATAGAAAGCATTCTGTACATATTACATAATATAAACGATACAAATGTATGTCTCATAACATAAATTCAAGGTTATCACTTAATACTTATCAGTTCGGGTTTTTCAAACTGGTTTTGAAGCACAACCTGACAGAAATTAAAAACTTGATACTCTTTAAATATCAAGCTTGTACATTTCCGTAGTAAGCAGTTTACCTAGCTGTTTTCGTCTGATATTGAAATATTATTTTGATTGACAGCATGAAATTAGTATTTGAAACAGTGTTTGCTTTACAAAGCCGACAAATTTAATTTATGGATACTTTAATTATTTTCATACCGTTTTAAGCTTTCACCAATTTTGTATCAGTTTTAATACTTCGTTATAAAATGGCGGAATCTTTTGTGATGATTTTTCATTTCAAATTTCTAAAACAATGTCATAAATATTACCAATATCGTTTTAATTTGAGACATAGAGAAACTTCAAAATAGACGACTATAACCTTTGATTACACCGAAGTCGTTTTATGTCATATTGCAGAAAAAAATAAAATCCAAAATGAACTTTAAAAAATATTTTCAAATATTTGAGGATAGTTCTTAAACGTTTTGGACGACTTTATTTCAATTAATTATTTGCTTGTAGGTATATTAGAAATTTGTTTTCAATCACGCTAAAGAAGTATAACTTCAAACACGCGTACAGTAGTACACGCCCCTACTTTTTTACATCGTTCGTGTCTTCTTTTTTGTATGTAAAGGTCAACAACAAACTGGTTGCCAAATTATTAACGAAATCATAATAAGAAAATGTAAATATAAAGTATTTTAGCTCTAGACACCTTTACGCTTAGTTGACAAGGTTATATCCTGATTTGACATAGCTTTAATTAACTCTTAGATTGTAGCAGTTATTGCCAGGTTTTTGCTTAATCGCAATTTCATTATCATTACAAACTCTGCACCCTTCTACTAGTGTTTTAATAAAATTTGTAAGTCCGGTTCTGTTTGACCAATAAAAAAAATTGGTACCATATTTTAATCTTAAAATAATTTCAGTTTTAAAGCAATTATGAGATTTTTTGATTATTTTTGAGCCTATAAACCTTTTTTGACTATTAAAAACCTGCACACATATAAGCATTTCACGATCCAACAAACAATACCACAAGAATAAATAAAATTCAAAAGCATAACTCATAGGCGGTCCCGTTGATATGTCTACTGATGGATTTGTAACGTTAGTTTTAGTTAATTTTATTGATTTTCCATAGGCGTACCTAGTTAATTTGTATATTAGCGGTTTGATTTTAAAAAGATCTGTTCGTTTGTACCTAAATAAAGTAACTAAATAAAATGTTGTATTAAAAAACTCGACACGTAAGAAAGAGTTCGCTCGAGACGGTACAGCACTGGCCATTTTAAGATAGAAGCACAGAGGTCAAAAGAATGTGTCAAGTTCGAAATAGAGAATATTTATGGTTATTTATTTATTCTTGTGCTAATAATGTATGTGCAGTCATCTTAGGGCAAATATACTAGTTCGTTAAAAAATAATTTCTATATACTTCTCTCTATATATATATATATATATATATATATATACACGAAGCGAATGGGGCAAATAAAAAAAATTTCTAAAGAGCAAATTGTAAAACATAGTAGTATGGGCTGTCAACTGTATCTACTATAAATATAATTAATATTAAACCTCGTATGCTGTTATGCATATGTTGCAGAACTTCATATTATGATGTGATATGTTGAGCTCCATGAAGTTTAACTTTAATAAAGGATGGGCGGTATTACAATGTAACACAACTCATATTCAAAACGTTGCATGCACAACCCTAATGGGCGTTTTATTCTTATGCTGGGTTGCAGAAAGCACTGTCAAAAAATTGAATTTAACAATGACCTTATCGTATAATTACGGTTTGTATACATTCAGAAGTAGTCTAATGTGGATGTGTCATGTAGAACATTAAATTGTACAAAACAAATTAATGATCTACATACAAACAGATCGCTTTCCAACCTAAATTTTGATCCAAAGTCGTATAAAAATATTGTTTCGAAGTGAAAATTGTACAAAAAACTATGGTAGTATATGTATATTTAATTGTTAATAATATTTCCTACAGGAAAAGTGTCTGACAACCGATCCATGGATCAAAAAATATATTTTTTTAATATTTGACTTTGTGACATAACATTTAAAATCGTCCGGACTCCCCTGCCACATTTTTGTTACATATCTGAGATGACATCCTACATCCTAGTATTTGACATAATTTATGGATGGTCCCAGTAACAGGTAGGTATTTCACGAACTGGCTACTTTACCCTATACATGTACTCGTAAAGCAATGCATGTATGTGTGTTTGTCGGTGTACTTTGTATTCCAATCAGAGTTGTACGTTGAGTTGACTCGTCACGAAATTTCAAACTTAAACTTTACATCGACGCGTTTTCATGTATTAAAGGAAACCTAATATCCCAAGAGATTAGTTTTCCATGCTGCACTACACTCATGCATTGTGTACACTAGTGTAATATGGTTGTTTCGGATTCATAAGAATGTTGCAATTAGGACAGATCTTACGATAAGAGTGGCTAAGAACCGTAATTGTGAATGCCAGGCACGACATTTTGAGAAAAACAGGCTTTTAAACGAATGTTTAGAAAAAAACTGAATATGTTGGCTGTAGGAAGTACTATCAAAACCGACTTTAAAACAGAGTAATAAGGTGCAATTTTTCCGGACGTCTGTATAGTTTCCTACAAACCAGCATTGGATATATATTTTCTACATTTGAAAATAACTGACGAAATAAATCATAAGCTAAATAGTTCTAATAAAGATTGACATGTACACTCGTGACATCGGGCAATTTTTTTAACGTTGATATAACAATCGTTCTTGTCTTCGCTATGTTACTAGAAATATGACAACAATATAAAAATACTTTAAACTCCTATGGTATATCTTGTTCAAAATAATTTTCGTAGAAAATATGTGTATAGTGCTACTGTCTTGTTTTTTTTTCAGATTTTTCAATTGCATAGTTGCAAAGTTAGAAGGGGGCAGATAAAATTAATGACGTTAGGCACTTATATCTCGGGAAATGTTTATCTAAGAAAAATACAAAAGAACTGTTATTGCTTTTTTAAAGTTTTATGTATAGAAAGTTACTCCTAATTTTTTTTTTGTAGTTTTATTACACAGTTGTAAAACGGTACACATAAGATACCTGTCTACAAAATATCATCCGAATCGATTAAAAAATGGCGGACTGTGACAGAAGAACGGACGGATGGACTTGATAAAATTATAAGTTTCGTTTTTTGCCATTTGACTACAGAACCTTAAAAATATTATTAGAAAAATGCTATTACACGCTCAAAGAATATTTAGAAGATTGTTTTTTAAATTTTATATGTATATTATTTGTATATATTATCGTATTTTAATGGTATTGTATTTGTGAATGCAAGCCTAGATGCATAAAAGAAATATGTATTCTAATGCTA
The DNA here is from genome assembly GCA_034508555.1 of Venustoraphidia nigricollis. Lineage (NCBI taxonomy): Eukaryota > Metazoa > Arthropoda > Insecta > Raphidioptera > Raphidiidae > Venustoraphidia > Venustoraphidia nigricollis. The sequence goes on from JAVRKA010000009.1 coordinate 11,409,416, forward strand.
ATTGTGTTAATGTTGTGAGGATGCTATCGAAACACTGTCCGACCCTGCATTATATCTGGCGCTTATACCCGTCTCGAAGAACAACTAACAAAAGTACAAACTCAACTGGATACCTCAGAATCACGTCATATTACATAATGCGTTAAATGCCTTGAAGCTCAAAGTGTCGCATTAAAAGTGAAAGTCCTAATGTGCTTTCCTCTTGAACAGTTTTCATTTTCCCCAACTCCTGCGCTACTTACTTCCATCTCAAAAACAGATTCACAGTGCAGGTCCTGTAACCCAGCTTGGTAATTGGGTGCGCACTGAACTCACCCTGAGATATTGACACGTCATTTCACACAGAGCTGCCGGAGTGTTCGTATCCGTGCAGTCTGTAAAAAGTGTTTGTTTTCGATTTCGATTTTGTGGTTGAAAAATCCTACAATTATTAAAAGTAGAGTTAAGTTTTGGGCAGAAAACTATTGCTATTGACTGTAGTAAAATCATACCATGATCAGTATTTTATTTTAAGACACTTATATTAGCTTGACTTGAATATAGTGTGCTGCTGTATGTTGTAGGTATGTAAAAAAATCTTGCAACGTACTTTTCACTCTATTTCAAATGTCCAATTGATATGAAACTTTGCAGTCGTATGTAGTTTTCATGACAATACTATGTTTTGATATTTTGGCTATAATGGTTATGATATAACAAGTTAAAAAAAGAGAAATAAAAACATGCGGTGGAAGTGACAGTGTTGATGGTGGGAAAACGTGTGTCTAGTCGTTTAGAATATGATATATATAGGCGTGACTAAAATATAAAGATATATTTAAAAAAAAACACGCTTTTATCACTGCACCAAAAAGTAGAAAATACAATTTTCTCATCTATAACAAAGGGCACTCACTGGACTTATAATTTATTTAATTCATCTAGTATCCCAGGCTTTTAAACGTTATGGAAGGAAGAGAAATGTATTTTCTACTTTCTGGTACGTTGTTTACTTGTTATAGGCGTGTTTTTTATTATTTTTTTTTAATACATATTTTTTATACGCACATCTTACATTTTTTCTCACTCTGTTAGTCTTCGGTTTGTCACTGTATTCTCTGTGTAAGAATGTATCTTAAAATAAAATATTTTAATCATTTTGTATTGGTCTTTAAGTTCGTTATTGAGAAAAGCAAATTTCTTATTTACAAACGCAAACCAATTACCTACGTAGATAATAAATATATATGGTGTATATTTACGTATACTTAGATATAAAAAAACTAAACTGAGAGAAAATATCCTGTGCTAGATCGTAAATAAATATAGAATGTAAAAAGAGAAAAGAGAACAACGCATTAAAAATATATGAAATACTGGATAGAAATCTTGCTGTCTAAAAATAATGTAAACATTTTGTAAATTAAATAAAAAAACTTCTTGTAATAAGTATAAAATTTTGTTGTCAATTTAGATGTTTTGTTATGAAATAAATTAATTTCCGTATTGTGATTGGTAGATTCTCGGTTCGCTAGATTCAATTTAAATTCATTGAACAATTTTTTACAGTAATTAACTCTTCTTTGAAACATCAAAAGCGTTTATTAGATGCTAACTTTTACAAAAAATGTTGCCTGTTTTAAGTATCGTTTGATATAGGCATGATCAACATTAAAACAACTAGTTTAGCGGTTATATTACAAGACTTTATTCAATTTCACATATTAGTTAGTCAGCCAGTCAGTTCGAGTCAAATCTTTCAAGTCGTTTCGAACCATTTTTACTTGATCTATTGCTTTGAAATTTTGCATTCTTATGTAGTATCGATGGCAATACAATAATCTGATAACCATGATCTGATGTTGCAGTCAATATTGCCAGCTCACTATGTAACTTATTAATAGCCTATGGTAGACGAGCCGTGATTGGGTTAGTTTTTGTACATGCTTATAGAGTAGTTGACACACAGAAATAATAAAATATAGGAATAATATTCAAATGAAAACTGCTCTATTTTGTTTTTTTGTTGTTTTAAGAAACATAGACCAGAAGTCACTTTATAGATAGTCGGTTAATTAACCGTTAAATTATCCGACCAAAATTATTACTATCATAAATAACCGGTGACTTACATCACTGTCAAGCATTCGACCCATTTGAAGTGTGTTGCCCCCACCAGCTTTAAGCTCATTTTTTCTTGAAGCAAACGTGCATATTAGATACGTGTAAATATGTATATGTATAGTACAGTGGCACATAATCTCACAATATTTACTGCAATTTGTAAGTAGATGATTGCACAAAACGTCAGCAATGCAGAATACGCTCCTGCTAGTCCTTCTGTTATTCATGCATGAAGAATGTGGCGTATGTTTCTCTTCTTTTAGTAGTCACATAACACATTATATCTATGTGCTTCATTTCTACTGACAGGGCATTCACTGCGAGTCATGTTCCCTTGTGCCCCTATACTGTGTTTCTGAATGAAATGACAGTAGTTTTGTCCATATTGCCAGTGAAATGCATGAAAGTGTAGAAAAATGCGCTACTGACTTAATATTAACAAATATTTAAGACCAGGTTTAGATTAAAAATAAGGTGGTTTTATATTGAAACATTCATTTTAAGTCACAAAAAAGCTAAAAACGGATAATGAAAAATGTTCGTCTTTAAAGAATTGTAAAATTTAGACATGTCACGTGATCTGCTCTGTTCTATATAGTCTTGCTCAAGGGTCGAGACTGCTAGTGTTTATTCCTTTAGTTCGATACTGAAATAGCAAACAGAGCAATTTATCTTACTATTTTGTATAACAAACGCAATAGTGTAAAAAGTGTTAACACTTTTTAAATTGGAGTACGATACCAACCGTATTTGATCCACGCTGTAAGCATTTGTGTTAATTTTAAACGTGAATAATTTCCTTAATCGCAATTAAAAATGAAAAGCGCATGTGAATTGACCGTGATGGACTACCGTAACGTTTGACGTGTTATCCTTAGAACATCCAGACAGTAGATTCTATTTGTTTGAATTGCATGACTGCCACACACTTTGTGTGTTCGGTTTTGTGAGGTTATGGTGCAGCGACGGATGCTACAATAACAGCAATACAACACCGTCGTGGCGACTGAAAGCAATTTGTTAACACCAACTCACAAACACGTTATAGGAGTGTGCACATATGATTGCCATACGTAAACTGTCACAAACAACATGGCGATTGCTTCAGTAAACGCTTACGTTCATGATATTGTTTTGTATTTATTAAAAGTATACATATTTGTGTGTATACAATAATGGCTTTTGAAGTAAAACTTTTCGTACGTTAGGACAAATTCGCTTCATGAGATTAAAAGTGTAATGAAACGCTGCAAAGAAAAAGGGGCTCGGGATCAAACCATGCTGGTTCAGTCGTTCTCGAGTACCCGTACAAACAGATAAATAGAAAAACATTTTGGAAACTGTTCTTCTGGCTAGGTTACTTGCGAGTCATACTTAATACAACTGCCAAGTTTGTTTAATTTGGCAGTTAGTTAACTATTATACCCTTGAAGAAGGAATTATTGAGGGAAACCATGGAAAACCTAAACAATCCCGATACATGAATTATCGTTTTTCAGCAAGCAGAGTCGGAAACAGTCTTAGCCACATCTACCCCTGCAGTTCGCCTGGATTTGAATCTAGTTACTTCTGAATGTGAGTCAAGTATTCTCAACATTAATGTCTCGGTTCTTACCGACGTTGATCTTTGTTGTCGAACATCTGTCGGTTCTTATATGAAAATATTTATGGCGTTTTGATAATAATTTTTGGAATGTCTTTTGTGACTGCATTTCTTAATGTACATTTTCTGTTGCACGTTATTCATTTTTTTCCACTATAGTAAAAATGTCTGGAACTGTATCAAATGATTTAATAGTAGCCATAAAGAAAATCGGATGTCTCACACCAGCTAGCACATTATTCACTTAAAACTACATTTTCATTCGTTGTTAAGTATATTTATTATTTCTATATTACGTTCCTATGTAAATCGAATACGACCCTTCACTTTTCAAATGTGTCTGAAAATATTAGTAGCTACAAAAGTAAATTAAATCATATTTTATCTCAAAAATATCAACGTAATTGATTTACCAGATGTTCAGGATCTATGAGGTAGTTAAAAGTATAACTTGTGAGATCAAAAGACCCCATATATATAAATTATTATCACAGATGTCTATACTGTACACTTGGCGTTTCGCTATTAAGTCCAGCTCCTTAGATATTATTTCCACTATGCGAACAAAAAACGGAGTGTGCCCATCGAGTTTCACCTTCAACGCACTACCTGCAAACCAATCGTTAGCAACTCATTTCATTTCTTCCACTTCTGAGGGTGTCGTTTTTTTTTAAACGGAATTACTCTCATCGCCAGTTTTACTTAGAAAAATTCGATATCTGGCACTTTTATGCTTTGATCTTCTGACTTTTATTTTAAAGAGAAAAAAAATAACTCACGTCTATCTGTATACCAACAACTTCATAATAATATATCTAACATTTTAATGCACGCAATAAATCGGTAAAGGTAAGATTGCAGGGATTTTTATCTGCCTACGTGTTCAGTGTCTTAGGTTGAGCTTTAAGTTTCTGTTTCGGGGTTTCGCAGCTGGTCTAAAATAAGTGAACTGTGAGTCTGACCAGGACCGTCATCTTTATAGAACTGCTTACGCTAATTGTTTTAGGACTTAATGTATTTGCTTATATGGCACTAATACCCTTGGTCGAACGGGATCGGCTAAAAAATCTTGACGGCTCATATAATTGTAAACAGCTTGGCACAATTTCGAAAAACACTCTCAAAATAGCTAATAGATTTTAAACGAAATTTGGAATACATGTTGGAAACAGTCACTTCAAGAAGCTTATTTAAAGTTGGTACACTCGAATCCTTTTGAGTTGATTTTTAAGGCTACCAATAGCTGGGGTTATTTGAACGTAGCATCATTTGATATTTTCAATTTATTATTTTTTAAAATAAAAAAAAAAGTTCAATATAATTTTACCAGTTCCCCCATAAAAATTGTTCCATCTACATTATATTGTGAGGTACATAGTATTAAAGTCACTACCCAGAATAAGCGAACTGCCTCAAGGTCACAGAACTGGAGGCCAAACATCAAAGTGCCGACAGAAGCTGACACTATACTTATTTACATATATAAAATTATGTGCGTTTCTTTTTTTAGCATATATCGAAATAATGTATACATCGAAATATTTTTTTCAGCGGAAAACACTGCGATACAACCCAAACTGAGTTCACTAATTTTTTCCCATCTTTATTTTGACAAGGTCGGTCCTGTGACATATCATACAGTTAAAACTACACGCGGAGGTTACGGTAGGCCGAGATGAATGTCCTAAACGTGCTTCAGACGCGCTCAACGCAACGGTTTGGTTGAGTCGTTCGGCCAACGCGTTCAGTCGGTGTCGCTTGAATTCCTTGCGTTACATAGCGCATATCCCAGCTCTCGTCTCTCTGCAAGAGCTGCTTGCTTGTTCAATGCTGCTCAGTCGCCATACGCCGATAGCCACAGCTATAGATTTGTATTAGTGTAAGCTTTACTCGACAGATAAGGACTTAGGTGAAATATAAATAATCTAAAGCAGAATTTTTCTAACCTTTTACACTATTGGGACCATCGAATTAAAACATTTCTGATCTATTTTGATTCAGTTTGTATACTGGATAGGGTCAGTGCACTTAATAATAATACTACTTTTTAGGGTTGCTTTTAAAACGAACCTTATAGGATCATTCTCATTTCACTTTGTCTGTCTGTCACAGCGTATTTTCTCCGAATATTCTGGGCGAAGAAAGTTGAAATTTGGTACATAATATATAGAGTTAAGTGACCCAATCACTGACGTATAACGTAAATAAACGATTTTCAATTTTTTGGGGTTATAAATTAGAAAAAAAAATAAGTACACCATATAACGTATCAAATTAAAAGATTTGTTATGAGAAATACAAATTAATTTTTATATAATTTTAAAACACATAGTTTTAAAGATATTTGAGAAAACATACAAAATCGAAGATGCTGCCCGCTTTATCTCGGAAACTTATGAACCATTTTTTTTAAAGAAATAGGGAATATAGAACCTCACTCGTAGTTTATAAGAAAACCTAAACGAAAATCCTAAGTCTTAAAATTCTCACGGAAAACGGAATAGTATGGAACCCTTCCCCCGCGAGTTCGGCTCTTTTTTGACCGGTCTTTTTGTATATAACACGTAATTTAGCGACTACATCGCGATTTGACAAGTAGGTACTTATAGCTACGTTAAATTGAGTAATTTGGCTGTAGCGTTTGTTTCTCATTCGAATTGTGTTCGACAATTTGGCGTTCGTGACACATTTACAAAGAACCTAATCATACTATCGTAAAACAAAAATAAGCGCGTGTTCGCTGGCCTTTATTTTGGATTATATAGATGGGTAACTATTAACGCGGCGCAGTGCAGAATCCAGCCGACAAAATAGTATATTTACATGCAGTAATACTACTTATTAAATATTAGATATTTGTTTTTTTAAATGCAAAAAAAATACTCTTTGAATAAAATATATCAAATAGCAAATTCCATATTGAAGTACATCTTTTACAAATCTCCACCAAATTATATATAACACATTTTTCCATAAGTAAATGCACTCTCCGTAAATTATTACTATTGTTACATATTTTTTTATAAAATCAGACAGACAGGGCCGTCTTTAAGGAAAATTAAACATTTTCAAAAGTGGTAATAAATTCTTCCAATAGTGCATGTGCCATATAAGGTGTGTTTGGTATCGTGCTCCACTATAAAAGTGTTATACAACAGGCCTGTTTCGTATTTCAGTATCGTTTGAAATGAATACATTCTTTTTAAATTCTTGTTTGCAAATAGGAAGGATATAAGAACGAAATATTTGGTTTGTTTCTTATTTTTTTATGGATAAGGAATAATGCGCACTGTTCAAAATTATCAAATTTATTGCTATAACTAATTAGTACTTTTGGTAAACGTAATGTAAACTTTTCAGTGTAAATTTCACTGAGTTATCTACACTTCATTAATATACCAAACATTTACCAGTGTTAAAAATGATATATTTCAGCTATTTCCAATCTGTTGCAAGTTATGGGATAATATTTTGGGGTAATTCTTCATCGCTACGAAGAATTTTTCTCATCCTGAAAAGAATAATGAGAATAATGACATTTAAATCTAACTTGTTTCCACGTAAAGAGTTGTTTCAATGTTTAAAAATCATTACCTTGCCAGGATTGTACATTTACGAATATATAATGTTTGTTTACAAAAATAAAGAATTGTTTGCTCAGAATAAGGATATGCATCACCGTAACACGAGAAATAAAGCTCAATTAAGACTACCATTACACAGAACGGCGCTTTTCAACAAAAGTGTATATTGCAGTTGTGTAAGACTATATAACCATTTACCAGCAAATATAAGAAACATTGCAACAATTAACACCTTTAAGAATAAAGTCAAATCGTTACTGACAGCCTTTAAACTCTATTCTGTGGATGAATATTTTAACATAACTTTTTAATTTTTTTATACCATGTTGATTGTAATTTTGTAAATTTTGTAATTTTTTGACAAACTCCCATCTATCGATGTTTCACGGAGTAAATAAATATTATTATTATTATTATTATATCTATAATATGCAAAAACAAATGCACTAAATAAGAAGGCGAATGCACGCCTGTCGTTTTTCGACTAAAGAGGTAAAGAAGTAGAGAGAGTATGAAGAAGTAGTGAATAGGGCAGGTGGAGGGTGTGTGTTGGTATAGCGGGTAGGTCGGTCTAGCCTCGACGTGTTATTAATATAGAAACTGTGTGATCATATATCTAAGCATTTGCAACGACCGCCCAGTAAAGACCAGCGTGCGCCATCGTCCCTATTTCCCTTATATCTCTCTCTGTATACATACATCCATATAAGTCTACATAGTGTGTTCAGTGACCTGTCTGATTTGTTTAAATAACGAATGAAAAAATTTAAATTTCTACAAATCTAATAAAATAAACACCAAATAAATCAATAGAAAATTGATATATATTAAAAACAAACTTTTTCGTGTAAACTTTACTTACGATTGAAGTAAAATTTCTTTGGAGTAGTTGCATATTTTACGATTGAACTAAAATAAAAATAAATCAGTCATGATATTTGAATTTTATATTACACTATTGATCGCCCTGTGGGGGGTTCGAATCCAGTTTCTACTCATGGAAGTATATATATGCTCCTTACGCATTTTATATCAATGTTTAAAATTTCCGAGAGCTTTACCTTAGGGATGGCGATCTGAAATCGATTAATCGAAGAATCGATTTCTTGGGCCAAAAAAATCGATTTTTTTAATCGATATATAGTACTGACTCGATCCAATGAACCGATATTTCACCCTTGAAAATCGAGATTCGATTTTTTCTAGTTTGATAAGAATGATAGAATGATTTACAATTAGCTGAATGACAGTTTTTCACTTAATTACTCAAAAACTCGCGAGATGGCTGGGTTTTCAGTTTCTTTCGTCTCTCCTTAAGCACTGGGAACTATAAATTATATCATTTCCAAACTTTTTATTGGACGCAATAAATGTTTTTTTTTTATACTTGATACTTTGATATGGTTCTAAGAACAGCTTTAATTAGTTAAAATGATAAATAATCGATAATTATGGTGTTCCTTATGTTTTCCATAATATAAAAATATATTTATACGGTAAATACATACTCTAAAAGCAAACTGAAAAAAGATCGATTTCTGAGAAATCGATCTTGTAGACCGCGATTTTTTTGTGAATCGATTCATCAGATTTCGATTCGAATCGATTTAAAAATCGATCATTTCTGAAATAATCGCCATCTCTACTTTACCTAGTGTTGCAAAAAGAATAGTCCTACAAAGATATGGCGTCTTCATCTTAAAAAATCCAGATAGATCTTTGAACTGTATACTTATGCAACGTGGATAGCCTCTTACTGCTCTAACATACAAGCCAAGATATTTTAAGGCTTTACGTCGGCTCTCTCTTCTATACCATATGATAACGATAATCTTCCCTATACGGTTATTACAGATACTGTTCAAAATTATATGCTGTTCGTAATCATGTTTTACGTAACAAATGATATTAGCTCTAACCACTGGCCATTGCTTAAACAACCTAAAACACACTCTGCCTAAGCGAACATTATGCTCTCTCAGCGTCTAATAGATTTTCTAATTTTTAGTAGTTTTAATTTTTTACGACCAACAGTGACAGGGATATTTGGGAGTAGTAACTAAATCATATTTTTAATTTAATAGATATTATTTTTAATATTAAAATAAAGGTACAATTGATACTTTCACTTTCTTGGGTTAGAATCTGGAGACTCAAATTTTATAATTTTAAATTCTGTTACGGATTCTCAAATGAGATTTATTTTTTCAAAATTAAATCTACTCAGGTGAAGTCATGCCGAGAATGATAAATCGTTCGAACGATCAAACTATCAAATAGTAATGATGTTTAGTATTGAATTTATATTTTTCTTGAGTCCGCCTTAGTTTTTGTTATTTTATGTAATTTCCTTTTTTTATTATATTATGTAATTTGTTTTAATTTTAATTCTTTGTCTTTTAATAAAATTTATTCTAAACTTTGATTTTGTCAAAAACTGTGTTTGCTTTTCTGTCCAAAAATAAAAATATTCCTTTGTCCATTTACATGGATTTGGTCCTTCGACGAAACATATTGGTCCTTATCGAACCGGATTGTATCAGATAAACGTTTTTTGTGGAGTATTTGATTTTTTTTTTTGGAAAGCACATGGTTGCAACTGGTCAAGTTGTCAGAATCATTAGCAATTTGGCTAATAATTAATTTAACGAATGCGAATAAAGTTCAAAAGCCGGAATCGTAATTTATCTGTACTGGAAAACAAGTATTGGACGTCCGGAGAAAGATTCTGTGGTCGCCATTTGTTGCTGAGTCGTGACTATGGACATTCAAGTTTGAGGTTCAACAAAAAGAGCCTTGTCAAGCCTTCGTCACGAGCACTATTGAAGAAAAATTTGAAGAGTTCCGTTTGCAAGTACCTATTGGTCTTCAAACTCAAGCGTAACGTCTGTTTTTGTTAAGTATACCTACTAATCTGTAAAATGTATGTATTTATTTCAGACAATTTGCGTATTTAATTCAAATTTAAAAATTCAAATAAAGGTATTTCTATTTAATTTGATCATAACGAAATAATTTTAACTGTTTGCACTTATAGCGATTTATACATTGTAACTTATATTTTCTATTTCTCATTGAAATTGTGCTTATTTTCAACGTTTTCCTTTATTGTTGATCTAATTTTTTGTCTTCTTGATTGCGTTTCATATTCATAACAATGAGTTTCAGCGCTGATGATATTAAAGGTTTTCTTAATAATAGAAAGTATTTGAAAGGTAGGATAACTAATGTCGAGAACATGTTAGGCAATATCGATAATATCACTAACGTGGCTGATTTAGTAATTTCATTAGATCGACTGAATGAAATTTTTAAACGCTTTGAAGACATACAAATGAGTTTAGAGGCTATCGACGAAACCAAGTACGGCCCTGAAGGTCAAGTGATAGAAAATAAGTACATGGATTTGATGAAGAGAATAAAGCGTGCAATATCTATATTAGAGCAGAAACGCGATGATAGGCATTTAGCAGATCATCAGACTCTTGCGTTACCCAAAATAAATCTACCTACATTTTCAGGAGAATTTACTAAATGGATGAATTTCAAAGATTTGTATATTAACCTCATTCAAAGTAATCCTGAATTAAACAAAATTAAGAAGTTTTACTACTTAAAGTCTGCTTTAAAGGGAGAAGCTGCCGCATTAATTTCAACCATTGAATGTTCTGAAGCCAACTATGACAGTGCTTGGCAAACAATTGTCAAAAGATATGACAATAAAATATTAATTGCGAATTTACATTTGAAAGGCATCTTCGAATTAACCAAAGCTACCCAGCAGCCGGGTTCTCTGAGAAATTTGGTGAATGAATTCTCACAGCATTATAATTCTTTAAAATCACTGGAGATTGAGAATATAACCGATGTGTTTTTAATTTATTTACTTTCTCAAAAACTAGATTTCGAATCCATTCGTGAATTTGAACTTCAAAGAAATGTAGAAGAATTTCCTACCATAGAAACATTCAAGGAATTCTTGTTAAAACGTTGTCAAGCCTTTGACATATTGAGTGGTGAAGCCTCTGAAAGCAAAGCAGTTACCTGTTCCTCAGTTGAAAGGAGTAAGAAGTGCAACTATTGTAATGGCTCGTCGCACACAATTGTAAAATGTTTCAAGTTTCTGAAATTAAAGCCGGACGAAAGACGTAACGCTGTCAATAAACAAAAATTATGTTTTATATGTTTGAGCAATAAACATCATTCAACCAAATGTTCATCTGAAAGCGGAAATTGTAAGCAATGCTCTCAACGACATCATTTTTTGCTTCATTTGAAGAGCTCTTCTCCCCAAAATGTGCCTGATGAGCCTTCTACAGCAAGTTCCGAACAGCAGGAAAATGTTTCAGCGCATGTAAGTTGCAGAAACTTCACAAACAAAGAAAATACTATTCTTTTGTCAACTGCTCTCGTGAATGTACTCGATGTCCGCGGTAATAAACACATCTGCAGATTGTTACTGGACAGTGCAAGTGACCGGAACTTTGTTACTGAAGAATTTTTGAAATGTCTTGATGTCAAATCTTCTGCATCGAAATGGATGGTATCAGGTGTTGGATGTTCTTCGACAGCAGTTAATAAAGTAGTCACGCTAAAAGTTGAATCACGCGTTACTGATTTTAAATTTCAAGCTCAGTTTGGCGTATTGGATAAAATTACCGAAGATTTGCCTAAGTGCAGTTTCGATAAAGATTTATTACGCTGGTCTTCCTTTGTTCGTTTAGCGGATCCGAACTTTAATGTGAGCAACAAAATTGACATGTTGCTTGGAGCTCAACTCTTTTATGAGTTATTGAAAAAGGGTAAGATTCAAATGAGCGTTGCTAGTCCAGTTTTGCAGAATACCTCTCTGGGTTGGATTTTTGGAGGTGCTTTGAATTTGAAACCCGAATCACGGTATGAAGCTGTTGCCAACGCAGTCACTTTACATACCACAGTGGAAAACTTAAATGAAATTGTGAGCAAGTTTTGGAGTATGGAAGATTTTGCTTCCAAAAAGCGGATGCTATCCAGTCAAGAAAAGCTTTGTGAAGCGTTGTACACCGAGTCTGTAACAAGAACGCTTTCAGGAAGATATGAAGTAGACCTTCCCATTTTGACTGAAAAATTGCCTGGATTAGGAAATTCCTATGATTATGCGTATCGTTGCTTTATGTCTTTGGAGAGAAAATTCAAGAAAAATCCTGAATTTTTTCGGCGCTATAAAAACTTCCTGGATGAATATGTTCAACTGGGACACGCTCATGAAATAGAAAATTTTCCATCTACCGATCAAGCTATGGAGTACTATTTACCCCACCATGCTGTTTTGAAAGAAACTTCATCTACTACGAAGATTCGCATTGTATTTAATGGATCTGCACTTACCGATACAGGAATCTCGCTAAATGATGTAATGTTAACTGGTCCTGTGGTTCAGTCTGATCTTTTTTCCGTACTGCTTAGGTTCAGAACCTATAACTACGTAATTATTACTGACATAGCAATGATGTATCGACAGATAAATATAAAGCCGAAATATCAGCCTCTGCAGCGTATCTTGTGGAGAGATCATCCTGAAAAAAGGTTGAAGTGTTTGCAACTAAGTACTGTAACTTATGGCACCGCATCGGCTAGTTTATTGGCAACTCGTACGTTGATGCAACTTATAGCTGATGAGGGACATAAATTTCCCTTGGCCGCAATGGCTTTGGAAAACAATTCATATGTAGATGACATTATGACAGGTGCTAACGATTATGATACAGCTTTGCAACTACAAGATCAACTTATTGGATTACTAGAAAAAGGTCAATTTGAGTTGCATAAGTGGTATTCAAATGACGTACAGCTTTTGAAGCGAATTCCTGAATGCAAACGCGAAAAATGTAACTTTCCGTTACAGGACGGTTCGTTTTCTTTAAAAACACTCGGATTAATTTGGAACCAGATTCGTGATGCATTTCAAATTCATGTATCTGATTACGGTTTGAGTAAAGAAGTCACGAAACGTAAAATCTTAACTATTACTGCTAAGATATTTGACCCTCTTGGTCTCATTCTTCCCATAGCGATTCAAGCTAGGATCATTCTTCAGTCTGTGTGGCGCGAACAACTCGACTGGGATTCGCCTGTACCACATCACATTGCTGAAAAATGGAATTGTTTTGAACAAGATTTGTCAGCACTGCAAGACATATTCATTCTTCGTTTACTCTTCTCTAGTAAATCTACGCAATTACAATTGCATGGATTTTCTGACAGTTCTGCGCAGGCATATGGTTGCGCTGTCTATCTAAGAGCTTCAGATCTAAACAATCGCATAACTGTTAATTTGATTACAGCCAAATCAAGAGTGGCGCCGATAAAACCCACCACGTTGCCACGCCTTGAGTTATGTGCCGCTGTTCTTTTAGCACGATTGCTGAATTCAGTAAATAAAATTTTACAGTTGAACGTTGATGACGTATTTTATTGGACAGATTCCACTATCACGCTCGCTTGGATACAATCGGATGCTTCCAGGTGGAATACTTTTGTTGCCAATAGAGTATCCGAAATTCAAGAATTGAGCGCCAAGGAATCCTGGAGACATGTTTCTTCGGCCGATAATCCTGCTGATGTTGTGTCACGAGGACTGGAACCAAGTCTTTTAAAAGAATGCACAATTTGGTGGCATGGACCAACTTTTTTATCATCTAGCTACCAATGTTGGAAAAACGGTATAAAGGTCTATCAACATGATGATTTACCTGAAATCAAGATTTCCTCACATGTTTCATGCTCTGCAACAACTGAAGGTCTTTATTTTATTGACATTTTTAGCAAGTTTTCTTCTTTCAGTCATCTAAGAAGATCTATTGCTTATGTTTTAAGATTTTGTTCTAATTTGAAGAAAAATGCAAATAAATTAACTGGTTTATTGTCAGTTCCCGAACTAAATGGTTCTATGAAGACTATTGTTAAAGTGTTACAGCAGCAATATTTTTGTCGCGAAATTTCTTGTCTACAAAATAGTAACAATGCTACTACTGTTGATTTGAATTTTAGTAAATTAAAATATTTACACCCCTTTTTAGATGAAGACGGTATCTTACGTGTAGGTGGTCGGTTAAAACACGCACCGAATATTACTGATTTTCAACGGTTTCCCATGATTTTGCCATCTAATGACCATGTTACAACACTCATAATCGTACATGAACATGAGCGTTTAATGCACGCTGGTGCCCAGTCAACGTTAGCAAGTTTGCGTCTCCGATTTTGGATCATAAATGGAAGAAATGTGGTAAGGCTTATTCTGCGTAAATGTGTTAAATGCTTCAGATTTGCAGCCACCCCTGCAGAACAAATCATGTCTGCATTACCTGCGGAAAGAGTGACTCCTCATCGACCGTTTTTAAATACCGGTGTTGACTACACGGGCGCTGTTAGTATTAAACAGTCTCGTATACGTAAAGCTTTAATTACTAAAGGTTATATTTGCCTCTTCATTTGTATGTCTACAAAGTGTATTCATCTTGAGTTAGTTTCTAATATGACTAAAGAAGCTTATCTTTCAGCTTTACGCCGATTCATGTCTCGACGTGGTAAACCTATTAAAATTTTTAGCGATAATGGTACTAATTTTCGCGGTGCTCATAATGATTTACAAGAGTTGTATAGATTATTCAACAATAAAACAAACGTTGAAGATATTTACAATAAGATGTCTAATGACGGAGTGGACTGGAGTTTCATTCCCCCATTCTCTGCCCATTGGGGAGGCTTATGGGAAAGTGGAGTTAAGCAAATTAAATATCATTTAAAAAGAGTTATTGGAAATTCTATTTACACATATGAAGAATTTAATACTTTCCTTACTCAAGTTGAAGCCATTGTAAACTCCAGGCCTCTCCATCCGCTATCATGTGAACCGGAACAAATTGTATGTTTAACTCCAGCGCATTTTTTAATAAATGATAGTTTAACAGCTCTTCCAGAGCAAGATTTTGTTGATATACCCACAAATCGTTTGTCATTGTGGGAGCAAATACAAAAACTTCGCCAGTTATTTTGGAAACGGTGGAGTTTAGACTACCTAAATTCTTTACAGCAAAGAACTAAATGGCTATATGAAAAATCAGACATTTTGCCTGGCACTATTGTTCTTGTAAAGGAGGATAATGTTCCACCTATGCAATGGTGTTTGGCCAAAGTCGTTAATTCCATTCCAGGAAAGGACGGTCATGTCCGAGCTGTCTCTTTGAAAACTAAAACCGGAATTTATACTCGCCCTATATCAAAAATTTGTATTTTGCCCTCTAATTGATTGCTTTGTTTGTTTTCTTTTTTTTCTGTTTATTTGTTGAAACTTTACAATTTCAAGAGGAGGTGTATGTTTAGTATTGAATTTATATTTTTCTTGAGTCCGCCTTAGTTTTTGTTATTTTATGTAATTTCCTTTTTTTATTATATTATGTAATTTGTTTTAATTTTAATTCTTTGTCTTTTAATAAAATTTATTCTAAACTTTGATTTTGTCAAAAACTGTGTTTGCTTTTCTGTCCAAAAATAAAAATATTCCTTTGTCCATTTACATGGATTTGGTCCTTCGACGAAACAAATGACAACGTCGTTAAATGAAAAAGGGCGCATAAAAATCGACCGATTTCATGCACATTTTTTCATATAAAATGTGTCTATAATCTATACAATTCGATAGTTCGATCAGCCGATGGATTTAGCATTGTAGACAAAACGTCAGGCAGAAGTACCACTAGATCACGGCCCACAAGCTCCGGAAATCATGAAGATTTGAGACAAACACCTACCATGGCTTCTATGTGTAGATTGCAGCTACAGCTATAGTCTTATGGATAACGTGACGACGCACATCTTTAACAGTATTGTGAACGCACCTTACCGAAGAAGTATTGTTGTTAAAAGGGCTCCCCGGTTGTGCTTTAAAGCTTGCCTGTGTCCATGCTTGTGCTGTGTTTGTGTGTGTACATGTGCGTGAAAGGGTGTTAGCTAAGGGTTAACTTCGGTTATACGGCGGCTCGTCTTCCCTGTACACTGTAGATAGAGCCATTGTCTTAATTCAGATTTATAGCTATAACCTGGATTAATAATGTATTTGTTATTGTGTATCGTCATGCCGGTGAAGGATGCTTTAGTTTAGCTTGTCAACATTATTATTAATTGCGGTTTATTGTGAAAATCGGATATTAGGTACCTGTCAATATTTAGGTACAGTTTGCCGATGAAGTTTTGGCAGCGGATAAACTAAGCCGGACTCAAATCTCTCTCGCACGGAAGTAACAAGTTTTTTCAGACGGAAGGAATAAAACTATCAATCAATTATTAGTGGAAGCATGGAACAATTGCAACATCCAATCTATTAAATTTTGTTTAAACTATTGATGCGCATAAAAGAACGACATTTTGAATACAATAAGTGCAAAAAATATGTAAATCAAATTGTTTTTATATTTAACTAACAAACCAAAAAGTCAATTTATTTTATTTTTCCAAAAACATCATCAGCCAACAAACAACATTAATTAGATTATTATCAATCGATTCACATAGTGCTCCTGTGAATAAAAAAAAAATAAACTCACTTTTCTGTAAATAATTACCTTAAATGAATTCAGAAACGATTATGCAAATTAAATTCACCCGAACATAAAACTTCTTATTTATTATCATTTAAACTTTATTTAGTTCAGTTCGTAAATTCTAGACAGTGACTAATACACTTCACAAAGCAATATAAGCGGCACAGCTTTTATTCATGCGAAATCTAAGCACGAGTCTGCTTTACATTGTTCCATTGGTTTGCCGCTACATTAAACTTGTTAGTAACTAATTTATTTCTGAATTGAACTATAGGTATCATAAAAGTGAAAAACTTTATCCTTTTTTTACTCCAGGTAATTCGTTTAAAAATGAAAAATGCATTTTTATATGCGATTTTCTGAAAGAATATTTCATTACAATTTTTCTTTACATTTATATAATCAAATGCACATAAAACTGCTTTGATCTAAATGAATTTCTTTGTAAATTTCATTTCGTTTCATTGAACGGTTTAAAAGCGAAGATGCATTCTACATTTCATATTGTAAACTATATCTGTACGTTACAGAAAAACAGGAAAAAATTGGCAAAATTATTAATAAAACCATGTTATTTAAATATATTTAAAAAAAAATGATAACCTTGCGACAAAACTCCGTTTGTCTGTCACACGCAAAATGGTTGATACTTCAGGGGTTGTAATTTTTTTTTATTTATTTACTTTGCGCATTAACTTTTTTTTTATTTGGCGCATGCTTTATCTTTTTTACGTAATTTTAAAATAGTAGGTTACGTATCAAATGTCTGAAGTATTTTCTCATGACTCAGTGTGACATTATGGTAAAACGAGAGCTCAGTGAGTTTTAATAGTCACACAAATCATAAAATAATCACACGCGATGTATATAGAGTATTTTTTGAACATACCCCTTATAAAATAGCTGATTTTTACTTGAATATTTTCAAAATTTTTGACAGTTCAATTTTGAGCAAGATCTCTTCTGATTCTAGACCGCGCTCAATTCTCACGCGGTTAGATTATGATTTACATTAAAAATGGAACTACGTTTATTTTGCTTCAGGTAATTTTACACCACTAACGTTAAATATATCATTTCACGAGCGCTATAAAGGCATAAAAAGCGGTTATTTTGTAGGGGGATGTGCAAAAAAAATTATATGGGGATTGGGAGTATTCAATGAAAAGTCATTGCTTTCCCATTCCGTAACATACGACGTTTCGTCGCTTATTTATATGAAAACCGGTACCTTTACCCAATTGTAACAGCGTGCACGTCAATCGGTAGTCTATAATGCCACACTTTATACCCGGATATACTCAGCTTTCTTGGTAACAATGTGTTTTACGTGTAAATTGCAACCACTCTTTTATTTCTGAAACTAGCAAAAATAATAATTGGACCGCTTAGAAATGGAATGAGTTAACCGACATTTTTTAACGAGTTAACTGCACCATGACTGCAGATGTGTTAAGCCTTGTTTTCATCAAAGATAACATTGTTATAGATACGTGTTTAGAACAAAAAAAAACATTTATAATATAACTGGAAGCTCGTGAGTGTGACAAAAATAACGTATGTCAAGTTTCGAGAGCGTAGTAATCAATAGAAAGAACTCATAGACGACAAAAAATAAAAAAAAATAAACCATTTATTATTTTATGTCGTCGTTTGATGAGTTCGTTCCATTAATTTTAGTCTTACTACACTCTCGATACTTGATATTAGTTATTTTTGTCGCAATGACGAGCTTCATCTTTTCATTGTAATTTTTTTTTTGAGAATATCTAATTTTTATTTAATTTTTTCATAATAATTTCCATTTTTTTTAAATATAAAAAAACGTTTATTTTGCACTATGATGATGTAAAAATAAGCACAATAACGCTACCTCTCCATGGCGAATTGAAAAGCAAAAATTTCCATTTGTGTAAATAAGGTTTAGTACTACGATAACCGTATGTAAAAATGAACACAGTAACTCCATCTCTCGGTGTAAAAATGAAAAGCCTAAATGTATTTGTATCCCTGTAAATAAAGCTTTTTAGTAGATCGTCTGTCCTTACGAACTCGGCAATCTACTGTCACGGTGTCAGTATGGCTGTTATTGGAAGGCTTTTTGAAAATTTACTGTAATTTGATATAACGTATTTATTTCAATAAAAAAAATTAAAATTAAATCTTGCATGCGGTAGAGTCAGAAGTAGGAAGTTCTCTTACGTTCTATATCTAATTTTGTTATTCAAGATTGTGATTTGTATGTTTCGTTTTCAATTATTCATTCTGGATAGATACTAGAAAAGAAATATTAAAGTCTTTCTTGTAGAGATTTTTATTTTTTACCTCTGGCAACATTGGAGACAACCTGCAGAATCTGTTGTGGTTTCCGTTATATCGATTGGATCAATTGGTAAACAGAAGCCATAGTCTATTGTGCTGTTAACAGTCATAGATTTCTATCTAGTGCCAGAATGTTGTGATGCAGACTATAAGTACAGTATTGGTAAAAGTTATAAAGATTGGAAATTTGCCACCACGACGGGAAATAACAACAAATGGGATTGAATATGAATCAGTTCGAAATCAACAACCTTGGCGCGCATCCGGGGGCTTCAAACTAGGGAACTAAATCTTGAACGATTGATTCATTGTCAATGCCTTCGACCGAATATGCATTACCAAACCATGATCGTTTGGAGACAACGCTGAATACGCAAACGGAAATATGCGACTTGCAGTGTATTTCTGGAAATGTGTTTTATACCCGATACTGTAGCAGCATAGGCGGTCACGTAACAGGACCGTGCATCCAGTAATTAAAGGGTTGAGTCCCGCCATTGGTGTTAAACAAACAGTCAAACCATCGCAACTAAAGATGGGATATTTCGAGTGAAAATTGTCCAACTATTCGATTATTAAAATATCTCGAGAGGTCATTGGTATGGTTTAACTTACGAGTTACGACTTTAAATACAATCTCCAGTAATAAATTATTGTACTGCGTATTTTCATTACTCTTTAAAACACTGAATGTAATTTTCCTTTTCCGATTTCATTGGACAATATTTAATACAATATAATATTATTTACTTAGTCTTTTATCTGTCACTGTCCTAAGAAGCATTTCATACAGGTGACTCTCACAAGTCTTACAATCGCAAGTTCATTCGTTTTAATAATCATATCGAATGCACAGACAGATAGAATGAATTGTATTTTCACTTGCAACCTAACCACTCGAGATGCTTCTACAAGTATGTACTACCTGAATACGATTACTTACGTCTTTTATCTGCGTCTGTACTATGGAACACTGTATTGTCTGTGTTCTTTCAAGACAATCGAAACCGAGAGCAAAATTAATTGGAAAATTGAAACATTAATTCATTCACGCATCATAGTGCCAACACACCTATTATTTTATACATCAGCTGAAGGAATTGTTTCGAATAAATAAATTTCATTATAACTAATAACAATCATTCGAGTAGCAACCAGATTATCAAAATCATTCGATTACTCCCATGTCTAATCGCAACCAATATATGTGTAGGTGCGACAGTATACAGCATACACGACATGTGCGTGGTAGCAACCGTATGTTTTGTTGTTGTGTGGTGTGGATGCACAACGAACAACGCTGTGAACGAATTTTTTTTTTGAGCTGTCACGAATTGCATGTAAAAAATGGGGTTCTCAACTACTTATGCCTCATACAGTAGACGGATTGACCAATGGTATTTCATTGACGATTTTAGCAACAACGAAACAAAAATGTAGCCTGTGCCACGTCAACTAGTTAAAAAAACCAGTTGTTGCATATATGTTTGTCGTGTCGTTAACTATCGTTGCGATAGCAAATTTCGAAAGGATCAATAGGATATTTGATTCTTATCTTTTAACTTACTACTCACTAGTATCAATTTATTTAACACTAGAAAGACGGGCTGGGGTCAAATGACCCATTCTGAAGTTATACTGCAAATAAATAATGTACTATTTATTTATATGGCTTGGCATTTCGTGACTTTTAATGAAATTGCTTCAATTTCACGACAAACGTGTTTATATAGTAATATTACTACACAAATGTAAATAAATAGAACATCTACCTACAAAGACGGTTGGGGTCATTTGACCCACAACATAAGGTGTAACCTAATTACCAGGTCGTCGAGCAAATCACAATGTTTTGACTGAACAGCAAGAACCTACTTCATTTTCACGAAGGCAAATTGGAGTAAAGTTTATTTCAGCTTGGAAACTTTCGATTGACGATACAATATTACGCCATATTAAAAAATGTACTGAGACTGAAGTACATCGTCAGCTTGGACATACCAACTTTTCGGTTTCTCTCGAAGAACTTGAAAAATTTATATCTATTTTGTACGTAAGGGGTGCTACTGGATCTAAAAATATATCTGTAAATGATTTGTGGAGTAAAATATGGGGAATACCATTTTATTCAAAAGTCATGTCAAGAGATCGATTCAAAGAACTAATGAAATATATATGATTCGACATACGATCAGAAAGATCTTCAAGACTGACAACAGGCAAATTTGCACTGATTTCACAAGTATGGAATCATTTTATTGACAACTGTGGGTCATGTTACAAACCAGGAGAAAATATGTGGATCTTGTAATAAATGCAAAGCTTTTATTTGTAATAATTGTATGTAGTGCTAAATAAAAAAATATAATTCAAGTATATTATTTATTGTTTTGTTGTATTTTATTAGTGTATTTGCCATATGGCAACATACACTATTGGCGTTGGTCGGATGGCGGGACCTAGGGGTCGGACCAAAATTTCTCGACGTTTCATAACCTCCTAAACACTTGGGCACCATTTTTAAAAATGTTTATATATATATGTATATATATATATATATATATATATATATATATATATATATATATATATATATATATTTATATACGTATATATATATATATGTGTACGCGCGATAACTTTCGAAAGAGTTAATTGATTTCAACGAAATTTGGGCCACGTATTGAAATCCATCACCGCAAGAAGCCTATTTAAAATGGGCCTAATCGGGCTATTTTAAGGGTAGTTTTTAGGGGTTGAAAACTGTTTTTGGGCCCAAAAATACCGAAAAAATTCTCCGAATCGTTTCAAAATTGAAATTTAACCCTTTGGTAGTGATTAAAAAGTGTCCCCACAATTTTAATAAAATCGGCTTGACAGGACCGGATTTACAAATTTTATGAAAACACTAGTTTGCAGATAGTGACTTATTTATTGAAGGGTGTATTTAATTCGGTGTAGACGTTAGATTGATAATAATATTACAATTAAGAAAAAAATGTTATTTTAAGGGGTGTATTAAGGGGTTAAATTTTTTATTTTGCCCAAAAACAAACTTAATTTCACATAATAAAAGTATAAAACCACACGGCCCTATACAAGCAAATACACTATATTGTTGGCAGGGTTTTGGCACTGCGACCCGGGTTTTTTTATTCTTAACGTCTCTATAATAATTTGTCAGTATTTACATACGAAATTAATTAAGAATGACTATTTATGAAATAAGGGGTCAAATGACCCCAGCCGTCTTTGAATGTAAGTCGTTTTTTCAGTCTTTCTAGTGTTAACACGTAGCAGAAAATGTTAACCGGTTTTCACGATGTTTTTTTATTATCTCAAATGTTCATATCGTATAGTACTAGTCCACAGGAATTTTAAATTTGTTGTTGACAACCCTAAGAGGTACAAACCGCGAAACTCATGCACATTATATACGAAAACGAAATATGGAATTGAGCAGACATTAAATAAAACGGGACAGTGATTGATGTTTTGAAACAATATCAACTTTTTTTGTACTTTGATAAATAGTAAGGTGAATTTTTATGTAGGACTAAATATTTTTTATTCCGAAAATTGAAATTAATCGATGAAAATGTTTTAGTTTATATATAATAATATGTGATCGTGATGCTAAACTGAGGGATCTTTCCAATCGATGCATAAAAATAAAACATCTTTTTAATAAGCTTGTTTTTGGAAACACGAAAATATTTAGTTTGCAGCAGTCACTTTTAATTATTCAAACACTGTTACATATTACAGTACCTCATCGGAACTTTTGCATGGCGAGAGAAACGGAACTTTTATGTGTAATCAATGGTTAATTTTAACAACGGAGTAAATCTTTATGTAAATAAAATTTTTGTAAAAATATTGCATTGTAAACGAAATTTCGGATATGTATAAGCGGGTCAAAATTACATTACCTAATTCGATCTGAACAACAACTGAAGTTAATAAAAAAACTTGTAAAAGTCATAGCCCTTTAACAAAAAAAAATAATATTTTTTTGATATCTAAACTTGAAAGTCCAATTTTCGGCCTTTATACAGAAAAAGAAAATAACGAAAGAAGATAACGCGTATATTTTTAGTATTTATTTAGTATTTTTAGTATTTATTTAGTATATTTTTTTAGTATTTTAAGTGGAAAAACAGATAATGACTGGGTAAACAACCGAAGTCGGAGATCTAAACTCCAACAAGATCGATAAAACGATAAAATCTTATTTAAAAAAAATTGACTGTTCTTGTTTTTCCTCTGTAGTTCCACCTGTTCAAGAATTTCTTCTGGTATGCGATTTAAAGATAGGTTCAGATTGTTATTAATGTTGATAATTTGAAAAGTTCGGAATTGTAGGTATTTTCAAGTCAACCGGAATGACGAACTCTCAAGATGAGGTCAGAACTTTAACGTCGTACATTTATACCATGAATTCGATAATATAAAAACTTTTCCTGGAAAATATACTTAACGATATCAAGTTTTTATTTGATATTGTTGTTGAAAATGACAGCTGTAGCAAATATTTGTTTTAGGCGGATGAGAGTTATATGATTGATTTATTATGACACAGGGACAACCAAACTTTTCATTACAAACATAATCACACAGAATGTGAAATTATTCTAATATTACAATTCTTAAGATTTTAACGGATAAATTATTTTTAACAAATGTTCTTGACAGGTGGAGTAATAATCACGGTTGTAATATTAGTTTATTATTTTGGAGAAAGGTTTTTGAATAACGTAATTTATTTCGTCAGTTTTAACTTAGATCCTTTTTTTTTCGAGGCGGTATAAAGTTTTAGGTTAATTATGTTTAGCTCAGTGGCTTCCAGCGCTTTTTTTGATGACAAGATTTTCTTGTTTGTATTACAGTTTGTTTGTTTCAGAGAATATGCAAAAAAATTATTAAAAATCATAAATAAATGGCAAATTATTAAAAGCTTGGATAATTACATGATGTAAAGACCTCAAAAGAAAGCTACGATAGTAGTTTATGTATCGATAACATAACAGAAGTTATTCTATTGCGACCACAGCGAGTTTTAGCAGTCACATTTCAAATCTATACTATAGTTTTTGCACGTATATGATCTTGATGCTTATTTTTTTATTTTTTAGGCCATATCTTTAAGACGCCTACAGAAATTTCACTTAAATCATTTCAGTAGTTTTTTTTGTTTACTTAGAATAAAAACAATCAAATCTCTTTCAAAAAATCAACTCTAAAAATTATGAAATAATAATAATAAATTTGCGGTCGGTGCCAATTTAATAAAACAAGTGTGACCTTAAAACTTTGTTATTAGGTATACTAATAATACAATTTAATTTCTTTTTGCTACATTGTAAACTCGTAAATACAATGTGTTATTTCATGCTTTTAATTTACTTTTTTTGATGTGTTTCGAATTTTTTTCAAAGTTTTTATTCCAAGTTGCAGGCAACAAAAATGCGAACTTTAACAACACTGAACGAATTTAAGAACACGATACAGGTTAGAAGTTGAAAATGGTCTTGTGCAGCCCTGCGTCTACAGGGAGACGCACACGGTAGTATGTTCCAATAATCAATAATTCATTATTCACATTGAAACTATAGGCACCTATAGCGTCGTTCCCACATTTGTTTTTACTGTGTGACAACCATCGAACGCCTTTTCATCTCTCCGCCACATCCAGTTTTATACCACTGTTCGACAATACATTATATATAACGTGGTTACCGTATAATAATATACTAGCGGTACCTGTGCGAATAATTCGCACTAAAATTCGTTTATAATTTCTCACACTCTTTATAAATTTCTTCTTTTTGTTGTATTGCATTACAAAGCTCAGTGACGGTTCAAGAAAATCTTTTTCTAAACTGTCATATAGAGGCGCAAGTATCGAAAACGTTGAGCAGAAGCGCCGCCATACGAAAAGTATTAATACGTGAATTTTCATTAAAAATAAAACAAAAAAAATTTACCCACCGTCAATCATGTTGACGTTGTTTTAAAGTTAGAACCGTCAGATGGCAGTATTGCTGCATATACTGAATAAATGCATAATTGTTATAATTAATTATTTTGCAAAAACAAAAGCAATAATAGATTTTTTAGTTGTTGATGTCGGTAGAGCAAGCAATTATCTATAAAATGATATAAAATTTATGTGGAGCAATTGTGTGTTTTTTTCGAAAAAGGGAGGCAAAAATCTTAACCTTAGCGTATTAATATATATATGATTAATTATTATATGTTATACTAGCCGCTACCCGTGGCTCCGCATGCGATTGAGATGAAACACGGCAGCGACAGTGGATATTTCGATCTACCATATTATTACGATCTTGCCGCAGCGACAACCCATACCCAAACTTCCACCATAAAATTACTGTACTTCCAGCATATACTCAAATTTAGCCAGTTTATTTGGAAGTTTTATGTATCTTCAAAATTAAATATAGCTTGTGTTACTTACAGATATATATACTTACAGATATATATAGCTTTCTATTAGTAAAAGAATTTTTAGAATCGGTTATATAATATTATAGAGTACAGACTATAGGCTAACATTCCGGCCCGATTTCGCCCCTGTAAATTAAATTTTATTATTTCAAAACACCCTCTAAATAAGTTCAATATACATCAGGTGTCAGCAAATATTCCTAGTAGAGTCCGGGTGTTTCCGAAAATTTTTATCTAGGTCCAGAAAAAAAATCCGCATCGCAGTTGAAAATGGAACCACAAACATTTTTTGAATCAAATAAAATTTATTTACTTAATAAATACAAAAATTATTATTTTAGAGAAAAAATTACACCTCAGGTTCTGAGCCAGATTTTTATTTTGATTCTCGTGGAGAACAACTCATCCGCATTGTGTCTTCAAGCTATCGATATCTGTTAATCTTAAAAGATATTTCCGGGAAAGAGATCTCGCCACGTGTATGTGGAACTAAACTCAATTACTGCTCCAAAACAAGCTTAACCCAAAAATCTTCTGAGGACGCAGTTTTGTACATATTTCGGAAAATATTTTCCTGCAGGTCGATGATTTCCATCTAAAGTGATACTTTAGAAAGGTTGGACGACTTCGCAACCACATCCGTCCATTCTCCTGCTGGAGAAACTTCAAAACGAGCTATATTAAAAACTGGGAACGTGTTCCTATCTCTGCCAAATCTTGGAATATTGCTGCAGATTCCTGTCGAAGATATTTTACACCAATTACTCGCCTTTTGAAAACTCTCTCTTTGGAAGCGCGGTTTAGTTTTCTATCTTCCGTGGATCGCCTGTTGCCGACCCTTGCTTTACCCAATCGCTCGCTCGCTTAAATTTATAATTAATCATTACTGCTGTAAACGAGTAACTTTATGTCTTCGTATCATAAGGATCAAAAGGGGATACTGATGTTCAAATTAATCTCCAGTATCGCCACGAGGAGCATACTCAGCTATCTGCATTTACGTTTCATCGATACAATTATTCGTTGGTCAGTCCGATAGTGTACAATAAAATACAATTAATTATTTATCGATCATCGATGGCGTGTGGTGTCGGGGATAGTTAACCATCTTTATATCCCGTAAGCCGCAAGGCATCATATATCTATTGTAGCATAGCCTTGGGGAGTTGCGTGCAATAAGTGATGGGATACCGGTTGCTATAACTAAAATCACCAGCACGCACAACAGAAACCCTCGACACGTCAACAACGGGCAGTGTGCGACGTATTATAGACATCTCACCACAATATCAATTCTATTACCCAAACTCTAATGTGCTCATTCCAATGTAATTATCAACCTGTAGGAGTGATGTCGAAATCTATAAATACACTTTTACTATACAGGGGCGTCCCAGAAATAACGCCTAGAATTTTGAGACCCGATTTTACGAAAGCCTACGTAATACTACTAAAGTTTCATTAAAGCCAATTCAGACTAGCCGTTCTCGGTTACGATTCACCGGTCCGGTTGGGAGCTCGACCAATCAAGGCGTAGTCGTTCCCGATTGCGGTTCGGTTCGAGCGTTTAGGTTCAGCTCTAATTTCAAACGGACCGTTCGCAACCGTACGCTTGCTGGAGTCACATGACTAGCTACTTGTTTTTGTTGACGTTTAACTACACATCAAACGTCAAATCATATTTTGAAATTGCGCATGCGCACCGAGAATAATCGTAGAACCGAATCGGGATAGTGTGAGCAGCCTAGATTAATCGAAAACCGAACCGGACCGGTGAATCGTAGCCGAGAACGGCTAGTCTGAATTGGCTTTTAGTGAATTTGAAATAATTTACGTAGATACATAAGCGTTACTATTTTGAACAGTTTTACGTGATTATTTGTCAATGGATTTAATCTTGAAATTTCAAGAAGAAGTGTTTTATAGTAGCTTTTCATTCTTGTATACAACGATGGAAATTCATAACTCATAAGACGCTAGTTCTGTAAGTAAAACAAATAAATGCTAACTCACCACTCCAACAGTATTTTCCAAAAGCGACATATTAATTACCACTAAACAGTGAAGTAGGCATAGTTTTCTTAACCAATCCGAATATATTGCAAGTTAATACACACAGATTTGTCAAAAATATTAAGAATAGTACACGTATGAACTCGTATATTTTCATCTCATTTTGCTTACGTATTTTGAAGTTTTTAGTCTTTACTTCTCCTCCTACGTTTCTCAGCCAATGGAAAAATACGTTTCATAATGTTTAACCTAAAATTAATAAAGGTTTTTTCTGACTAGTGTTTGACGAAATTAGATAAGGGAGAAGTTGAAAATATAGGAGTCCATATGTCCCGTCATATTTACTGAAAAAATCAAAAAATATGAAACGTGTCTCCAACGTAATGGTTTTATGGCTCGTCTGACTGTTAAAACTTACTCTCGTTATAACATAATATTACGGCTTGTAAATAATACACTTCATATATTACGTTCTAGATACATAAACATCTATTAAATAGCCATTTGCATATAGAGACCTATGCAAACATATTCTGCATATAGTTCAGATTTTAAAGCAGTGAAGAATTTAAATATTCGTTTAATCATCCACCACTGCAACGAACCGTTCTAAACTGGGGCTAAGTATGCAGGTCGTAGGGCGTCTCTACGGCCCTTTGGTACAAGGTACAAATAAATAAATCGGCCCCGGCCAAGTTGGCAAGAACCTGACGACGACAGAAGCACTGGCGACCCCGTTGACATCTGTGATATTTATTAACTACCCTACCAAAGTGCATACGTCACACAGTTTGTACAGATTTACTGTGCTTGCAGTGCAATGCATCACGAAGCGGCGTGCTAACTGTAAATCTGTGCAGGCCGATTTATTGATTCAACTTACTGACTTACTAAAGCTATAAACAAACTGTATTTCATTTTTATGCGATATAAAAATTCCATCCAATTGGGCGACAAGACCAACTTTGAAAATACTGACAGTTGACATTTTACAATAAATAAAATAAATTTTTTGTGACGCGCGTAATAGCTAGTAATAAATATTAATTCGTTTGCATGTTTACATAGTTTCACATGTAAAAATTAATTAAAGTATGCTTGTCTGCTAAAAACATTTTTTACAAAACTTGCTTAAAAAATGTATGTAATAATAAACCGTTATGAAAAAGATATCAATATAATATAAAAAACAACGTTCTAGCATATATCTCTCCTGCGCATGCACCGATTTTTCTGATAAAATAGCAGTATCCAATCTATTTATATATGTTAAACACCCTGTCCAAATTTGATTTCGATCCGCTTGGCATTTGACTCGCATTGTGCTAGCAGGCACGAACAGATTTCTTCCAAAAAACTGGTACCATTCCTTACTTGTGGAGTTGGAATGGTAAACTAATTAGCATTAAAAGTGGTACTAGTAGAAACCGAGCAATATTTAATTATTTGAGTTACCTATGGCGGCGTCAATTAATTTAAAACAAAAACGACCATTAAATTTTAATCACTTTATTATTCAAAATCTTATAAATTACTTGCTTCGTTTAAAAATAAAACAAATTAATATTAACATGTAACTGAAAAAAAAACTAACCTCGAAAGAAGAAGTGGTTTTGTTAATTTTATTACAATTTGAAAAAAGTAATATTTCGGTTTGCTTTTTTATCCCGACAAGATATTCAAACCGGTCAACCAATATGCTTCTCTCCGCTCTGTAATTATGATCATGTTATAATCTATTCTAGATCATATCGTTCCAACTTGAATATAATTTCTATGCAACGACTTCAACCAAATGCTACCACTTAAACGTTCAAATGTCTGGTTGATATTGTGTTTTGTATTGCATATATGTAGGAATAGTACATACCTATATTGGTTGCTATGTGGTAGCTATAGTTTATAACAGTATACACTATCTGATTGTATCGGAACGAAAGGATACCAATTAGATTTTATGATGCTGACTGTACTAAACTTACAAACAAGAAAGAGGCTGGGCATCCATGAATAGTAAAATTTGTAAGATACCGTTTTAGAAAAGAAAAAACTAAACCAATATCGCTTAATGTTTTGTGGTGTTCGAATATCACTTTCGCTTACTGACGAGAAACAGACTTTTGTTGCATTGAGGTAACGCGTATTAACATTTAAATTTCTTAAGTTCGCAATAGATATTGTAGATTATAAACGTTCGACAACCGAGATCAATAGCGTCTGTACTAGGTTGTCGACCCGAATAGGTTTTGGTTTGATGACTAATTTCTCACATCTCAGTGTAATGTGATTCTAAAGCCCTCCCACAGGAGTCGACTGTTTTGCAATTTGAGTTTCAAACCGGTTTAGGATGCGACCTTGCATACGTCAGAAAATGGGGAACCGCACAAGCGTATGCAGAAACGCACGAGCGATCTGAAATTACTTTCAAATTGGTCGTGTGCGATCGTGTCTGGAGGTCGAGAAGCAATTTCGGTTTCTTGGTTCCATGTGGCTGCGATATAAGCAACCATCTTTATCAATTTAGATTCAGTCGCGATTATGTGATAATGGACCTAAATCGATTGTCAACCGATTGCACAATAATTATTTCCTGAACTGGTTAAACTGGCTTAAGTTTACCTAGAGTACAGCAACTTAGCTCAGAAATCTCCGACTTGATTTACATTTTTAGTCCACTAGCTCGTTCCCCTTTTATCATAGCGTAATAAAAAATAGGCAATACTTGCTTTTACTCCAGGTACGTTCCAGAAATACTCGAGAAATGTAGTAAGAACAAAACTAATACAACAAACTCATCGATCGATGATACGAAATAAATGCTTTTATTCTTATTTCATTCTCGAAACTTGATACCAGATATTTTTGTCGCACTCACAAACTTCAAGTTTATATTGCAATTAACTTTGTTTTTTTAACTAGATTATTAAGTTCTTTGTTTGTAATTAAATTTCGCATAAACCTTTTCTGAAAACATCGACTTTATCTTTCACAATAATTAGTGGAACAGAAAAAATATTCCTGCTTATAAAATGCAAGCACAAGGTCACCATTATGTATAAAAAAAGCAAATCAATTGTAATCTAATCTGTTTATTTCGCGTGTACAAGATTTCAGTATAGCGGCACATATACATTGATCCCAGTCTATTATAATAGAAAGCTTTTAGATATTGCACTATGAGGTTAAATGCTTCCGTTGTTTCTCTATCAGAGGTTAATGTTTGTTAATTCAGTTATGCATAGAGCCTGTGCTAACGATAGGGATTTGAAGCGTGGAAGTGGAAGTCTCTTCCAGAATTGTACACAATAATATAAGATGTTCCAGAACACTGAGTAGTTGAAGACTGTAGATTATAGACGATCGAAAACTATTGACTACATCAGTCACTTGTGATAATTACAAATTAAACACCCATTCTAATTCAAAGTGCGGCAAATTTATTGTTTGCTTTGAGTTCCATAATAATGGTGTAATTTCTTGATATTTACTTTACACACTAGTGTTAAATGGGTCATTTTACTAAAATGTATTACAATAATAAAAAATGCAGTAAAATTATAGTTTAACCGTTCAAGAAGGGATCACTAACATTTGTTTTGCCCAAAGGGTTGAGAGATGTAAAACAGGTTAAAACTAAATGGCGTATTCTCTCAATACAAAGTGCAGCCATCTTGAAAAAATTAAAGAGATTTAATATATCTGTGTATAAATAGGAAACACAATACTATCAACACATAACTTATTTCGTTCATTAACAAAACAGAATGTTGCTGCTTATTTTCCAAAGCTGTGTCTTTAAAAAACAAAAAACAAAAATAAATGTGATTCCTCGCAACAGTTTAGTTAATTTCACGTTCATTTGAATACGTATTACGGAATAATAACTTTTCATTGAAAATGCGTCCTCATAACTGTAAGAATTGTTCATTATAATGAAAATCTACTTATTCGACACGAGAAACAACTGTCCGCTCTATTATCTTGCACAGATTTTTTCATCTACCTTAATTTGGATAATAATTTTGCTTTTCCATATTATGCAACAGTGACTATTCGTGACAAGGGAACATTTTCCATAATTTTTACTTTTGTAAATAGTAAATTATATTTCTAGTTGCACAGTGATATGTATTACGACGAGCTGTCACTTAATGTTTAAAAAAACGAGCGCTATCGAGTATTAACAGTCACTTGAGTCGTAACGCACGATATATATCCATAGGTACTAATAATACTAATAATTTGTAAATGCGAAAGTCTGTCTGTCTGTCTGTTACTTTTTCACGTTTGAACAGATTTCGATAAAATTTGGCAAGTAGATATATTGCCTCCTGAGGAAGGACATAGGCTGGCAGGCATGTTTCTTTTGTTGAGGACGGGTTTGGCAGAAACTTACAAAGGAGGTTGCGGGGGGCATTACAGATATAAAATTCCCGTTTTTGAACTATAACTTCTACTGACCCGAAATTGGGTAAGGATGTCTCTTCCACTAAAAATGGATTTTCCCAAAATCGTTTACTAAGGCATGGAAAGGAGGGAGGTACTAGGGTGTCATTAATTAACACATTCTAATTTTTAACTACAGTGCCTATGGACTTGAAATTCAGCTGTTATATTTTTTCTAAAGTAGTTGAATCGTCAACTATATAGTTGATTCTAAAAACAAAAACAATTGATTTGTAGGTAAATGATTAACAGTAAAAGTTTAACTAGTTTGTTGAATCAATTCGCTCACCATTACTATTAATGTAGTCTTTCGGAAGCGACTGAGACAGGAGACAACGACATGTGATTTAATTGATTTGAATATGGATTAGCGAGTTGATTTAGCAGTGAGTCATTACATTCTATACGATTTATGTTTTACTGTATTTTTTTACCCTGGCTAATCTGATATTTTCTTTTTGCAGATGCACTGACTTCTGTTTTCCATAATTGGTAAGTTTAATTAAATTTTACTTTATTTAAGTAGATAAATGTCAAATTTTAACTTTTGATAATATTTAATTTTCTTTTTTGATTACGTACTTTTTATTACAAAACGTTTTATTTTTTAATTGTCTAACAGTGTCGTATTATAGATACATATAACAGCATCATAAAACTGTTTTTATAAAAGCACCGCTAAATGTCACTGCCACCTCGGTAAGTTTAAAAAATTAAAAAAATGTATATTGTATACTAACAACTTCAATGGAGCAGAAGCTGAAGCATTCTTTATGTAAAATAAAAATTGTCATTAATTGCGTTCAGAAAAAAATTATCCTTGTCCATAATTTCTGAATACTATCTTTCTAGTAATTAAAATAAAATATTAAACGATAATGATCTTAGTTGTCGAGTCTCTATAATGTTTTATCTAATCTAAAATAAAATAGGCATGCTCTATACCTTCGGTATTATTGTTAACTTCAAGAACTAGTTCAGTTTTTTTAAGTTGCGTGGTTCTTCGTGGTTTAGTTTTGGTTATTAAAATTGCCATAGGTAAAGTGTAGTAAACGTCAATTGTTTTATAAAGAGATTGGCGTCACAGAGAGATATTGTCACTTTTTTTTATAAAATAATACTACTCTAAAACCTAAAAACGCACGCACAGACGCATAGAGAAAGCCATACGCATGCAACATTAGTCTACACTATATAAGTAATTATATTTTATAATTGTAAAATATTAAGCCTTATAAATTATAACGAATCCTGCCCTAGCACTGGCATTGGCAAGTTGAAAAGATTAATTCCAAACACTATTTTGTTGTAAACTTGTACAATGTGTAAATGTTTTGGATTAAATTCTTTATTTATGATTTATTTATATAATATGACTGGCTGGTTAATAATTATACTATCTGGTTAATAATTATACTATATGGTTAATAATTATACTATCTGGTTAATAATAATACTATCTGGTTAATAATATTGATTTGAGATAATAAAGCTATAAAAATATGCTTTTGTTTGAATTCTTGCCGCAACCCGAGACAAAGTAATTTGACAGTAGGTACGTCACTGAGGTGCGTCAAGGTTTCATTTATATAAAAACACCTTTCGTAATTAAAATTTCTCAGGATTAAAATTCATGAAGGAAACTTTTCAACGGCTATAGAGAATTCTGTGTAGTGAGAGTGCTCTGGGAGGACTGTTTACCCGCAGTATATAATAATGTACCCTCCTTCACTATCCGGTCTTTTATACAGAATAAAACAGAAAGTTTTAAGCTCTGAACGTCGCTCCCTATTGTGTTTGCTGCAACGCTACGTTGTATGAATCAGAGAGCATTTTTTGCATGCAATCAAACGAGCCGCGTGCACTAGAGATGGGAAAAAAGGGTCTTTTTAGTGATCTGCATCTTTGCATCTGGACCCCGTATGTGAGCCGGCTCACTGAACCGGTTCAAAAAGAGCCGAGTTCTGAATATGTTACTGCACTCTGCCACTGAGCTACCTAGTTCAGTCAATCATATCACTAACTGTATAGAATCAAGAATGCATAGCCAAACATGTGATGCATGAGTCATTTGAGCTGACAGATGCGTCAAAGCAAGACCTGATACGTAAGTGTAAAATGTGCTTCTGTATGTTAAGTGTTTCACTGAGTTATGCGGATCTGTTGATCCGTCGGCTCAAAAAAAGTCAGTCGGCTTTCACGGATCTTCTGTAGGAGTCGGCTGTTTGAACCGGTTCAGATCTGATCAGTTTTAATGCTATATAGTTTCTTCTGATTTTATTATTGAATAGAATAATATTTTTATTTTGTAACAACATAGAACAGGACAAATTTAAAAAATCACAAAGAAACACATTAAAAAAATAGTATACATAATTTGGAACCTTATGTAAATAACTATTTACTCATATTGTAAAAATTTTGAGAAATTAAAAATGCCAGAAGCTTTTTTTAAAATATTTTTAACGGGCCATCTTTTATATCACCTGGTAGACGCGTCTGCAGTTTTTCGATTTCTCCTGTATATTGGGACGCGTCTAAGCGTTGTGTCTATTCATCCGAAGAAAATATTTTATTTACTTTATACCGTATGTTTTTCTTGGTGTTTTTTGACACCTTTTTAGTTTACTTAAAGATTTAAATAAAAATGTTCTTCCAAGTAACCGTGCAGAAAATTGAAATATTGAACGTACGAGAGAAATATTAAATATATTGTATTTATTTTTTTCATTATAAAATGTATGATGAATTGACAGTTTATATCAGTGATTAATAAGGGTGACAAGAATATCTTTTAAAGGCAATTATACAAAGAAAAAGTGGGTTTAAAGTTATATTTTCTTGGCGTAATTAAAAACTAATTTTTAATATGCATGTAAATAATTTATAGAAATAAAATCTTCAAAAAGTTAAAAAATAATACTTACAAAAAATTAACCTCGAGTACTTGAAAACATTTTCAAAATTTTATTTTAGTTTTTACTTTAATAATCAATTTTTTGAATAATCCAAAATACGATATTATAAATTCTACCGGATGACACTTAAAACGGCAATTGATTGTAATCAATAGGCGTCTAAGATATAAATAGTTTCCAGATGACACAAAGCGAACTGACAAAGACAGAATGGCTACCGCAATTATCGCAATCTCATTCTGTCGTTTGCTCGCGCAGCTCCGACTGGCGCTGCATATCATTTCTCCATTGCATTAAATCAGATCAGTCATTCAAATATCTGATTATACTCTGCATTGTAAGTTTTGTTTCTCATTTGTTTATTTCCCATTTTTATAACCTTCAAACACATAATTTCACTGCCCCGATTGCATTAGTTCCTATAAATAAGGGCAACACCCTCAATCTATTTTTCAATAGAGTACCGTATATTGGCAATAACTATCATTTGAAACAGACAACATGTTCCGAAAAGGAGATGACAAAAGTTACGAAACGAAAATATTGATTGAAAAATAAAACTTTTTTTTCATGTGTCGATATACGTTTATATAAGTTTGTTATGGCCAACAGCTGTTGCAGAAGTATTAGATTCTGTGGGCTTGTTTGGTGTCAAGTCTGGCTTACCAGCTTACTTCATCCCGTACGTCTGCTCCGGGAGTCTGAAGCACCGTTAGATAAGATGTTGCAGATGGATTAAATAAGAACGTGAACGGTAATTTTATAACAAAATTAAACTCGCAATCTGCTGTAGTTTATGTCCAGAAATATTAAAAGGTAAATGACGAAACCCTTGCACGTTCAACAGGAACGCATTTAAGTTTATTTGCAATTCTTCCTATCAAATAGCTGTTTTTTTAACTTATCCACTTTTTTTCAACCCCTTAAATAATTCCCATTTCCTACAAATAACAGCAAAGAAAAATAATAAATAATAAAATTTAAATAATTTTACAATATTTTCAGAGAATAACAAAGAACTTCTATGCATTGAATAATAGATTATATTAAACTTCGTTATATTTAAGTAATTAAGAATTCAAATTTGATTAATTTTAAACAACCTTATTAAAGATTTGAAATGTATTTAATATAATTTACAGACAGTTACCAAATAATATGAATTCTCTATTCCGAAACTAAACGTTTATTTTTAATAAAATTAACCGTTGATTTTAATTAAATAAGAAATAATTAGTAATGATAAAATGGAATCAGGTGCGAAATACTTGAAGAGAAAATTAATCTTTTGGCATCTGTATACCTATGTTTCAAAAAAAAAACTATGAAAATTTTAACAAGATTCTACATTTGTCTGTATCTTTTATGATGAATCTATGGTGCCAACAAGAGTATTCAGTCTATTTTTAATGATATATTTATGTGACCAAGTAATTATATATAACTGAAGTGTCACACTTGGAATTACTCGACTCTACTTATCATCGGTTTAAAGAGATCGCGAATTGTTAACACTTTTCTTGGCTTATGATCGCAATTGCTGCTACTCAAAAAAACACTGAATGGTTTATAATAGTCATTACGTCATATAACTGTTATTCGAGTATTTGAACAAATCCACGTCAGCTCTGTGTACACAGTTTGCTAGATACACGGGTAACACACATACCTATTACATATATTCACGTCTCTATACTTATACATACCATGGAGTAAGGCTACCACTCCTCTTAATTAAACACGTTAATCAAAAAGCACTCGTCTCGACTGACGAGGCTCGCAAGCTTGTCGTCTCCGCTTCATCAAAAGCACGCCAGAAAGCTCACATTCCTTGCAATTCTTCTGTACTCTTTATACGTGCTTGTAAACTTTTGTACTAAACAGTTCGAACGATTCGGATTCAGCAAAGAATTACAAATGTCTAGATAGTCGAGGAAAGCATTATATGGGCGTAATTTGTTTGCTTAACCGAGCTGGGTAGAGTAGTGGTACAGCACTAGACTCGCATTCGGGAGGTACGGGTTCGATTCCCGGCAGGGGCAGATGTGGCTGGGACTTTTTCCTACTGCCTCTCGCCGAGAAACGGTAATTCCTGTACCGGACATCTTGATTGAGGTTTTCCATGGTTTCCCTCAATTAGTTCCAGATAAATATCGAGATGGTTCCTTATTTGAGGCCATGGCCGATTGCCTATCAAACTCGTAGTTCAAAAATTACCTACCTTATCCTAATTCCCTATAATTCCTTCATTCGCCCATTGCTATTATGTAAGTTGAAGTTTTAAAAAATGTAGAAAATAACGGGAGGTGGTAAATGGAAAATAGTAATGGGGCGAATGGCGTCTGTTATGACATAAAGTCGAGAAACGGACGTTAAACGCATTTTTATTATTATTATTGTATTATTATTAATTTGTTTGCTTATATATGTTATATTATCACGAGGTTGCAGAACACACTGGCAAAAAATTAAGCTGGACAAAGGATGTATTCGTTGGATTCTTTTTAGGGTTTCGTACAAAAAAACGAACCCTTATAGGATCTCTTTCGTGCCTGTCTCTCTGTCTCTCAGTTTCTCTATCTCTCTTTCTGACCGTCTGTTATTTTCTCTGGATGAAAAAAGTTGAAATTTGGTACATATAGAGTTAGATGACCCGATTACGGATGTATAACGTAAATAAATGAAATCCGATTTTAGGCATTATTTTGGGGAATAAATTAGAAAATAAAAAAATAGGATCTAAACTGCACCATGTGAAATAATAAAAAAATAAATATTCGTTAGTGCTGCATTTTTAATAAAAACTTACAAATTATTAAATGATTTAAATAATTTAAAAAAATCAATTCAAAGTTAACTCTCTGGTA
Organism: Venustoraphidia nigricollis; assembly: GCA_034508555.1. NCBI lineage: Eukaryota > Metazoa > Arthropoda > Insecta > Raphidioptera > Raphidiidae > Venustoraphidia > Venustoraphidia nigricollis. The sequence continues at coordinate 11,447,324 of JAVRKA010000009.1, forward strand.
TAATAATATTACTATAGTAGATTGTATATGTAGTGCCTGAATGAATTATATTCCGACGAGATGTGAAATTATGTTTATTATGGATACCTACACAAAAAATGGTAAAATTATTTAATTTTAATTTTTTTAATTATTATTGCGTTATGGAGATATTTCAAAAATTTCAAAATGTTATCCGTGGCTGTTTATCAATCAATTTTGAAACTGAAAAATATTTAGATCGATTCTCTAGAGTCTCTATAAATAAAAAGCTATAATGATTTCAATTGTGCACAATTTTACATGTAGTTTTATCACCGTCTCCTTTAATATTAATAATAATACTAATAATAATGCGTGTAACGTCCGTTTCTCGACTTTATGTAGTAACAGACGCCATTCGCACCATTACTATTTTCCATCTACCACACTTCCCGTTATTTTTCTACATTTTTAAAACTTCAACTTATGTAATAGCAATGGGCGAATGAAGGAATTATAGGAAGTTAGAATAGGGTAGGTAATTTTTGAACTAGGAGGCTTCAAATAAGGAACCATCTCGATATTTATCTGGAATTAATGGAGGGAAACCATGGAAAACCTCAATCAAGATGGCCGGTACAGGAATTACCGTTTCTCGGTGAGAGGCAGTAGGAAAAAGTCCCAGTCACATCTGCCCCCGCCGGGATTCGAACCCGGTACTTCCTGAATGCGAGTCTAGTGCTGTCACCACTACCCAGCTCGGTGTCTCCTTTAATATTGACTAAATACGTAGAAAAAAATGTGAACTAAAATTTGAAAGTTTGTAAATGAAGAGAATGCTTTTCTTATAAAGAAATATGTATGGTCACATTGTCAAACTAGATTTTCAAACAATGCGTTTTGCAATCCAGCATTAATAATTATTACAAACTTGTGTTGAACGTTCATTTTAACAATTTTGTTGACAGTTATTTTTCCCGTAGCGTGCTACATTTTGAAACCCGCATTAAAGTTCCCGTTTCAGTTTGTCTTTTCTTTTCTATCCCATTGCCACCACGGTTTGTAACTTCTTGTTATTTACTTTTATCCTTTTGTAAGCGACATAGTAATCGGTGTAAGTTTGTCTAGGCCGAGCTGAGCTCTAGCGCACTTCGTTATATTTCTCCCCTCTCCTCTTATCCTCCTGCTCGTATTATTCCAATATTATTCTTTCAGGTCATTAAACCATTTCTCATTCATCGTCCTTGCATCTTACACACTGGGACGTTGTTTGCATAAAGTTTGTTAAAAAGAACTTTAATTTGTTAGTTTAAAAATTTTACGCTTGAATTGTAATTACTCGTTGATTTTATTTTCTGCAGCAAAATTTTCTTTTGATGCACTTTAATGTTAAATGATAAAGAACAAAATTATAGGTATGTATCTAGATCAGAAATCTTCAATCATATGCCCGCGGACATCATGGCGTCCGTCATGCCCGCCGAAAATTTTGTAATTAATTATTTGTTTAAATTTATATCATATGTAAAGAGTATTAAAACTATATTTTTGGAATTATTTTTTTTTTGCTTACTTATTATATTGTGTAGATGTTACTATTAACTTAATATATCTAGCTACAAATTCACCTATAAAAAAAAATAAATGGTGCCTACCGCCCGACTAGTATTCTAGAATGTGCTCTAAGGTACAAAAATGTTGAGTACCCCTGATCTACATTGTAATGGAATATTTTAGATGCGAATTGTGATGTTATCGAAAAAAAAAGTTTTATCAGTCACACGACTCATAAAAGCATTACATTCGAGATATATAGTGCATTGAAATATTTTCTAGAAAATAGCTGTTTTTCATTTCATTATAATATATCTGATGGCCGTCCTATTCTACGTGTGCATTTCATTCGGACTGATTACGTAAAACGAGCCTGCTTTGTATTGTATGCTGTCTCTGTTCATCTTATAAAATTAAACGGTAATTGACAGACCGCTTTTGGAAATTAATGTTGGATTGGTAAGATTGCACTTTTTTGTTTTACATTGTGTACCAGCGCGAAATGGGTTATTTTAATATCGCTATACAGACATGAAAAGCAAATATTTTATAGGGATGTGTGCAAAAATATAATTGTGTCTGTTATCCGTTGCTTTACTTGTGTTCATGTCTGCCGTTTTGTGTACTGTTTCACTCCTTTTAGTCTATTCCAGTCTCTGGTGTACAAAATACGTAAAATTTCATTACTTTCCGTTTAATTAAAAAAAAAAAAAATTACGTTTGGGGGTTTTCAAGATCAGTAAACACATAGCTGTTTCGAATAATTAGAATATTAGTGTCTTATATTACCATCGCTGTTTTTTATTTGTATTTATTTCTACTAGCCTCAGACGTGAAGAGTACCTAATTCCATTTTATTCTTCATACCACCAGAATGTATAAATAAACTGTAATAAGGGTAACCTCGAATATCTTGTCAGAAAAAAGTAAAAACGATACCATTTTCTTTAACGACCAGAATAAAGCTAATGCTTTTGTAGGTAACTAAAAAACATAATAAAAGATGTCGTTGTTATAAGATGAAAAATATAAATGTTTCAAAAACTAATACCTAATTTTGCTCTGTCTAGACGCTATTTATTTTATAACATGACCACAGTTTCTACAATACAACTATTAATATATTTTTTATTTTTCATAGAAATGTGACATTAAGGAAATATAAATGTCGACTTTTTAATAATAACAACTGTTCATTATACATTTTAGGTGTAACCTTCTTGGATAGTTATTTATGCCACAAGTGTGGAAAATGACGACTCAAAAGCGGGTTCTGTAAATACCCTATGCTAAATAAGACAGTTTCCAAACGTGTAGCGTACACGACATTATTCAATCCTTACGTTAAAAGTTTACTTTCAGTATTTTTGATGGAAATGAAAAAAAAAAACGATCAACTTTTAATAAGTAGGTTTGGTTGTTTAAGCCAAGCTTTGTATAAATGTTTTGCTAAGCAGTGACAGATGACAACCATCAGTTAATACGCGGAAAGTTTCAGTTCGTGTACAAGGCCCAGAATAAAATACTGAGTTTGTTGATTTTTTTTGTTTATTTGTTATTCATCTTTGAATAATATTTCATAACCGCATTTGTGTAACTTCTTATGCAATACTCAAAGGCTACATTATATTTTAAAGAATCTCTCATAATACAACGTTGTAAACCTGACTTAATATTTGATCTAAGTAATTAGATTAAATATTAATTTTAAAATTTTTGATAAATAACTATCTTTAGGTATTTGGTATATCAGTGTAGTGTAGAAAAAAGTATACGTTAGCCTTATCAAAACGTAATTTATTCTAGCAATTTATTGTCAAATTCAGATATTGTATCTCGTGATCTACACTCGACTACGTTACCCTGCTTAAGAATCGGGACTACTATAGTGTCTACACTTTTAGTTTGAGACTTAGATACCAAACAGGTCAGTGTATTTTAGCGTCAAAAGTGTTAATATACTCTTTACACTGAAGCACGATACCAAAAAAACCTTTTATAGTAATTAAACTTTTGAAAGAAAATATTTTAATGCATGTCAAATATAAAATTTGAACCAAATATTTGAAAAATCTAATAACAAAATAAATTCAATGTAGAACAGGATTTTTACTGAACATTTAAGTTGAACAGAACACAGTGTCATCTCAATGAATGCATAATTACAATTAATCTTAATTAAATGTTGCACTATATAACGTTATTCTGTGTTATTTGTATTCATTAAAAAGAATACCAGCTGAACGTATGTACCTACTTATTATGTAGATAGCACTATAAAAACTGCACGGCGGCTATTCTTGAACTCCAGGTTACGTTTTCCTACATTTGTTGTCGCAGCGCTATTCCATGTGGTCAATGTTAAAATTAACAGGGCTGCTAAATTTCTGTCTAATTTCAACTTAAATGGGATAAAATTGGCTAGAAAGTGACAAAACTTAAGTGTGAAACTGTAAATTTTTCCATTGATTATTTATACATAATCCTCGATCATACGTAATTCTCGACATTTCGTTCTTCATTTCTAAACTGCAAAGGTGAGTTTATGAGGAAGGCAGTTTGGCAGATAATTGACCTATGATCTTGACTTTATATCATATAAGGAACTCTATGGATATTAATCCGGAACTATTGAAGAAAACCGTAAAAAATTCAATAAGGTGAACGAAATCTGCCCCTACCAAGATTCAAACCCAGTATTTTCTGAATGTGAGTCTAGTGGTCTTATCATTAAGCTACTTACTCGATTACTAAAAAATTATATTTTTATTCAATTTATATTTCACTCAAATTTTGTAAAGTTAAATTATAAATTCGCGGCCAAAATATAGTCATGTTTAACTGCTCCATTTATCATGTTCCTTTTCACTCCGTAGATTTTGTAATTTTAGTTTCTGATTAAAAACTAATTTTTAATATACATGCAAATATTTTTTAAAATATAATCTTCAAAAAGTTAATAACAATACAAAAAATTAACCTCAAATAATTGAAAACACATTCGAAATTTCATTTTGGTTTTTGCTTGTATCACACTTAAAATGACTATTGGTTGTAATCAAAATTTATAGTTGTCTAGAATATTATTACATAGTTTCCAGATGTCAGTGAAAATGCATTGATTTCGTCCATCTGCCATTTTAATCTGGGTCTCCTATGGCCGCTTTCATACTTTCGAATTTTCGTTAGCTATGAGCGCTTAATTTCCGTTGTTAGCTAAAATTTTACTCTCAACGCGCCAAAAGAAGTATAACCTCAAAAATTTCATCACACAGCAAATGACTGTACATTATTACTGTCGTAGATTTTGCGTTCAACTCCTTGTTTATATAACCTTACAAAACTGTACAAATAAGCTTCAAGAATAGGTTCATTGAGTGGTTAGAGTTGCATTTTTAAAGTTGATTACATATTTACATCATTGTCATGTTTTAGTAATTAATATCTATGCATCATAAGTACTTTTTGCACCCTGTATGTTGTTTATTTTAAAAGGTCAATATGTCATGCAGTACAGTATAATGACGTCATTATGTACAACATGAGGGGTCTAAGACTAGTTGAATAAGGGTTAATTATACGCTTTTTTTATCATGAAAACAGATTTGGTTGGCATATCCTTCAATGGCTAATAAATTGAGTTGTGAAATTTTACAATTTGGTAAAAAAACTTCAGCAAATTGGGTCACTCCAAAAATACTTACATTTGATATGTACTGTTATAAGTATCTATAATTTTTTTTTCATTTCCATAGTTACCTGTGGCTTCACATATAAAAGTCAACCAAAGTATTCATGTCAGACAACTTTTTTTATTCGAGGGATCAATAACTTTAAAACAATAACTTTAAAACTATTCATTTTTTTAATTTTCGTAATGAAACTATTCGACAAAAAAAAGGTCGTGCTAGCGCCTTATTGGCTTACATAGCCTAAACCAGACGTTAGCAACCTTTTTTGGCTAAGGGTCAAAATCAACCAAAATATATTGAAAAAACGATCCGTTCAATACGTATTTTCATTTTAATACAGTTTATTAGTGTCAATATCACTTTTTATTCGTAAGGGTTCGTGGAAAATCCTCTTTTTTGCAGTATTTTTTTATAAAAAAAGATCGAATGCACTGATTTTTATAAAAAATCATACTGATATCGCGAATAACAAACACCACCGACTATTGTTTGTTATTCGTGAAATTTCGTATAAAAAAAACGACTGTTTTGCGGTCTTCTTGTTAAAAAGAAACGGCTGGTTAGATTCCAATAAAATTTTGGATCAAAATAACGTTAGCACATTATCGATTGACACCATAAAGAAGTCGATATAATTTTTTATTTGAGAGATTTTTGTGTAAAATTTACTTTTTTGAAGTCTATTTGGTAAGAAAAAACGAACAGCTGGACCAATTAAAAAAATGTATATTTCAGAATATATATACCTTGAGACTTAAAATTTGTTAAAAAATTTTATTTTGATTTTCGGCCCTATTATAACTTTCCAATGCTCTGGGAAGTTAAGAAATTTTCCGCGATTAAACTGTTATAATTTTCTCCTGATGAACGTAAGTGCGTCAGTTAGTTGTGGATCATTCTGTATATTTACTCAAAAGTTGTCGACAGCGCAAATTCTGTTCTTACGTATTCTACATATGAATAGCTAAATAATGAACATGTGAAGTTTTACTGACAATTTATACAAGTGTAATATTCTCTTTGAATTTTATGACCAAGTTCTAAAGTTACACTGAATTATTTTCGAAAGTTCTGAAGAGTGTATAACATCGACAAAATTTGAATTCACATCGCTATACTTGTACGGTCTCTCGTTCTGTTTCATGTAAGATTTATTAAAAGAGTGAATAAGAATACAATTGCTAGTTATTCCGTCTGTAATAATATTAAACGCGGAACTTTTCTATCCTCCTTTTGGTATTATGCTGTGAATACTTCAGTTAAAAGTCACTTGACATTTTACGCGCGTATTTGTTGAGCGTGGAAATAATGTATATAACTACGGTTTGACACTTGGGAAACAGACGCTAATGACGTCTGTCGAGCGTCTATAATATACAATCTCTTTTTGGAAACAAATTAATGTCGATTTTGTTATTTTGTATCGGTTGTGTACAGGGTTGGAAAAAGATTTTTTGGGGCCTAGGGCTTATTGAAGTCCAGGGGGGCCTCATTCTGTCAGAATTCATCAAAAAATTGCCACAATTCACCCGAAAAAATGTCACAATTTACACAAAAATTGCCAAAATTCAGTCAAAAAAAGTTAAAAATCACCAAAGAAATGTCAAAATTAGTTCATATTTTTATCAAAGTTCACTTAAAAATTATCAAAATTCACCAAAAGAAAAAGTAAAAATTCACCCAAAATATTGTCAACATTGGCCTATGATAATGATAATCATTAATATAAATTACCTTTTACTATACGATAAGTGCTCACTCTTAAGGGGGTATTCTTATGTGACCACTTCGAAAAATCGATTTTTTTCTCATATTTCAACCTATCGAAAATATGCTGTGAAAAATAGAGACCGAAATTCCTGGTTTTAAATAAATTACAACTCATATATTGGCCGACGCGCCGTAAGCGACTTGTTGGCTCTTGAAACTTTAAAGGCATTTTTCTGGAAACATTATTTTCTAAAACTGTCATGGTCCTAAAAAAAAGTATTCAACCGATTGCTTTAAAAATTATATATGTTCTTCTACTCATTAATGGTTATCGTCCGTACTAAAATTGCTTATTTTCGAAAAATTTTCTTTTTTTTTAAACGATTTTTAACAAAAAAATTAACAAAAAACAAACTTTTTTTCTACAGTCCGCCATTTTTTTTTTAATGAAATTGATTAATTTTAGTAGGGGCGATAGTGACATCCCTACTGAACAATGATCCATTCGATTTTTTTATTTCAGACAACATGAACAACCGCTATTACCATGACCAGTGACCTGCTTTTTTTTAGTGTCTAATTTAATTTAAAAAAGTATATATATATATATATACATAAAAAATGTAAAATAAGAGAAAAAAAAATTTTTTTATACAGTTTAAGATACAAACAAAAACATATAAAAAAATTAAAATGATTGAATGTTATTGTTGTCTAAAAAAAATTCCCTAAAAAGAGGTAAAATTTATGCGTTCACATAAGAATACCCCCTTAATGAATAAGTATTATGAATTTATGATAATAATCCATTTTTTGCGCGCTTTGACACTTGGAGGTCAAGGGCCTAAGCCCTATTAGTTCTCATGCTGATTTATCACTGGTGTGTGATGGATGAACGAAAATCAGAAATTAGCGATTATCATCTAACGATTTGCTTATATTTTATAAACCGATATATCATTAATGATCCGACAATACCCGTATGTCAAATATTAAAAAAAAAATCAGAAGTGATAATTACAGATGTAAAAAAATTGTCGATGCAGTTGAGCGCAAAGTCAATGCAGTAGAGTCGTACCATTCAATTTTATGTTTGAAGAACTAAATTCACTTATAACGAATAAGTACCTACTTCAAGTCATTTCTACAAAAATGGTAACACCTTTAGCATTAAAATGAACAAATCTTAAAATTGTCTGATATTCTGTACCATGCGCTGGAACTTTCTACTGGTTTTTTTTTCACAGCAATAAAAAAAAAACCCGGGTCGCAGTGCCAAAACCCTGCCGACAATATAGTGTATTTGCTAATATAGGAAGTGTGGCTTTATTATGCGAACTTAAGTGGGTTTTTGGGCAAAATAAAAAATTTGGCTCCTTATACACCCCTTAAAAGAACATTTTTTGTCTCAATTGCAATATTATTATCAATCGAACCTCTATACCAAATTATATACACCTATCAGTAAATAATTCACTATCTGCAAATTAGTGTTTTCATAAAATTTGTAAGTCCGGTCCTGTCGGGCCGATTTTATTAAAATTTTAGGGGCACATTTTAATTACTGCCAGAGGGTTAAATTTCAACTTTGAAACGATTCGGAGAATTTTTTCGGTATTTTAGAGCCCAAAAACCTTTTTCAACCCCTAAAAACTACCCTTAAAATGGCCCGATTAAGCTCATTTTAAATAGGCTTCTTGCGGTTATGGATTTCAACACGTGGGCCAAATTTAGTTGAAATCAATTAACTCTTTCGAAAGTTATTGCCCGCACACATATATATATATATATATATATATATATATATATATATATATATATATATATATATATATACGTATATATATAAATATATATATATATATATATATATATATATATATATATATACGTATATATATAAATATATATATATATATATATATATATATATATATATATATATATATATATAAACATTTCTAAAAATGGTGCCAAAGTGCTTAGGACGTTATGAAATGTCGAGAAATTTTGGTCCGACCCCTAGGTCCCGCCATCCGACCGATGCCAATAGTGTATGTTGCCATATGGCAAATACACTAAAAACAGCATTGTCGAGCACATACCTTGAAGTGCCTTCCTACATGAGTGTCGTGAATCACAAATGTGAAGTAGTTTCGATTTTATTTACATTTAAATGTAGATTAATTAATCCATTTTTTGCACTATCCCCTATAAAGCTAGTTTAAATGCATGTAGGTACATATAATAACCATGTGAAGTGTCAAACCTCGGTTAAAAAATTATCAACATTCACCCGTAATAATGATAAACATTAAATCGATAAATGCTAATTATCGATTAAACAATAATAAAAATTTATTATAATAATTCAATTTTTGTTAGACCTTGATAGTTAAGTATCTAGGATTAGTTCCCATGTAGATCCACCCCTGCCAAAAAGATAAGAGCTTTGCCAGCCTTTGTTTAAAATGGTTTTATTAATGTCTTTCATAATATTATAATTCAACATTAGTTTTCTTTTTGAAGTACAATCAGTATATACATAGGCACTCGTTATTTGCACATGAAGTTGATGATTTGTAAAAGAACTGAAAGACTGAAGTGAATAGGACTGAAGTAGGTTACGTATCTATAGATTTACTTTGAGAAATGTGTTATGTTTCATAAACAGTGTCGTTAGTTAACTAGCTACTTAACAAGTACCTGTTGCTTAGAAATGTCGTTGGAAAATTGACTATGAAAAATAAATACTCACTTCTTGGTGCTTATGGTTTTCTGTTAGGTTATTGCAGTCGATTTGCGCTAAAAATGTCGGGATGCAATAAGAAATCTTCCCTTTTTAGAAGGGGCCTCATGTATTTATCAAAAAGTGATTTTTAAATATATATGTACATATTTAGCACACATACATAAGGTATCATAAATACCATTTTCAAATTCAAAAAAAAATGTACGTGTAACGTTTTCGCGCGGTTGAAGTAAACCATATGAACAATACATATATTGGTAGGTTTAGAGTTTTTATGTATACTGTATAGATACAGATAAAATAACAAGCAAAAAATGATAAAAATTGAAAATTCACTCTAGAAATCGATAAAACTAAGTTACGATTTTATTTATTTGTATTCATTCAAATAATTTCTGTATAATGCACTTGAAAACAACTTTCGCAGTAGTGGATTTTGTAATCCGTTGTTATATACACAGTTTTTTTTATAATATGCGTATAATATGCTGCATAAATGGACCTAGTAGGCCGCGCAAATTAAAATTATTGAACACCCTACATTGCTACAGCTGGATATTGCAGAAAAAACTCCCCAGGTTACCATTCAAATATGTCAGTTATACTGGAATAATACATTGTAGCAGGAGCGTTTTGTATAGCTAGGGTGCCATCTCTAAAATTTGGCAACCAGGACAAGACGCGTGAAAGCCCCGGATTTTAGAGCCCAGAACCCGGACATGTCAACAGGTTTTTTTAAACATAGTCAGTGTAATAAAAAACAGTTCAAAATGTCATAAATCACCTTTTTATTTATTTTCAGACCTTAAAATTAAATTTAGTCATCTTTTATCATCATTTTAAATGTACCTAACAAAACAGAATCTTATTACAGTTTGTTACAAATTATTTTAATAATCAGTTAGAATTTTTTTATTCTTAAAATAAAATGACGGGAGGAGCGGGGGGACGATGAATTTAGCGAGTCGGTTCGTCGGTTGATCGCGGTGTGCGGGCACAGTGCGTGTGTCGCGGGCGGCCCGAGACTTTAAATTTTTAAACCCGTACTACAAATGAAACCCTGCCCAGACGCTCCCCGGATGCCCTCTAAACTAAGACAAATCCGGGGAAACCCGGACGAATGGCAACCCTATGTATATTAGGTACAATCATCCGTTTGTTTTTATGCCGCTTTAAGGCTTTAAGGGACCCTATGCACGTTCTTTTGGTAGACGTACATTTTTTAAACAGACTGTACAATGGTAGCTGTTAATTTAACACTGGGTTCAACGAGATGTTTGAATTTTCACTTCCAGTAATTCGTATGTAATGCAGGTAAATGCATGCTCGCGCATATACAAGAAAGTACACTTCTATTATTTTGTTTGAATAGAGACATCTCGATTTGTATTTCTCTTTTCATTCATCGCATCTTTGTTCTTAGAATTGTACAAAGAGTATAAAAAACAGGGATTTGGGGACTTTTGGCAACCAGTGAAATCGCGTCGTTATGTTCATTTCAGTTTTTAGTAGCGAATAACACTAGTTCAGGCCCGATACAATTTTTCATTTCGAAACCCTGTTTGTGATTCAATATAACCTGTTTATAACGGAAAGTCATCTCTTACTATGAGAAATCTTTTACTCTTTTTTTTGTATTACCATTTAATCTCCGTTTAACGGACAGTCACTTTGATCTGTTTCTTGCTATACTTTTAAATCCCGATGGATAAATAAGGCTTTTTGCGTTTGCTTTTGAGCATAGTTTGTACCTACAATAATATATATATATATATATATATATATACCAAATTTAGTTGAATTTATTAAAGATAAATAACTATTTTGAGGAATAATTTTGAAACATCGAAATCATATATAATTCCCCAATACCGATATTTTTTTGTTACGTCGATTTTTCAAAGAACTGTCGAAAAATAAAATATTCTTTTAAATTTTGAATAATCTACCTATGATTCTATTTATGAAAAAAAAGTCAACTGTTGTCTCTCTGACTTATACAAATCTTTAGTCGATAAATAACCGCCATCTTGTAGAGAATGTCATCTCATTTAGAAACATATAGACTTTGTTGGGATTGTCTTTACAAATACATACTGTTTTTAAGATACAGGCCTAAGGTGTTATATTTGAGACACCTGTATAAAAAATAAGATGGTGTTATGATAAAGATTATAACCCCACTTTAACAGCACATATAGAGTTTCGTGTGCTGTCTATTTATTGTTTCGTTTATCATTTGTCTTTATGACAAAATAAAAGCATTTAAAACACATCGGAGTTGAATAATTCAGCAGAGTGTATTAAGTTTATAATATTAAATGCAAATATAATAATAAATAGTTGAAACGTGAGCTAACTTTAGTTATTTCATGAAGTTTATCTTTTACATAAGAATGGTGCATCGAGTGCATTCGGAATTAGCGAACATATAATATCTTAGATCCCTATTTACAGTTCCATAAATCGACAAAACTTGAAATTAAACAAAAAAAAACTAATAATTTAATACGATTACCATAGATTAATTATATATGCTCAACATCTGAGATTATCAGCAAAGATACTATCGTGAAATATAGTTGTAAAAAAAACACATATATACATTTTTTTGTTGTTGTCAACATCAATACGATAACACCAATCCAGCACTTGCATCGCTTATTTTTGTAGACACCATTATGATCTTATTTATTTATTTATTTATTTATTTATTCAAATAAGTTTCTACAGGCATAGCCCAATTACAGAGTCAATCGAAAGTTTTTAATTGTAAATAAATTAAAATTCTTCATTTATCTAATATAAATTGTATTTTATATATAAATGTGTTTTTTTTTTAAGAATTACAAAGCTCTTAAATTCAATACTAGCTCAATACCTTTGTCTTAAAGTCCCTGTCTTGCAAATAAAGTGTAACTTTGTATGTGGAAAAGTAAAAATTTATACAAAAAAAAATTCACATGTAAAATCTGATTATCTAACTATAATATATATTATTTTTTAGAATTAGAATTTATTTCTCCATAAAATAATTGCTCCATTAAAATAATAGGTAAAATTGTATGTAATACATAATTTAATAAAATAGGTACCTATAACTTTGTGCAAGATAACTGAAATAACTGGTAACATTTTATCAGATTTCGTAAACTAATAATGATATATATACAGTAAACAAACTCATAAATCCTAGGTGTAGTAATTGCTTGTAATAAGGTCACTCTTCGCTGTCAGTTTTTCCTTTTTATGTCATTCTATCGCCGTTTGGTTTTTACACCACTGTACAAAAACTGTACATGCAAATCTTATATCACGTTTGGCGGAAACTAAAAATTAATAGAATTCTACTTAAAATAGGGTAGGCGTCGGGGGACACTCGTATATTTGCTTGTTTATTTCAAATCTCGCGACCAATATTTTCCGTTAATCAATTTAGTTGAAATTTTGTTCACATATGCGAAGAATTAAGTAATCAATTAAATTTGATAAATTAATATTTTTCAAAATTAATAATAATTGTACGTGAAACTAGTATATAGTTATATCGAACAGTAGTAGCGAGAGGGAATAGCTAAGTCGATAGGGCATGAAACTCATAATCTCAGGGTCGTCAATTCGAGCCTCACGTTAAAACCATGTTTTTTTATTTATTCGTTGTATCAAATCTCCTTTTAAGTAACAACATTCTGAGACTAAAAAGAGCATAATACAAATTCTATTCAAGTATACTAAAAGAGAAAATACATTTTTATTAATTTAGTTTCATTATTATAAAAGCGTGGGTCATATTTATCAACTCTCATAGGCGCCTTTATAATTATGCACCTAAATTATTAAAAAATATTTTTTTCCTTTTTATTATCTACATTTCAGTAAAATCTTATCTTTAAAAAGATTTGTTTTCAATTCAAACTATCATGCCGCACAATATCGAACCGACAGTCACTTTATAGTGACTATATTATTTGACTATCAAGTCATATATAGTTGGCAAAGTGATATTATTAATAATGCATTGATTAATTATTCGATGCATTTCCTTGCCCGAAACTACTGTAATCACATCACTACCTCATTTATATTAGGCCTGTCAAACATACATGACTCACGACTATAATTTATCTAAAACTAATTGTAGGATACTGAACCGAATCGAACCGTGACGAACAGACTAGAATCGAGGATACGAACACGGACAAATGGATAGCTAGCTGTTAAGGCTGATTCAGTTATTAAGACGTGATACTATAAAGATCTATTTGATCTTCATATAAAATTAAAAAATGAATAAATAAAATACAATAAATTTGGATTTAATCAAAACGAAGTCTAAAGATCCACACCCACTGTATCGAATCGGATCGGCTCGGCAGAAAATTATATACGCACACTGGATGTTGATGAGTCGATCCTAGCCGACTTGTGCGTGGGAACTCATTTGACATTACGTCCCTTTAGACTGACAATCGTACCGATCCGATCATTCAGTGGATTTGAACTTCAATGCGTACGATCACAATAAAATTTAAAATGCAATTGAATTTGTTTGTTTCTTCAACGTAGCTAATAGAAACTCAAAACAAAATAATGTTGAGGTCAACAATTCAGAGTCTCAAAAAGCCCTAGCAATAGGAACGACGTTGTGTTTTTGCACTTTACGATATTTTTGCTACATTACTTATGAATCAATAAATGTATGTATTTCAATCATAAGATTTATTAATCTTAGATCACCAATAATAAACAAACTTTTGATAAATACATTTGGAAGTGGTGAAATGTAGACCGTAATTTTTATTTTGCTCCGGAAGATTTTTTGTCATTATCAAGCCTCTCGCTAGTTTTAGTAGTTCTACTAGTTCTAGTAAAATGACAACACTAAAACACTTTATTTCTATAAAAAAACAACCACTACAATTATTATTTCATTGTGTGCATGTCTTTTAATTATTAATTCTAGCGCCGTATCGTGTTTTTAACCGTGAGAAACGACAAAGCACTCGCCAGCTACAGGTTGAGTAAACCTGATAGTTTGCAGCTGATGCTGGAAAAGAGTTGTTAAGCTGAGGTCGCATGAAGCGCTGTACATTGTTTTGAAAACAAAGATATATAAAATATGTGTTAAATATGCAAACAGGGTAAACGCACTAAATTTAATATTTTTTTAAATGTTTACTCTTTATATATTAGATTGATTGATTGTAATTTATAGACTTGTTAATTAAGGTCTAATTCATGTTGGGAGTTTATATTTCTTTGTTATACGTAGCCGAATCTTTGCTTATTAATAATAATATACTTAATAAAATCGGTTCAGTAGTTTTTGAGATTGGCATAGATAAATAAGTGCAGATTTGTTGTTTTCGCAACTAGCTGGTATACCAAGGGAAAGCCAAGCATGAGTAAAGCTAGTATAAAATAATAACTCAATTTATACGTTAATACTAATCTAATAATCCGATAGAACTTTCGAAGTAGATTCAAGATAGAGCTACTTTTAGCACTGAACTACTCTAAAATCATAAAATATAGTGCTCAAAAGTACTTGCAAGTTGCGTTTCGAAAGTCATACCAAAAATTAAGCATAGATAAAGTATTAGTATTCATTCCATTCGTATTTTGTCGTAATAATAAAAAATGTTAAATGACTTTATAAAATATTATTTCTTATTTAAATATTATATCCTATCAATCACTATTTAATTTTTTAATATTAAAAAAAAATGATAATCAAATATTAGATATAATTTGACTATACGAGTATATTGCGTATAATGTGTTCGAGAGACAGATATAGTTCAAACATGGCTGACAAGTTGATTGAGTGTATTTCCCCAAACTTATACGTAAAAGTTTTTTTTTTATTATTTAAAAGTGTAAAACTTTCGTATAATCAGTTTTTCAAAAATTTGTCAAGAGCTAATTTGGCTTAATTTTAATTTTTATGTGTGTTAAAAATTACATTTTTAATAATTAATTACTTAAAAATTAGACGTCCAAAATTAAAAAGAAAAAAAAGTGAACGTATAATATATCTCTATAAATAACATATTAAACTTTCAAATTTTCGTCTAAAAACTGCTCTATTCATCGAGTAAACTTAACGTTATTTATATTTTTTTTTGTTGCAGGTTTCAAGCTTTTTTCAAAGAATTAATCACGGTTCACAAACTATCATCGGTTATTTTTAAGGTAAGTATCTTTACTTATCAGGTTGCATTGGGCAGCAAGTTTGAAAGGCATAAATTTGAAAAGTTATTTATAACATTCTCGGCGCGTCCCTAGCTTTATAACACGTCTTGTCTCTGTCGCTCTGTACGGTCATTGTTGGAGACACTTAACCAGCTAAGTGGCCATGACAAATTGCACCGTTCAAAGCTATAACACTTGCGGCTACTGGCCACGTTACGGTTGTTATGCTACAGAATATATTATAATAATATTTAAGGTTACAAAACTCACATAACCGTCTAATGTATGACAGTAAATCAAATCAAGTCCAGCAATTTTCAGCATGGTAGCTCCATTAAAACCCAATCTTCTTTTGGATTAAAATAAAAATTCCTTCGACTTTTTTAAGAAGTGCTTTTATCTATCATTTAGTCAAATAATAATTTTGACAATAATAATGAATCTTCATCTTCCAAAATCGTAAATAGTAAAGTAAATAAACTAAAAGTCCAGAATAGAATGAGAAAACTAATACTTTTTACAGACAAATTTATTTATTCTCAATCTGAATGGACCTACTTTTGGTATGTAAACCGTCTTCTTCCACCATATAGACCCGCTCTCCCACCATATTGACCCGTGCTGCCACCACATTGTACCGTTTTTCCACCATTTTAATTTAACTCGTTTTCCACGATGCATTCTTGCATAATCTAAATTTCTAAAAACATAGAGATAAATAAAAAAAAATTACGTCAGTCAAAGCTGCATTTGTGCAAACATCGTATGTAGTACCTTTTTTTAAATGACGGTAATAAAAATGTAACATTTATGTGTACAGAAATATGCGAGTTATGTCTTCTTTGTAGAAAATTAAAAAAGGAATGGTATTTTATATATATACAATATTATAATGTTTTGATATTTAATAATGGGTGTCCAGTTTAATGGGTACCAAAAATCAACCACTTACTAAAATAATTTAATCTTTATACTGAGAATTTTTACTTTTTCATAAATTCTTGTGATTGTACATCAACCAGCTTTGAGTTGTTATTCATCAAAATCTCAAAACTGTAACCAAAAAATTAGTTTTTGAAAAATCTGTCCGTCTCTTGGCGATCTCTGCTGCAGTTTGCATGTGTGTTCCGGACGACTACAACTCAAGATGGATTCAGAAAATCAGCGTGGAAGATGTTTTTCGAAAACTACTAAAAATTTTTATTACATTTTCCACATAGGCAATTAGTAGCAGTATAACGTGATTTATTAAGTAATATAAAAACTCGATTATTTTGTTGAATAGTAGTTTATGTACCTCGTTCGTAAATTAGGTGACATTAAATGAAAGAGTGACATTATGTTAAGACTAACGACCAACGAGTTTTAACAATCACCTGAGTTATAATATCATTACGAACAAAATATATACTACAGTTTAAACTATATCTGACAGTTTGACCATACTAAACATTTGAATTGTGTATGAAGACCAAGTCTATTTTGGTTCTCTGTCGTTCATATAAATTTAAATGTCAACTGACAGAGATATTGGATTGGTAAAATCGCATTTTGATTTACTTTACGCACTATTGCTAAAAATCACTAATAAAATATCGACGCTCACGTAAAGTCGCGAGTGTGTAGTGTAGCAAAGAGGGGAGCACTTAGTCGGAAAGAGCCGACGAGACACGCGTTTAGACGAATGGAATGTTTTCACTCTCATCCAAGTGCATCATTAGAAGTTTATATCAAAAAGTGCCGTTTTACAACCGCTATATATGCATGAAGAGCAGGTATTTTATAAGGAGTCGTGCAAAAAGTTATTTACGGAATAATTGGATTTAAATCATGAACTTAACAAAACCAACTACAAGTTCAATTCTGAGAATTCTTACCTTGCAAAACTATTCGAACTATGGTACTGTATAGAGATAACGTCGAACGAACAACACAGTAAAATCATGATCACAAAATACACCCATAGGGTAAGAATTTTAGTGGTTCGTCTGATCTTGTGTGATCGTGAATTGTAAAAGTTAGGTGATGAGAAATTCTACACAGCGGAGATTATGTGCACTCCCTATTAAACCCCCGGCAAATATGTTTATAATATACCGATTGTTCAGACATTATGACCCGTAGAAGTAGTTTACGTATCTCTACCGTAAATGAAGGTATTATACATGGAAGTGACATTATGTTAAAGTGAACAGCTTTCCAAGAAAGTTTTGTAAAAAAAAATTCATCTAAACTTTTTAGTTTCGTAAATATTCTGCTCTTTTGTTCTGAAGAAATGCCGAAAAGAAATCAGATATCTGACAAGCATACTCTGGTTAATTTTTACATGGGAAACCATGCTATGTAACCATGGAAACGAATAGCAAATATCGTAGTACTTTTTTACTAGCCGTTACCTACGTCACCGTGTGCGACATTTTATTTTATTTATTATATTATATCAAATGTCAATTTAAGTTGGAATGGTCTTGTCGTACAATTGACTTTAAATTTTGTCTTTCTTTGATGAATACTACACGTTGTACAAATTTGGAAATCTATTTTGGAAACACTCTGTATATTGAGCAAAATTAAGCCGCACGTGTTGCGAACATGCACTGAACAAGGCGTTTTTGACGTTACAATTATTCCGAAATTATTTTTACAGTGAAAATATTTTGAACATTCTTGTAAATTAAGAAAATTCGATAGTAAATCTTTCTATAGTAATATTCCAGTTTAACTTCATTTATATATAAGAAATCAAAATCTCAATATGCGGCACATGCACTGTTCTACTTAATTAAAGGATCAGAAAAAAAGATTCGAAATTTTAGTGATTTTCAAAGCGCAATACAATTGTAAAAAAAGTTTGGGTTTTAAAAAACTAGAGTTTTTTTATAGTTTTTACTTTGTAGTTTTTGCATCAAAAATTCAGATTTTTTTTCAATGAAATAAAAAGAAATTTGAATTTCTTATTCAAAAACCAGAAAGAAAATTTAGTTTTTTAAAATCTGGCCATTTTTCGCGATAATAAAGCGCGTTTAAAGTCACTTAAATTTAAAATATTTTTTTCTGATCCTATAATAACTTGGACAGTGTATTCCACAGCCGTATTTTGTTTTTCAAATTCTACTAAAAACTACGAGCACGCATGTCTAGATGTATTTTTCACGTTTGCGTTTTCACATTGAACCATTCACTTGTTCAGTGCATTAAAAATACTTATCCGTTCATTAGTGCGGTCCTGCTTAAAGGAAATGCGTGAGTAACAACCGCTGTACCAACGAATGATGAAACAGATGTGGGACAGATGGGAAGACGAGGACGCTAGAGGTGTTGCTGGTTGAGGAGATTGCGCTGGTAACAGGATAAATCCAGAGGTAAGGTATTGGTTTGGTTTAGGTTAAAGCCGGCGAGGGGAATAGCGAGGGGACGCCGCCACGTGGCAGGCGGACGTGTTGAGTGATGCATTATTACGGACAGCTATTATAAAGCACCTTTATAACTGGATTATTCTAGAAGATTCACTGGACTGTTGAACGCTGTCGGGACGCTCTGAGTTTAAGCCAAAAATAGGACTTCGGCTGATAGCTGATTGTAGAATTATTCGTCAACATTTTGCAAAAATTTTTTCTCTATAAGGAAGATAAAAGACAAATCTAAGTATATAATGGACTACTTTTATAATTTATGTACGATTTACTAGAAAAAAGTTGGCATAGAATGAAAATATTATAAATACGAATTTGTAAAAATTGTGTATGTTTAGAATAGACTCTTATCAATTTAGTATTGTTCCGACCATTGCATTGTATTTTCCGCCATTTTGAATCGGATTGAAAAGTTAAAACCAGTTCAACTCACATGACATTTCAAACCATATATGAAACCCATTTACACGGTCGTATGACGGGTTAGGGGACATGGTCAGTGTCAACCATCATCTATAAGGCTGTATGAAGACAAAATCTACACTATAAAGGGACTCTATTAGTCTAAATATATTATATCCATGTCTTAAGAAGAGCACCTTATATAAGCACGCTGAGATATAAGATTCTGGCAAGGTTTTGTGAAATGGGAAGTGACTGAACAAGACAGGTTTTGTGGGAACGATCGTGGGAAACCCGGGAATACGAAGGAGATGTACTACTAGCGCTCACTGCATATATGAAGGCACCGCCTTACCCTACCCTAGTCCTTATCTACTATTCTTACTTCACGACGTTTCGTACATTGCATGCCGTTTTACAATCGACAATGAATTTAATTTAAATGGGAATTGTTCATTATTTAATAATAATGAGATTTTAGATGCACACACGATGTTAGGATAACTAAGTCAAAGCTCAAAATGAAATTCCTTTCCTTCTGTTCAGATTTAAAATTAGTTGCACGCTTTAATAAATAATTGAGCTTGATGGTTGAATAGTCAGCAATTAGACGAATATTGCTACCTCACGAGAAAACATTTAACCAAATATTCATTCAAAAAAAATATGCCCTGAAACCGTAGTTTTGTTCAATAAATTTTATAAAATAATGGAATTGTACCAATTTGAATACCAGTTGAGCGCATATTATTTCAATAAAAATGTTCCCTTAAAGCTTATTTAAATTTAAAATTGTGAACATGTGTCTATGTATGCCCATTATTTTTTATGAAAGTAGGAAGCTTGCGATTATATTATCAATATTATGGAGCAAATGATGCGAGAGAATCGAGCTTCTTTGCTTCGTTTATTATCAAAGAATTTTCCGTTATTTCATCATATGAGTAAAGTTATATAATATACCAAATATTATGTACTATGTATAGTCAACTATACTTAAGATAAATTGCCAATGGGCTCGTCCCACGTTATTTTAGAAGTGAAAACTTCTTTAGGCGCGTTGTGCAATTTTTGGATGGGTAAAATCTTATGAGTTCGCGTCACCGTCACGCTAATATTAAGGGTATGTCTGTAGCTATAAGTATGACGTGTTGTGATACCGAGTGATAATAATACGGTGGAGCTGATGGCTCCACGATTGGTGTTGATGCCGAGTGGAGCGCAGCGCCGTGAGGTAATGCAGTAATACGATGGAACCGAATGCTTCACTACTGTTGTCGCTGCTAAGTTTTATCTCAATCGTGTGAGCTATAAATATGACATGCTGAGTTTTAAGTTTTCACTTCCGTCGGCAGTCCCCAATGAGTGCCTAACATTTTTTTTTTGAGGAGAGTTGGAATCTACGTTACAAATAGATAATAATTCCATTTTTTTAAGAAATTTTTGGAAGATTTTTCAACAAGAAAAACATTCCTAAAAGTGTGTATGTTTCAATGTAATTTTAAACAAAATTATTATCAGTAGACAGCTTCAGCTGATTGGCTGCCTGCTGAATCACGCCTACTGATTCCTTTGACTTGATTCATGCATAAAGCGAGATAGGTAGTAAATCAGCTGTTGTATTTTTGGTACCTGTAATTATTATCTACATTATTGAAAAGCTTGTAACAATTCTGAAAGTAAAGAAACTTTTTATTCCGTGTTATATAAACACTAACATTAATAGTGTCGATAAACTTTTCCCGATCACAGGCGGGCGGTACAAATCTATGAATAACTCTGGAATGGCTACTTGGATATCTGACTGCTGGACGTAATGGTCGGTAGTAGAGCTATAGAACTGATATATACATCTCTTTCTATGCGGTGAAGTGATGTACTGGTTCAGATCTACAGTTGACGTCTTCGTATGGCGCCCAAGCTCAGTCATTTGAAATGAACAATTTTTTAAAATTCTCGTTTGCAATTTAGAGAAAGAATTAAAGGACGAAATATTTGGTTTACATTATTTATGTATAAAGAATAATGTGCACTGGTCAAAATTATGAAATATTGATAGGCGGGACGACCCTATTACCATCTTAATCTGTTCGAGTTACCGAATAAAAAAACATGAACATTTTCAATTTTTTACATGTGATTATAAAAGAATGTAATTTTGTTCTGTTTCTTACCTTGACTAAAAAATTCTGTGTTCAGTATCTAAATGATATTATAGCTGGTGCAAATTGTTGAAACCTTTTTCTGGAACATTGTCTGATGTTTTATATAGCTTCTACAATTTTCGAATGAAGAGGCTTTGAAATTTCTTCATCCTACACAAGTTGGAGAATGGAATGTGAGGTTACGCGATGCGCACATGATACAGTAAATGAAAATAATTCGTAGATTATTTTACATGCATTTGGGTTTTAAAAAGTTCAATAAACCGTTCAAGTTAAAGAGAGTTCGGTTTTGTAAATTCGACATACAGGGGACCGTTTTACTGTAAAATAGTAGTCTGATGCTATTTTCTGTTATAATAACATGAGCTAGAAGATAATTTGACTTACAAAGATATATATTATAATAATCGTTTCCTATAAACGTTTTCATAGTTCATTTTTTGTGCGCATGTAATATTTTTTGAGTATTTTCATTTAGATAGATGAAAAGTGATTGATTTAAAAAAAAGTGAATACTCATTAAATAAAAAATTAAACAAAAAATATTTTTTAAAGAAGTGATACAACATCGTAGAAAAATATATCACTACTTTTGAAGATAATTTTTTTGCTAATCAATCATCTATGACGGGTTGCTTACTTCCACTAATTTTTCCCAAAGTGGCATTTTCAATTAGCATTGAAAAACGTGACTGGGTCAGTCATTGTGTCTAAAAATGCCCGAAATTTTTGTGCACTTAAATCACAACCAATCATCAATGATATCGATATATTTTGCTGTTGGATTTTTAAAATTTGTTATGAACTAGCTTCAAAATTAATTATTAATGTAGCGTGTCTAGTAAACTGAAATATATAGATATATTTAATAATTATTTTGTCTTATCAAAATTAAAATCTGTATCTTCCGTTTCTAAAATTATAATTTTTCTCTTACAGCATCGTCAGTGGTACAAAAAAGAAAAGACGGATAGGCAATTTCAGAAGCACAAAAGTTGACTTGGTTGTAAGCTTAAAATATTTTATATAAACAATTTAGTAACTTTTAAAGAGGGAAAATACGAATGCACTTTTTTGAAAAAGAGTGCACACAAAGAAATAATTTTAAAATGCTTTCAATAAATATATTTTGTCACGTTTTTAAATGCGGCCGACTAGGGGAAGTATAATAATCTTGCTTTTATATATTTGTTTAGAAGAGATAGTTCCCAAGTCACATTTTTCGGCTTTAAAAAATATTTTTAGTGATCAGTCGATATACAAAGAGTAAAGAAATATAACGTGCGCGTTTTGTAGGGAAATAAATAAAATTTTAAATATATGCATATAATAAAAATAAACATAAATACGTAACAGTGTCATTAAATTGGAAGTTATGGAAAATCAGGGTCGGCTCGTATTATTCTACTTTTTTTGAAGAAACGTTGCCTCAAATATTTCGAGTTAATACAGGACCTATTCGCTTTGCTCGTTTGCTCGAATTAAACCGAAAAATCTACTGTCTAAGTCAATAACTTTTTTAACGTTCATTGTCTCAATATTTAGTCCAAGTTATTTTTAAATCAATTGATAACGCATTTCCTGCATTGTCAAGCGTCTGTTACGTGGACGTCGACGAGGCGCAACTGAACGATGGTGAGTTTTATGAGATCCAGCAAATGCCTCCGCGGCGCTTTTTGTTTGCTGGTTAGAGAATATCAAAATTACAAATGATTTATGTAACAACGATTCCACAACTGGAATTATTTACGCTCTGTGTGAAAGGATTTGTTGTTTGTTGTACATTTATTACTTTCATTGCGATCTTCTCTATATGAATACCAACGTATATTATAACTACTAGCTTGTTTACATATGTGTTGTGTATCAGAAAACGGTTAGTCTGGATCATTGACATAGAGCATGGACTGGTCATTTTCCGTTTCGACAGTGTTTTAATAATGTTCATAATTATAAACGAGGGTGATAAAATAAACTGTGAAAGCTAGTGATTCGAGTCTGGATGGTACACTTTACTAAATCAAGCCACAAACTGGGTACGACTATATGCTATTGGCTTCAGTTTGAGTCTGAAGCTCAGTTCACGCTATTGACCCAAATCTGAATAACTGTTGATACTTTTGACCAGAGTTTAATCTCCGTGAACTCTATTTACTTAAGTTTTACTACAATACCTCGAAAATAATTTAGAAAAATGTAGAATAGAATAGAATAAATTTTTTGTCCGAAATAGCCAACAAGCAGGATTCGTCAAATTATGGTTACATTAAATTATTGTCTCTCTGGCTTTGACAGCGATATCGTAGATGATTTGCCGCAATCTTGTAGATAATTTCATTTCATTCACGAAAATATTGACTTTGATCTTCTGCATTATTTGTATCACGCTCTGTTAGTGTTTTGTTTAATAAAGTTGTAGACTTCCCGAAGTCAAACTGAAATATTTAGGTACAACCTGTACATTGGTAGTGAGTTAGTACAAACCACTCACTATTCAGTGGAATCGTCTGCACATGATATTTATATTTCAAATTAATAATTTTCTCTAGCGAGAGAAGTGCGACACGTCAAATGCAGACACACAAATTGAAAAATTTATCGAATTAACTGATTCCGTACCTTCATTCGTGATTCCGAACTATGTAGAGTAAAGAGGGGATCCCCCTGTCGACATTGACTGGATAAATGTTGAGATCATTGACAACTCGTATGTCTGGGGCTTCAACTTTTAACGATGCTGTTTTTATAACGAACATGAAATTCAGAATCCGAAAATGTCTATATTGAAGAGCTAATGGAACTTGCGAAATAATGGAGAAATTAAATTATGTATCGCTTTTAGGCCCCGAACAAGTTGCGTAACAGAGGCTGTCATGCAAACAAGTGGTATTGCGAAACTAATTTAATCGTTTATGGGCTACGCGCGACACGTTGTACAATAACTTCAATTTAGAAGGTGTAATTAGTAGAATAGTGTTTTGAAAATATCGAAATTTATAAACAACAAAAACTTTTTAAACGTCAGATGGCATGTTCACAATAAATCTAACAGAAATTTTCATAAAATTGCGTATAGTGTATGGGTCATCTTGTTTGTACAAGAACCTATTGTGCAACGCCAGTTTACGCAATTTGTTTGCGGTGTATAAGACCTATTTGATACTGATTGAATCTGAAATTGTCGTTGGTACCGTAATATAGCAACCGTGAATGACGTAACAAAAAAATTATGCATTTAGAGGTTAAACATGGAGAAAGTTGTCGATAATGTTAGTATTGGGGGGTCTTCCACAACGGGCCCACATTTTCGAGCCTCCGTTTGTATGCCAAGGAACTATACATGATAATCATAAACGGTTTTTTATGTTTTATTAACACGTTTTTTTTTATTTTAACAATGTTATTTTCGAAAAATGTTTTTTTCATACCTTGCTTGAAACAAAAAAGTTAAACATGTATATAATTCTTATTACGTTGGCTAGGTCAGGACACAAGCTTTTTTTGAAAGTTTCAAATTTTTCGGAATGGCAAATTTTTATGTTACGGTCGTGCCGCCACTACTGAGAAACCCACATCCATTAGTTCTATGCAAACGTTTCTTGTTACATCATTCACCGTCATATTACGACCGCTATTTTAGGAAACCTAGGCTAAAGACACATCTCGGTACATCTAACACAATCATACCATTAAGGCTGTCGGAACGCTCTGAATTTTGTTTGTCCGGAGACCCAGCGGTAAGGGGCGAGGTAGGCAAAAGACATATTGTGGGTGTGACCTTCTTTAGCTCTGTCTCGCTCAAATCATCCGCCCGTTTCAATTTTTGGCTAGTGTCAACTACGAGGCTAGAAAATGTTGTTGCAAGGGTGCCGGTGTCAATTGATTACTCTAAGGTTGGGAAATATTTTGAGGATTTAAAAAACTCTTCCGAAAAAGAAAGAGTCACTTTAGGTTTGTGATGGAACAGTTTTGTGAAATAAGTACGAATAAGGTCGTAGTATGACATTGAAAACGTGTGTTTTTTTTGGCACAATTAATGCCAACTTTTTTCTAGTAAATCGTACATAAAGTACAAAAGCAGTCCATTAGAGACCTAGGTTTGTCCTTTATCTTCCTTATAGAGAAAGAATTTTTGCAGAATGTTGACGAATAAGTCTACAATCAGTTGACAGCCGAAGCTCTATTTTTGGTTTAAATTCAGAGCGTTCCGACAGCCTTAATGCCTCTTTTAAACGTATGGTCCCTGACACCCAGCGGATAATTTTAAAATCATATACAAAAATATAAATCTCATCGCTGATCGAAGTATTGTAACAATAAGGGTTCTTTGCTGTAAATCTGCTTCTCTTTTGTCGTGTAAAATGTTGTATTAAAAGATTTATCATTGGCAAAGTCTTTTTCAATTATCTTTAATACGAAATAATAAAGTACCTGCCTTCGGTAGCTCCTTTATTATTAGATCCTGAGCTACATATATTCTCTTTTCTGTTTTGATCTCCACTTTGCATGAGACATGACTTGATTGTCACATCACCTAAATTGCGTTTTCTATAAAAATGTGGGTACGTGTAATTATATGAGCGCGTTTGAGTTGTACTTCTTTGGTGTGATTATAAATTAATTTTAATAAACATGCAAATAAATTTTGAAATAAACTAATTATTATTAACATACATGCAAATAATTTATTGAAATAAAATTTTCAAAAAGTTTAAGAATAATACTTACAAAAAATTAGCCTCAAATAATTGAAAACACTTGTTAAATTTTATTTTGGTTTTTAATTTATAAGTAGTCAATTCATTGCGTTATCAAAAACACAACATTATAAATTTGTGACTAACATCATTTCGTTAGCTGTGCGCGCGGACCTCCGTTGCTTGCTAGACTTATACTATCGACGCGCCAAAAAATAATAGCTTAATATATATATATATATATATATATATATATATATATATATATATATATATATATATATATATATAAATAAAATGAAAATGGCATGTTACTTATTGATCGCTTATGCTTGAAAAAACAATTATTTTGTTTATATAAAATAGAATATGTATGGTGAGATTTTTCGAAGATCCTCCTGAAAAATGGCGCCTCACACTAGGCCTGATAACTGCTCGAAATATTGATATGAAAAATATAAAAGGATTATTGTAAAGTAAGGTTACCCCCATTGCGTATGGAGCAATTTTTTTAATTGTCATTTATTTTCAAATGTTATGACAATTGAAGCTTAAATAACTTTTTTTTTCATGCAAAATTTTGGTATTCATTGAACCCAAATTTTAAATAGTGACTCCATTAGCGATAAGGACAACCTTAATTTATAATAATTTTTTTGAATTTTTCACATTCATTAATATTTCGAGTATTTAAGCATCAATTTTTCAACATTTTATTTTTTATTAAATCATATTTTTTTGGATTTAGTGATCAATAAACATGTCATTTTTATTTCATTTAATTGCTTACTATATACAACCTAAAAAAATTACTGAAAAAAACGTTCATTTTGAATACGTTCAGGTAGATGTGACCCTGTCGTTATTTCTATATTTTTAACTGTGTGACATGAATATATTTATTTGATAGATGAAAAACTGTCTGAGAACTTAATACTAAATTTTTATTTTTGTCACGACGTTTCAGAATTTATTTATTCTTTCATCAGGTGTCTGTCTGGAAACAATACATATAAGTACAAATATTTTTTACAAAAACAACAAATCTTAACAATTTTACATACCATAAATTATTTTTTATGTATTAACTGTTTTATTTAGTTGTTTTGTCGTTTTCACTTTTTAGTCTACGGTTTTTTAGTTTATAATTTTTAGCCAAATAGTTTATAAAAACTAATTAAAATATACAATCTCTATTTATTTGAGCGTCAAAAATTATCTTCAAAAACATATGACTTATTTCAAAGCTTATTCCGATCTTGTCTGTTGTTTCGTTTATATATGTCTAGTAGTAGACTAAAAAATGGAAACGACAAAACAACTAAATAAAACAGTTAATACATAAAAAATAATTTATGGTATGTAAAATTGTGAAGATTTGTTGTTTTTGTAAAAAATATTTGTACTTATATGTATTGTTTCCAGACAGACACCTGATAAAAGAATAAATAAATTCTGAAACGTCGTGATAAAAATAAAAATTTAGTATTGACTTAAAAAAATTGATCCTAAGTCCTCAGACAATTTTTCATCTATTTAATTAGTCAGGATCGGAACAATCTTTGAAATATATTTATTTGGTTATAATAATTAATATCAAAGTCGTATCAACTCATAAGCTTGACAACGCTATTTATATTCAAGCACCACCTAAGAAACCTTTAAAGTTCACATGATAATATGTAATAATAAGCTCACAATAACCATTGTAATTATCACGGAATTCTTGAATGCGAATACGAGTGTGTTATTATCATTTGCGGTTCTCTACTTCTCTCTCTTCCCTCCTGAAACTCTATTGAAACTCCCCGTGAAACTACCCTTGTTTCACAAGTATGGCGTGGCAGATGCTATTTAGGCGTATACCGATAAATTACGCAGTCGCTGGTTAATGACCGGGAAACGAGTTATGTAAAATGGGGATATCTGATATTATTATTATCACGTAGCAAAACGTATAAGGAGAATACACAAAATATGCAATGAATAGATAGTAAGCTATAATTTAGGCCACTATTCCAAGAAAACTCAGGATTCGACCAAAGTTAGCTGGAAAAATGAAAAAAAGAATGTTTAAGGCGAGTGGTCTCTCAGAACGTAAAATATGCTTTCGGGAAATTTTAAACTATGGTCACACAATCCATTTTATTACTATTTTTATGAGCTGCGATTAGGCACTAAGCTTCACAAAATTTGGCGTACAGCTTAACAATTTCAAAAACATATTTTTACCCTAAAAACTGAATACAAAACGTGACATTCGTCAATAATTTTTTATAGCACGTCACAAGATCTAGAATTGCGGAAAGGCAAAAAAACATTTTGAGGTTTTTTCTTTACAAATTCATGACTTTGGCTTGCTCAATAATTTTTGCCAAATTTATTTTGATCTGTACAAAAATTTGTGTAAAACTTATGTTTTCTCGTTTTTATCTGATTATAAATCGTTTATTTAGATCAAATAAATTGTAAAAACTGGAAATGGAAAAAATTGTCCATATTTCTGGTTTATTTTGAAGCATTAATATCAAATAGAAAACAGTTTCACTGGTAATTGGATTAAAAATAAATCAATTTAAACACTCATTGATTGCAACGTTTCGTCTTTATTCAATCAAAAAAGTCTTGATTGAATAAAGACGAAACGTTGCAATCAATGAGTGTTTAAATTGATTTATTTTTAATCCAATTGCCCGTGAAACTGTTTTCTATTAACATATTCTGGAATTGAACTTTAAAGATGAATTAATACCAAATTTTGATTAATATTTTTCGTAGTTTTCCGAAACGTAAGTGCATTATACATGCACACACATACATTCAACTGATTAACTGCTGGTAAGATAGAGCTATACGGATGTAAAAGGGAGCAAATTGAACAGCTTTGGCTATATAGTCTATTTTATTTCATTGCTTCACATTATGGCTCTCTACTGAGGAACTCTAATAGATTTTAAAGTGTTTGATGTGAAAATATTTAAACAAAATGAAAAAATCTTTTAGTTCATTTAAATTTTGCTTATACGAGTAGTTAGAAGGCTATGTAACATAAAAAAATGGATGCGTGAACTTGTGTACGCGCGTCAGAAGGTATACTTCTTTTGCGTGATTTAAAACTAATTTAATTTAATTGAATTAATATAATTTGTACTGATTTTTCTCTCGACACTTGGTAAAACATGATTAACAATAACAAATAATTAAAAACACTTAAAATTCTACAAAAATAATTATAAATTATTTTGACGATGGTTGGATTTATTGCTCGAAACGATCGTCGAAATAATTTATCATTATTTTTGAGAATTTTCAAGTGTTTTTATTTATTTGTTATAATTGAATTGAAATAATAAAAGAACTGGAGTTACCTATTAAACGTTGTATTTTGATCGGTGCGCCACTGTGAACAATTTTCAGATATGAAATTAATTAAGGTTATGCGGCTTACGCTTACAGGAAAAACATACAAACTATTGATAAACATTGGATTTGTTGAACAGACAACATGTGGCTTGTTGAGTTGGTTTGCCTGGACGAGAGCAAGATGGCGCAGTCTCAATATTACTGTAATTGCACACACGCGATTAAATGTGTACCATAAGTTGTATGTTATGTGTTTGTAGATCAACGAACAGCTAGAAGCGATCGAAAACTCAATAGTGATTGTTGTTCTTTCAATGGACATACAGCTTAAACAAATGAAAATTCGGATAGGTTGTTGTAGATTAAGGTTACTAAAATCCTACAAGGCTGGGCGTAAGAGGCTATAGCCTCTTACGCCCAACCTTGTAGGAAATGGTAGTACGACTACGATGACCATGCTTATATATATATAGTCGTACTACCATTTCCATAGTATAACTGCATGAAAAGTGAGCGCTACCTATACTATTAGATGCAATGTTGCTCAAAATTAAACTGTCCAAAAATTGTCTAAGGTTTTTTTCTATTGGATGAGCCGCGGAGGAGGAGACAATTTACTAAAAACTTGAAAATCCGTGAGTAAAATCAGTTGAAAGTTGATGATGTTGAAAATACACAAACCCAATTGTATAATAAATTAACTCTCCCAAATATCCTATTTCTGTCGAATTGATAGAAAAACTTATTTTTTTTTTCATCCATAATCACGTGAACAGTGCATCCACAAAGTATCTGATTGGTTTCAAGCGGCCAATCAGGTGCTGTCAGATGTTGATTGTGCAGTTTTATTGCTATGTTGATTCATTGGATAAAGGATAGTAAAGTACTTAAATTGAAAATAAATAATTGAATATTAATAATCACCCGTATAAGATACTAGTTTATTAAATGTTTTGGACGCTCCAGCATTTTCAGTCGCTAGACTTTTATTTGCGTAAGTATTGGTAATGTTTTTCATTTTATTTTTCACAGCAAAAAAAGCTTACAAAACCGATATTATTAAAGTAGCTTCTGGAATCTAAAGGAGAAAAGAGTTAATAACAAATGTCAAACCAATACTGCTACTCGGATATTAATTATCTTTGCATCTCCGAGAATTCATATTTCTTTGTGATAAATTCAAAGAAAATCACCACGACACTCATTAAGAAAATAAATGGTATTGCCGCTGTTCATCTTAAAATTTCAAACTAAGTATTTACATTAAATTTATTACCGGAAAACATGCTATCAGTGGCCAAAAACCAAAATCACGTACGTCGAAATTCGAGTAAAATACGATAAAAAAATGTGGAAACCGGTTGACATGTGAGCCAACACTAAAACTCCCCGCTATATGTGATAAAATTTACAATAAATTGATACAGTAAAACCTCGTTAACACGAACTCGTAAAAATCAGGCAAAAAGTTCGTGTTATGTGGGAGTTCGTGTAAACCGAGTATGGCATAAAATACAGTCATTTTTTAAGTGTCAAATCATGATTTATTTTAAGTAAACATTGAATAATTATTTATTATAAATTATCTAATAACATTAATTGTTCTTAAATATTATCTGAGTTTGAAAGTTTGTTTTTATTTGTTTACAAAATACATTTTTGTTAATTAGTTTACAACCTTTTCAATAAATAAGAGGAGAAAAATTTTGAGGTATGTTTATATTTATAGGATTTCGAGTGAATTTTTAATCTCTCAGTCCTTTGTCTATTTTTAGAATGTGAGTTAATTACTTTTGTAATCCCTTAAGCGAATCTTTTCTTTTAGTTGTATTGTATATTCATTGACCAAAATGATCAAAATATACGATTTGAGAATTTTTGTAGTTCGTATTATCCGATAATTAACCGTAAAGGGACGAAAAAGTTGTTCGAAGTTCGTATTAACGAGGGTTCGTGTTAACCGAACATAATTACATTAAAGCTTATGTGACCATTGTCGAGAGCAAATTTTTGTTCGCGTTAAACCGAAATTCGTGTTAACCGTGTTCGTGTTAACGAGGGTTTACTGTACTATTGTGTAAGATTATGTAACAAAAAAATCTGAACAACGATTGATCACGCGGACCAATCCTGAAACTTGCTGTTGTTTTTTTGAACTCAACAATTATTGGTTAGATCTCGATAATTTTTTTTTACTATTTAATATTAATAAAAAAAATGATGTGCGATTGTTTGGTAATTAAAAAAGCTATTCAAAACCTTAATTTGATAAAATTTTGAGGCTAATCAGTACAGTAGATTAGGAGTTAAGCGACAAAAAAGTGGAAAAATGTTATTTTTCTTTGAATAACTTTGAAACTACGTCACCGATAGAATCTAAAATCTAATCAAATCCAAGTCTCGATAAACTCTTTCGAATGCCGGGAACTCGATATTAATCAGTTGATTCGCTCTAAAGATAAACATACGATAAAGATAAACGTACGATAAACATCTGTGTAGAGTTAAAAAAAATATATATATGAAAAATTCGAAAGAAGAGGTTTTTTCTTTTGACCATTGATGTTTAGAATGTTTCTGATATTATTGGGTTGTTTACTTTTTATTAATAAAATACTTAAAAAAAGAAGCTTGTTTGCGCAAGATTTCTCAAAGCGGTTTCGAAATATCAAAGTTACATTGATAATTTGAAGAACTAACCAATCCATTGATATGTTTTTTACTTCCGAAAAATTTATATTTTTACTTGTCTAATTTCTACCTATTACCTAAAACGCAAGGCTGCCAGATCTACAGATTCTCAAATGGGGAAAAGTGATTTTTTTAAAATAAGTTGAAAATTGAAAATCTGATTGCTATTTCTATCAGTTCTTGAATTGTAAAATAGAGAAGTTTGTAGCAATACGCTCTCGGATATTTTCAAGCATGTTCGTAATTAAAATAGTTACAAAAAAAAACATTTTAGAGAACTATGAAATAGAAACAATACGAAAACAATGAATTTGTTTGAAAATCAAAATAATATAGAAATTAAACAAAGAGTCCTAATTGAAAGAGGGTTGCGAAATGTTTCTAAAACGAACGTTATTGGATGTTTGGCAATGTTTTCGTGCACATTCAAGCCCTATATAGCATTTCCACTTTCCCAATCGAACACAGTGTCTACTCGTCAATTCAGACATTTTAATATCATTATTTGAATCAAAGAATTTCTTGAAGAGGGATGAAACATACTATAAAAGCATTGATACTAAAAAAGTAACCGCAAAACAGTAACATTTTGTTCTCGAGGCAGGTTTTCTAAGTTTTTTTGCCAATCTAAATGTTTAATAAAAATTAACTAAATATATGTCAAAAATCCTGCTTTTGGTAGACTATAGCAATTTTGCTAAAATCCCTGTAATATTAGTGAAAAAATAAAGACTTTCTTTCTTATTTCCTTCTTTATTAAAGATATAGAGCTTTGAAGCAGTTAATTAATTTCAGATTACGGCAAGTTTGTTCAACTGCTGTGACGACTCTGTGTTCAAGTGTGCCGTTTCTTGATTCCGCCGCGCTATTTCTGACCGGTCTGAACATATATACACTTGGGGTTAATTAAAGACCGCTTTGGTCTTGTACAGAGGATTCGTCGGATTCGCTCCAAGTGAAACTGAGATCTGAGGCCGTATCCAGCACTAATTATATTAACTAACATTTACTGTACGATACATACTTATATTAAATATCTATGTTATGTACAAACACACTAACAGGGCTATATTCAGTAAAAACATAATACATTCCCAGAAATAATAAGAAACTTCCTTATCCTCGTAAGTAGACCATAGAAAAATTGTTTGGTGTCAAGTATAAAGGACTTAAGTCGAAAAACCTAATTTTTTAGTTATTAATATCAAACGAAAAAGAATACAATTTAGACTTTAGCCCAGTAAAAATAAAATTTAACATTTTTTTTACTTAAGTCTTTATCTGTCACCAGATAATTTTAAATCTATTTCCATGTTTTGTCATATTTTTGACCTATAACCAGGTATTTTTTTGTTCCATATTTTCTTGAGCAGGCCTTCAATGTACTTTCAGTCTTTCTCGTTTAAAATAACTTTGTTGGTTCTATTTCGAGACTATTTCTTTGTTATGTCTTCATCTGCCTTTTGTGGCATGTCCTATGTCCAATTCAACTTTCTATACTTTATTCTATAGTTTTCCAAATTTCAAAGTATTACCACCTCAGAATTTATAAGTAATCTGAATGGTGATTCCCAGAATTTTTGCTGAATGTATATTTGCATCAGCATTACTTAGGATGAAACTAATTTGGTACTCAAAATTTATGTATAGAAATGATACTTTTCATAAGGCTATCCTCAGGTTAAGATTCAACATCGCAAGCAAAACTGCGGTTTAGGGTTATTAATTTTACATAAACATGATATTGTAGCAAGCTTTGTTACAATAATCCTCTTTTTTTATAATATAATATTTTTTTGAATTAACTGTTAAGCATCACTTAATCTTTTAAAAAGTAATTCAATATGATTAAGTTGTTGTTACAATAACCCTCTCTCTCTCTATAATATAATATTTTCTAAATTGTTTTTCCTTAGCGACAAGGAAAATTGTTATTGTAACAAAGCTTGCTACAATATTATCATTAATGCCACATGAGCAATGTAGCCAAAACTCTGCTATATTATAAATACACCTTCAATACACATTTAAGCATTTATGAAAAAATAAACTTAAAGCCGTTCCTGTACGAACCGATGTTTATATATTTTACGAATATGTTAGTAGTAAAACAAAATAACAGTAACGGTCATATAAGAACTGTTATTAAAAAAAACGGTCCTTAAAATAACGGTCGTTAGAGTTATTTGGAATCAAAAGTAAAGATTTATGATTTTGCTGTGTTAACAAAAAAACTCCTTAACTAACATTATTTTCAAATTCAAGTTTTTAGTGTATTTGCCATATGGCAACATACACTATTGGCGTCGGTCGGATGGCGGGACCTAGGGGTCGGACCAAAATTTCTCGACGTGTCATAACCTCCTAAACACTTTGGCACCATTTTTAAAAATGTTTATATATATATGTATATATATATTTATATATATATATATATATATTTATATATATATATATATATATGCGTATATATATATATATATATATATATATGTGTGCGGGCAATAACTTTCGAAAGAGTTAATTGATTTTAACGAAATTTGGCCCACGTGTTGAAATCCATCACCGCAAGAAGCTTATTTAAAATGGGCCTAATCGGGCCATTTTAAGGGTAGTTTTTAGGGGTTGAAAAAGGTTTCTGAGCCCCAAAATACCGAAAAAATTCTCAGAATCGTTTCAAAATTGACATTTAACCCTCCAGTAGTAATTAAAAAGTGTCCCTAAAATTTTAATAAAATCGGCCCGACAGGACCGAACTTACAAATTTTATGAAAACACTACTTTGCAGATAGTGAATTGTTTACTGAAAGTGGTATTTAATTTGGTATAGAAGTTCGATTGATAATAATATTGCAATTAAGAAAAAAATGTTATTTTAAGGGGTGTATTAAGGAGTCAAATTTTTTATTTTGCCCAAACAACAACTTAAGTTCGCATAATAAAGCCACCCTGCCTGTATAAGCAAATACACTTTATTGTCGGCAGGGTTTTGGCACTGCGACCCGGGTTTTTTGTGTATTATGATGGAAGTTTGCTTCGTCTGTATGGCACAAAAAACTTGATTTTGAAAAAAAAAATGTTAGTTAAGATGTTTTTCGTTAACATGACCTTATTCCATTCAGTAATAACTCTTTCTAGGAGAACAAAAGTAGTTTCTGAAAAAAAACAAGATCAGATTCTTAAAGAATACGGGATAGGTTGTTAAAGAACAAGTTCTTACAGAACAGGTCTTTTTTAAGGAGCATATTATTAAGACAACGATTGCAATCGTTCTCTTAATAATATGCTCCTTAAAAAAGACCTGTGCTGTAAGAACTTGTTCTTTAACAACCTATCCTTTATTAACAACTAACTTTATTAACAATTGTTAATTGCACAGTTACGGGTATAAAGAAAGCCTAGTTTTTGTTAAATAATAAAGGTGGGTAAGAAAGAAGAACGCGATTTACTCAAATATCTTTATTTCATAATAGTTATTTCGGACAGTTGTTTAAAGAACAGGAACATCTGTTATAGGAAAATAACTGCTTTTTCCATTGCTAATAAATACCCCCTAGCATACCTGTAGATGGAGAACTATAAATAAACCAAATATAATATGTACAAATTGATTGAGGCATAAGTATATGTATACATTTTTTTTTTGTTTTATTGACATACAAAACCGCCAATAACAAAATGTAGGTTCTGTGTTAATTTTATATTAACCCTTTTTTCAGAAATTGTATCTGACGTTCAGAAATGCAAATAATACTGCAATGTGCCATCACAATGTCATGCAAGAAAAAAAACCCGGGTCGCCGTGCCAAAACCCTGCCGACAATATAGTGTATTTGATAATACAGGCAGTATGGCTTTATTATGCGAATTTAACTTGGTTTTTGGGCAAAATAAAAAATTTTACTCCTTAATACACCCCTCTAAATAACATTTTTTTCTTAATTGAAATATTATTATCAATCGAACCTCTATACCAAATTATGTACACCTTTCAGTAAATAATTCATTATTTGCAAACTAGTGTTTTCATAAAATTTGTAAATCCGGTCCTGTCGGGCCGATTTTATTAAAATTTTAGGGCCACTTTTTGATTACTACCAGAGAGTCAAATTTCAATTTTGAAACGATTCGGAGAATTTTTTCGGTATTTTGGGGCCCAAAAACATTTTTCAACCCCTAAAACCTACCCTTAAAATGGCCCGATTAGGCCCGTTTTAAATTGGCTTCTTGCGGTGATGGATTTCAACACATGGGCCAAATTTCTTTAAAATCAATTAACTCTTTCGAAAGTTATTGCCCGCACACATATATATATATATATACGTATATATATATATATATATATATATATATATATATATATATATATATATATACGTATATATATAAATATATATTATATATTTATATATATATATATATATATATATATATATATATACATATATATATAAACATTTTCAAAAATGGTGCCAAAGTGTTTAGGAGGTTATGAAACGTCGAGAAATTATGATCCGACCCCTAGGTCCCGCCATCCGACCGACGCCAATAGTGTATGTTGCCATATGGCAAATACACTAAAAACTGGTCGACTTTTGATAATGAATTTATTAATAGTATTTAACATACTATTTTATTTCAGTGTTATTGACCGTCTATAATTTAAATGTACATTTAAATAAATTGCAAGGGGAAATAATTTAACGACGAGCAAATATAAAAGAAACCTTGGTACCTAACTCAAATAAGTGTCACTTCCCCCATGAGCTAGCATGTGGGTGAGACGCACACGTTTTTTTTTTAATTTTTAGAAACTGCCGTAAAATACACGAATAATTTGAGTCATAAAAAAGCAGTTAATATAAAAATAAAATGTAAGTTTTTATTACAACGTTGGTAGTAAAATTTGATTACAGCTGAACAAAATTCAATAAATTTTCAAAGTTCAACATTAAATAACGATTAGAAACAAGAAATATTATATCTATGTTGCCATGTGTTTATAGATTTATAGGATTGGGAGTTTGTTTCCCATTTGAAAATACACAGAGGAATCGTCTTACTGACTTTCTTGTTTTATTGTTAAATTGTATATTAGATAGTATTATTGTCCAGCAGTTCCAAACATATCCACTGTAACGGACCCATCGCTGGCCATCTATGAGCAACCGTTGAATTTGTTACCCCATGTATGTAAATATAATGCCTGCGAAAAAAAAATATTTTTTTCTAAAAAAGTGTGTTGATAGGAAAGAAATGTCGTCGATATAAACCTTATCAAAAAACTTCAAATTTGGCAACAAGAAGAACTGATATATGTCGTTCTTTTCACTGCTGAAATAACAATTTCAAATAAAAGTATTAAAATTTAAAAAAGGGTGCGTTTTCAAGAAAAAATTGACACATCCAAAAATGTTAATTTGTTTTACCTAAGTCAGAGTAAAATGTCGATATTTCATGTTAAAATTTCTTGTGCTTTGGTATAAATTTTTAATTGAGTAGATACAAGATTCTAAGTATTGGTATAACAAAAATTAGAGTGTATCTTACACTTTTGTATAATAAACGCAATAGTGGCAAAAGTTCTAACACAATGGAGCATAATACCAAGCACACCTTATATCTCATAAAACGGTTTTGGGGCACTGGTATCGTCTTACTGGATAATACAGAAAGCCTTCCTGTTTAGACTCTCCTGAGGTTTTGACAGAATGTCTGCGCAATTTTAAATTGATTACAGTTTACAAGATGCTATTTTAAACAGTTTAATCGATTAGATTAAATATTAAAAAACCCGGGTCGCAGTGCCAAAACCCTGCCGACAATATAGTGTATTTGCTGATACAGGCAGTGTGGCTTTATTATGCGAACTTAAGTTGGTTTTTGGGCAAAATAAAAAATTTTACTCCTTAATACAGCCCTTAATATAACATTTTTTTTCTTAATTGCAATATTATTATCAATGGAACCTCTATACCAAATTATAAGCAACTTTCTGTAAATAATTCACTATCTGCAAACTAGTGTTTTCATAAAATTTGTAAGTCCGGTCCTGTCGGGCCGATTTTATTAAAATTTTAGGGACACTTTTTAATTGCTACCAGAGGGTTAAATTTCAATTTTGAAACGATTCGGAAAATTTTTTCGGTATTTTGGGCCCCAAAAACATTTTTCAACCCCTAAAAACTACCCTTAAAATGGCCCGATTGGGCCCATTTTAAATAGGCTTCGTGCGGTGATGGATTCCAGCATGTGTGCCAAATTTCGTTAAAATAAATTAACTTCTTCGAAAGTTATAGCCCGCACACATATATACCTATATATATATATATATATATATATAAATATATATATATATATATATATATATATATACATATATATATAAACATTTTTAAAAATGGTGCCAAAGTGTTTAGGAGGTTATGAAACGTCGAGAAATTTTGGTCCGACACCTAGGTCCCGCCATCCGACCGACGCCAATAGTGTATGTTGCCATATGGCAAATACACTAATAACTCAGTTATAACGTTTATCTTGGAAGTGTTTTTTCCGTTATTAATAAAGCTGTCTATATACAAATATATCAAAAACAAATGTTTGTATTGTGAGAAACATTGGATCGATCTGAAAAATTCTTTCATTTGTAAAAAGTTTCCTCACTGGAAATATAGGCCATATATCAATACCGGATAACAAGAGAAGGATGAGCAGTAAGCGAATATAGTGATTTGCGACCGGGCGAAACCGAAATAGGTAGCTAGTATTTCAATAATTGGTTTAATGATTTATTTTGAGAAATACTGTAAAATGTAGGTTTGTATAGATTATGTTCCGTGATAAATCTGACAAACTTCAGAGCTCTATTCCGTAGGTCATTTTAAGTACAAAAAGTTATATCAACATAGGGTCAATTCAGAAAGGTTAATAAGTTATAGCTTGTTGAGGAAAAAAATTCATATCGTAATTATTTTAACTTGATTTAAAGTAATTAAACGGAATGCTCAGAGTTCACAGAACTCCTAGTTAATTGCCGAATGAAGTTAAGAACACTGTATTGAATATTGTTTTGAAATTTTATATCTTATGCAGTAAGCCACTAAATTTTGAAAATATAATCGCATGAATATATTCACGAAAAAACCACTCAAAGAATCCCTTTGAGATTTCGTGTCTTATATTTGAACTTTTATGTACTTGAGCACGAACAACCAATTAGCTTTATGTGAAAAACATGATGGAACTTGGATTTTGTATTTCATCTGTCTTTATAAAGCATTTCACATTTTTTATAATATATCTATGAATATTTTTTAAATATAAAATTGATATGCACTTGACAATTTTATTACCTTTCAACTACCTATTATAAAATCTACAAGAAAACAAAACTACATTAGTAAATAGTGTATCAGGAGCATAATGACGGTGTTTTGGACCAGGGTAACGTTATGTTATACGAGAAAAAATCGCATTTCACATCTATTTTATCCTGACGCCTGTTAACTAGTGGCTTCTGTCTTTCAACATTTTCGACACTCAGTTTCTTAATTTTGTATGACTATTTGACATTTCACTTGTGTAGCAAATTTCAATGAATATATAGTAGGCTACTGTAAATATTGCGTTCTACAAACCGTAGCAGGTATATAGTGTGACACAGTTGATTAACGTGCCACGTTGTTATACTGTTCACAACTTCGCAGGTTTGATCCCAGATGGAGTAATATGAAATAAATGATTTTTTTCGCCCGTTGTAAGCAGGCGACAAGATTACTTTATCGCCCGAATCGTCACCGATCAAAAATCGGTAATTTTGCGACTGATTTACATTCGTGAAACGCACCTCTTTTATAGGGAATAGGACGAAATAGTAGTTAACGTATCTAGTTTGTAGTACATTATTTTATTACGAGTTGTGACGTTGTATTCATAGCGAGTGATTAGCGAATTTTAACAGCCACACGAGTCAAAAAAGCATGACAGTTGAAATACATAGTACATTTTTTGCTGGTACTTCTTTTCAAATAGCTGATTTTTACATCATATGTATATTTTATATATTAATGAGTAAGTATTGATAATTACGAAAATGCAGTAACTTATAGGTCTTTTAATAAAAACAAGAGAGTTTGAGAATAGTCGAGCGTGTAGCAATATTGCGTTCACATGGGTCCACTAAACTCCCAGTTCCCTGGTTCTAATCCAAAGACTGATTTTCTGTTTACTATTAAAAAATAGTAAATTTATAATATAAAATGGTACTAGGCTCACTGAGTCTCCCGATATTGATTTTCAATTATTTTCTTATTAAAAACTCCAGGTTATTTTTTTTTTGTTATTAATTAATAGAGGCAACAGATTTCAGTGGAAATCTACGGTCTTCTAAAATCCTGCATATAACTTTAATGCTTTGTATTTATGAATCGTCGGTTTTTCGGTTAAAAGGATGTGACCTCGAAAACGTAAGAGGACTAAGAGTACAAGGACATGAGAGTTGAAAAGGGACCGAAAGCATCATCATCAACATCATCACGTCAGTGCCCTAAGGGCTCACAGTTACCTCGTGACTGTCTTCCGTGGCAACTGGCAATACCGACTTCCCTATCTCCACATACTCGCCTCCTGCCATCTACAACAACCTATCCCAATTTTCATTTGTTTAAGCTGTATGTCCATTGAAAACACAACAATCACTTGAATAGTGATTGTATACTATAGTAATTTGACTTGAATAGTTCCGACCACGTAGAACCCCAGTAGCAACTTCCTCTTTCGGACACGTTTCCTACTTTTCCCTAAAAGGCTAGAACGCCCATCCTTCAATTTAGTTTTCGTCATTAAATGTGACATACACTATGGTTAAATGTATGTGTTCGCTTCCAAATGAGAGTGCATGTGTACTATATCGGGTACCTATATGATAAATGACAAGTTCGGGTAAGATAAAATAAGATAAATATTTATTCATTAAATGCCAAGAATTGGCGTAGCATACAAAGTACAAAAAAATACATAACAATACATATTAAATAATGCTAATATCAAAGTAATCTTTAATTGAGTAAGGACATTTAAGTAACAAAATATTTTTAAGTTTACTTCTCAATTTTCTTGCTTGCATATTTTTTAGTCTGTATGACAAATGATTATAGTAGGGTATAATGGATCGGTGGTTTTTTTATGCCTCCTGTTGACACTACCCGATAAAATGCCGGTCCGTTCGTTGACTCGAACTTTATATGTTAAATTTCTCCGTTTGATTTACATTAAATTCAAGTTATGTCAAATAGTAGGCTCAGCCCATGAAAACCGTGCGAACGTTATTTTTGATGGTATAATAGTACACAATTTTTTGTCTCGATAAACAACTTTAAAACCGTTACCATGGTTT
This sequence comes from Venustoraphidia nigricollis, assembly GCA_034508555.1. Classification (NCBI taxonomy): domain Eukaryota; kingdom Metazoa; phylum Arthropoda; class Insecta; order Raphidioptera; family Raphidiidae; genus Venustoraphidia; species Venustoraphidia nigricollis. The sequence goes on from JAVRKA010000009.1 coordinate 11,489,313, forward strand.
TGAGTAGACTTCAGAGCTAGCCTACTATTTTTCTTAATATGCATTCAATGTAAATCAAATGTAAATATGTGTTAGCCTACTATTTGATTAAACCCACTTGCTAATTTTTTTTTGTATTTAAGTAGTTATTTATTTTATTTAAGTTTAAGTAAATTCGGAACCGCTGGGCCCACCCAGTTCCACAAGTCGGGCTTAATTTTGAAACTAAAGTAATAATGACAGTTTGATATTTCAAATTATATATTTAAATTAATACATTTAATACAGAATACACAAAATTAAACGCAAAGTTCCTGATAGTTTCAAGAAGTTGGGCGAGGTGAAGCCTCGCTAAACTTATGAAACAGGAAGCTAAGCACCAAAAATACACTACTCCTGATTATAAAAAAACCCTGACGATAAAATCGCCTGTTCTTTATAATGCAGGTTCTTCAATTAATTATTAAAATTAATTTTACCAATAAACATTAAGAAAAGATAAAAAAAATGAAATAACCGATTAATAAGGTGAAATGAAAGTTTTAAGAGTAAAGTAATTTGTCCCCAAATAGCTAGTGAAGCGACCGGTCTCTAGAAATTCAGTTCAAGAAGTAATGAATAATTTTATATTTTATTTCTGACAAGAATGTTTAAAATTGAAATTATGTAAGGAATCAAGATAATTAGGTAATGATACTAAAATTGTATTTTTAAAGATGAAATAACCGGTTGGGAACAAATTACACTATTGTTTGAAAATAAAAATATTTAAATTATAGAAGGTAATCATATATGAGGCTATGAAAACGCCTCAGGCACCCCCGCGTGATAGAGAACTGCTTCAGGCAGCTTCTCGTCGTATGTATGGTTTCAGGTCTTCAATGTGACAGCGATATTTGTGGTTGGCGTCGTGTAGATCCGCTAGCTCGCATGAAACAGGCGATGTAAATCTTGTGATTCGGCGCGGCTCGGACCAACGGGCTTGGAACTTCCGTACGTCGTCTCCTGGAGTAGTGGATTGGTGGAGACGCTGCAGTACTAATTGGCCGATGTAGAACGGATGCTGACCTGGTCGATGGCGATCATAGTATTTGCGAATTTTACAATGGTTTTTCTCTAAAGCGGTGCGTACCCTCTCGACGTCGACTCTTCCATCGTCTACAAAACTTGCAATATCCCATTTAAGATCTAACGGCTGTGTGAGCTCGCGACCAAGGAACACCGATGCCGGAGATGTGTTTGTGGCCTCGCTGATTGTGGAGTTGTGAGAGTAAGCCACGAACGAAGTGAATTTGTCCCATTGTTTATGTGAACTGCCGTACTCTTTCAGCAGTATTGACAACCCGGCTTTGATATCTCGGTTGGCACGTTCGACGGCGTTGCTGCTGGGCCTGTATGGAGACGTGAAGACTTGACTTATGCCCCATTGTAAACACATGTAGCGAAAACTTGCACTCTTGAAACATGTGGCGTTGTCAGAAACGAGCGTTCTTGGTGGTCCGTATTTTGTCCAGACGGCGATTAGCTTTTGGATGGTGGCGGCTGACGTAGTTCGTTTGACTGGTATGATTTCCAGCCACTTGCTGAATCCATCGATGACGACAAGTGCATAGCGACACCCGGTACTGGTAATGGTCAATGGTCCAATGTGGTCGATGTAGACTCGCTCCCAAACATTTCTTGGCAAGGTGGAGGCCAGTGGAGCAGCAATTCGTTGGTTGTGCGGCTTACAGCTTTGACAAACATCACACGAACGCACGTAGTCTCGGACGTCTTTGTATAGAGAAGCCCACCAGAAGCGGCGAGCGATTTGTCGGTAGGTACGAGTTATTCCAGGATGCGCACTCGTCTTCGTATCGTGAAAATAAAATATGACCATCTTTTGAACTGATTTCGGAACAACGACTCTTTTCAATTTGTGTTTGCCAACAAGTCGCACCAACAGCCCGTCGCGTAACTGATAACTTGTGACATCATTGTTACCGTTATTAATTCGGTCAACGATGAGTTGGCAGTCCGGATCGGAGAGCTGGTGTGTTCGAATTGACACAAATGATTGCGGGACTTCATCCAGCAAGTTGATGGAGGCTTCAGATATATGAATTGCGTTACAGGTAGCGTGATTCTTGTCGTCTTGGACGTCTTCGTCAGCGTACAGTCGACTTAGCGCATCAGCGACGACGTTGAGCTTGCCGCGTATATGTTCGACATCGTAATTGAAGTGCGACAACTTCAGAACCCACCTTCCAATGCGTCCTAGTTGTCGAGGATGTTTCAACAGCCATGTGAGTGCGCAGCTGTCGGTTTGTAGAAGAAATTTTCCGCTCAATAAGTACTCCTTGAATTTTTCCAGAGCCCACACCACAGCCAAGGCTTCTAGTTCGTATGTCGAATAGCGTCGTTCTGCATCAGTGAGCTTGCGGCTTGCAAACTGTATCGGATGGAGGCCATCGTCGAATTTTTGTAGCAGCACTGCGCCGAGAGCTTCTTGACTGGCGTCAGTTTGAACAATGAATTGTCTTAAGAAATCAGGATAGGTGAGTACAGGTGCGCCAGCTAGTTTTCGTTTGATTGTTTCGAAGGCCTTCAGTTCATCAGGTCCCAAGTGGAAGCGAACCCCTTTCTTTTTTAGTTGATTGAGCGGTGCGACAATAAGCGAAAAATTCTCAATAAATCGAGAGAAAAATGATGCCATGCCAAGAAATTGACGAAGCTGTTTTAGATTTCTCGGAGCAGGAAGTTCATTGATTGCAGAAACTTTGTTTGGATCTACATGGACACCTGAGCCGGAGATAACGTGGCCCAGAAACTTGATGCGATGACGGCATAACTGCATTTTATCCGGGTTGGCGGTGAACCCAGCTCGTCTAAGCCTACTGAAGACGATGTTCAAATGTTCAAGATGCTCCTTGAAACTTGAACTATGGACCAGTATGTCGTCAAAGTACGGTATGCAGCATTTATAACGCAGGTCTGAGAATATCTGAAACATAATGCGATTTAAAGCTTGTGGACTAACACTAAGACCAAAGGGAACTTGACGGAATTGATATTGAGAGGTTGGAGTAACAAACGCTGTATATTTTTTGCTTTCAGGAGACAAAGGAATTTGGTAAAAAGCGCTGGCTAAGTCTATAGACGAAAATATTCTGGATCCATGAAGACTTTGAAAGACGGCGTCCATATTCGGAGATGGAAATGCGTCGAAGACAACTTTTGAATTTAAATGTCTGTAGTCAATGACGAGTCTATTAGTTCCATCTTTTTTAGGTACAAAGAAAGCTGGAGCTCCATAAGGACTGCATGACTTCTCTATGACACCTTGGTCCAATAGTTTTTGAATGTGGTCGTCCATCTCTCGAGCTCTGACTGGATTCATCGGGTATGGACTACGGCGTACTGGAATATTATCTTTCATATGTATCGTGTAAGTATAATCGTTCGCTCGGCCCAGGATATTCTTGTTAATTACGTCGCTGTAAGATGTCAACAATTCATTTAGTTGAGTTTGCTGAATATCGGAAAGTTCAGCGTTAATTGATAAGTCATCTCGAATGCTGGACAGTTTAACGCTTCGTGAGTCTGACGTAAATGGAACTGCAACTTCAGGCTTGAAATCGAATTTGACTTCAAGTTTTGAAAAGTCAAGTTGAGCTTTCAGTCGACGAAGTGTATTAACGCCAATGATAATGTCGTGCGATAGATTAGGTAAAATGATTAGCGAAATGTTCCACGAAAACTCTTCAATCTTGATATGACATTTAAGACGATGTTTGACAGATGTACAATAGCCGTCAGCTAAGGTTATCCGAGTTGCTTCAGGTATAATCTTACCAAACTTCAACATACTAATGGTGTTGGCAACTTTTTTGGAAACAACAGAATGCGTAGCTCCTGAGTCCAAAAGAGCATCGAAAATCAAATGGCCTATTGACAGTTTAATTATAGGTAAAGTTGTAATCGGTGTTGATTGTTTTAAAAATTTAATGACTGGATATTTACAATGACTATGCGGATATCTTGATGACGATTGTTCGGTTACTTCATAATTATTCAGTTTTTTGACTGTTTAGATTTGCCAAATTTATTTGATTCAGCTTCAGAGTGAATTCGGTCTCTTCTTAAAACTTGAGCATATTCTCTTGCTAGTGTGTCAAGCTCATTGAAATTGGACGGAATAGTTCGAAGTCGACAGAAATCATACGTTGTTTTGTTGAGTCTTGCCCAAATATTGACAATAATTTCTTGTTCCGCTAGTGAAGAATTTAGGACACGTGCTTTTCGACGAATGTCTGCCACGTAATCATCGAATTGTTCATTTGAACCTTGCCATCTCTCTATAAGAGATGCAGTGTACAGCGTTTTATCAACTGGCGTCAAGAAACGTTCAAGTATTTGTGTCTTCAAATCATTCCAGGATTCAATATGATGAGCGGCTTCGGTAAACCATTCCAGAAAACTGCCTTGACATAACGATATCAATTGAAAAATCAACGGTTTTTCTTTAACCAACTTTTTGTCGACAATTCTTTCTACTTCTTCGATGAAGCGAAGTATGACGTCTAAATTTTTCCCGTCACAAATCGGTACTGGTTTCAATAAATCGGATATATCAATGCCCATTTTAATTGGTATAGGCGTTAAACTTGCGGTTTGATAACGATTTTCAGTATCGCTGCGATTCATTGCTTGAATTTGAGCTTGAAGTACTAATAATTGTTCTTGTATACTGCGTTCCTTGATGACTTGACTGACGTTTTGTGATAGCGAATTTAAGCCCATAGACAAGTCGCTTAATGTTTGCTGAGACTTCATATTTATTTCAGTTTGAGTCTTCAAGAACTGGAATACACGAGATGGTGATTGGTCAAATCCAGTTTGCGCTGGAGTACTAGGTTCCATTGGTATTGAAGCAGCTTGATCCTGTCCGTTAGTAGAAGAACTGGTGGTACTGATTGTCGTTTTAGGAATGGCGCCCGTTTGACGTTGATTTATTTGAGCTTCTGGCGTGTGAAAGTGCTCGTTCTTGTCCGATATTGGTGACTGAGTTGACGGTATCGGAGTCTTGATTGTAGTTTCACTTCGAAGAGAAGGTTTCGGCATTTTTGACACAAAATTAATTTAAATAATTAAACAAAAACCTTAAAATGCTTCTTGAACTGAAAGTGCGATGAAAAAATTAATAGACTTGATGTAATAAGATATTCACGGTTACGCAACACTAGCTGTAGTAGATGTAACAAATTAAACGCGTAGATTTACTTCGTTAAGAACAGTTTTTAAACTTAACTATAGCTCTGCTACCATTTCTAAACCCACTTGCTAATTTTTTTTTGTATTTAAGTAGTTATTTATTTTATTTAAGTTTAAGTAAATTCGGAACCGCTGGGCCCACCCAGTTCCACAAGTCGGGCTTAATTTTGAAACTAAAGTAATAATGACAGTTTGATATTTCAAATTATATATTTAAATTAATACATTTAATACAGAATACACAAAATTAAACGCAAAGTTCCTGATAGTTTCAAGAAGTTGGGCGAGGTGAAGCCTCGCTAAACTTATGAAACAGGAAGCTAAGCACCAAAAATACACTACTCCTGATTATAAAAAAACCCTGACGATAAAATCGCCTGTTCTTTATAATGCAGGTTCTTCAATTAATTATTAAAATTAATTTTACCAATAAACATTAAGAAAAGATAAAAAAAATGAAATAACCGATTAATAAGGTGAAATGAAAGTTTTAAGAGTAAAGTAATTTGTCCCCAAATAGCTAGTGAAGCGACCGGTCTCTAGAAATTCAGTTCAAGAAGTAATGAATAATTTTATATTTTATTTCTGACAAGAATGTTTAAAATTGAAATTATGTAAGGAATCAAGATAATTAGGTAATGATACTAAAATTGTATTTTTAAAGATGAAATAACCGGTTGGGAACAAATTACACTATTGTTTGAAAATAAAAATATTTAAATTATAGAAGGTAATCATATATGAGGCTATGAAAACGCCTCATGATATATTATGAAACTTCAATTCAAATGGAGAAAATTAACATGCTGAATGAAATGAAAGCCTCTGTTCTGTACTATCGGAAAAACCAATTATTGGTCTACATAGAAAAAAATCGCTTTACAAACTAAATTTAGACCAATATATTATGTGTAGCAAATTGTAGTTTCGGAGTGGAAATTGCTCAAAAAACAGTGTTAAATGCGTGTATACGCAGTTTAAAAAAATATTGTTTCAATTGATTACTTTTCGAGCAGGATACATTTCAAATTCTACAGTGGTTTTATTATTGATAAATATGTTTGGCCTAAATTACCATTCTTTACTGAGAATTCCTGACAATGCTTTCTGCAACCTAGCATCAGCTTCCTTTCTAGTTAGTAACTACTGAAATTTGAGCTGCAATTTTCTGACTCGGAGATCTATTAATGTGGACGCTACTTTACAGCTACGCCGGGTGGCATGTAAGAATATCTTAACCGTGTCTCACACGCTAAATGCTATTTTACATATTCATATAACCGGGCTGTTGTGTGATGTTGTTCCCGTGCTATGAGAATAACGCTGTTGCCAGACTTCTACACCACATCCAGACAACTCAACGGAACCCTTATATACTGCAGTGCAGTGTTTAAAACTCCTATATTCATGAGTTCACGACAAAAAAATGTAGTACCGGTGTTAGATTCGAACGCAGATGTAACAGGTCCGTACACTGTTCCGATAATATACATTAACAGATTGATGGTTTTCTGGAAAGCCGTTCAGTTATTCTGTTAAGGTAGTTCTATCGTGGTATAATAAGAAAAATCACTTTTCGACAGATTTTGTTCATTTACATGTACAAAATAACGATTTCTAATAAAACCCGAAGTTTCAGAATTTTTTACCGTTTAGAACGCGAGATAATTAATAACAAAGTTCGCAATTTTCGCGGTCAGCATAATATGAAAATTGCGAACTTTGTTATCAATTATCACACGTTCTAAACGGTCAGAAATTTTGAAACTTCGGGATTCATAAGAAAACGTTATTTTGAACCTATGAAAAAAAATGAGCAAATTCTTTTTAACTCTTCAATTCCCAGTGTCACTTGTAGGTGACATAAGTTTAATATTTTTTTTTACCACACGGAGATTTTATTATTTAATTCCACCACCATTGTTGCATTGTTGCAAAGTCAATAATAATATTTTTTTTCTAACAACACTAGCCAAATGTCATCTGTCAAATATAATTAGATGTTTCGCGCGAAATTCGAGCAGTCTGTCTTTGTGTAATTTCTTGCAATAAAAAGTGAAATAAAAATGCCTAAACCGTAACTATTGTTATTTTTAATTCAAACCAGTATTTCCTGAGATTACCGCGCTAAAACAACCAAACAAACAAACAAACTCTTCAGCTTTATGATATTAGAATAGATAAGTGTTTTGTTTCTTTCAGATAAACTATTTTTATTATAAAGAAACGGATATATCTAAATATAAATAAATACCATTATAAATTCTAACGTTTTATTCTTACCGTAACAATAAGAAACAATCTGTGTCTGCTTCAAAGTCTTAATTTCACAACGCCGTGTCACCTGCAGGTGACACCCCCATAAAAGAAAATTGAGGTAGTTTATTTTTTATTTATATTTTTTCTTGTCATAACCAAATGTATATAAGGTATTTTATTTAAAAAGAAACCAAAAACCTTTATTAAATTGAACAATGGAATTGAAGAGTTAAGTCGCAACACTAAGACTTCTGATGTCTTCATCCTTGAGAATCCTTAATAATGAAGGAGAGATATTGCAATTCGAATCATGTTGACGTGGGATCCAAGTGTGTAGGCTGTCACGGCCGACATTGTTTCAAATCGTCTTGGGTTTTGGACTTGTAGGGCTTGAGTCATTGGTATTTCTACCTCATGTTTCGTCTAAAACTGTGATAAACGTTATCAAAAACAAGATTTTTTAAGAGATGACTATAATGTAGGTATTATTTTGAAGATAAAGATCTGTTGAAATAAGTTAAGAGATCTAAAATTCGTTTTTTCTAATTTAAAATAATCTCAACCTTGGAATTATTTTTTTTTTATTCTTAAATTATTATCGTTCCAATTCTATAATTTTTTTATCGTTTTAAAGACTAGCGAGTAGAATTTTTTATAAATATAATATTTGAATATATTTGCATGATCAAAGGTGAAAATTGTAATTTGATTGTTTTATACAAAAAAATATGTTTAAACTATTTATAGAACTCTACAACATTAGCATTGTTCACACTGACGCATTTATAGTATTTTTAAAATGGTTACGAATAAAGAATGTGGCATCAACCTATACGTGGTGATTGTAAACTGTATTAAATTACTAGTACGCGAGTTCTACTTGCACTTGATCGTTTTTTTTACTTGCTTATCAATTTCTTTTGTTTAACAATAGCTGTATTGCAAAAATGTTCGGTCGTATCACGAAAACCACATCTAAAAGTCTGAAAGAGAAAGATAGAAACACACGATCCAAATACATAACACCCCTCTCTATTGGTCGGCGGTTCAAAAAGATAATAGTAATATTTCTATAGATATTTTTATGCTATTGCTTAAAAATATAATAATAAGTAATTATAACGATAGTGTCATGTTGATAGCACCCCCGACGTAGTAACACTTGTGTGGCGCTGCTGGTTAAGTTAGAAAATTGTTTGCATTAACTGCTATACCGGAGGATTCATATGTAACGCCGTACTACGCTGCTAAATTTACAATGGGATTGTTTTGTTTTGGGGTTAGAAAATAATCTTTTGTTTTTGTTGTGAGGTTGAATATTTTAATATTGAGTTGTTTACTATCTTTCGGTTTAAACTTTAAAGTCGTGTCTCCATCCTTTCCTTTTTATGATCCGTACTTAGGGTAACGTGTTAAGAATTGAGGTTAGGTTTTCAGGAGGGAAATGACACTTTCATTGGACTAGCTTTCTCATATTAGGGTAAATGACCGACTAATTAGCCGGCTAAATATCAACAGCTATTTATTATTACTATACAAAGCTGCGTAGAAACCCAAACAAAATGCAAAATGACCACCAACAATGTTAACACCAGCTGTGAGAAATATTATTTTGAAATGAAAATTAACTTCATAAAATAATGCCTTACATTCTAGATACATAAAATATCTACTATTATTATGTATTTTATTGAGTTCTCTGCGTTTTGAACGTTTTTAATATTTGTTAATAAATTCAGATATGATATCACCTTCTGATATTCTTATTCTCACGCTCACATATTTTGTTGTATACTTAAGCATTGGTTCAGAACATCGTTCTGTTGCTCTTCATACCCCATACAGTTTTGTCTATCTATACAGGGGATGATTAGAATATTACGTGTTTTATGGACAAACTATTACCCGCAAACACTTCTTCTGCGAGATAAATGGTGCCGACATTGAGATCGTTTTCCTTAAGGGACGAAATTCACCGTCCGATTAACAATATCCACAGAAGATCGATTGTAAAATGACTCGCATAAATCAAAACGATCAAAATTTTTAACACTTCATTGTTGAAATGACACGTAAGAAAAATACAAATTTTCAAAGGTCTAAAACAAAGCGTTTTCAGATCCACATCCATAGGGACTTTTTGATGTGAAACATCTAACGGCGCTCTGGGAGGGGAGTGAAAATGTTTCAATTGCATGACGTGACGGTCCATTCGGCCAACCTCGCGTTTCGTCGGCTTTTCCCAACTTTGCGCTTTCGTCTCTACTACAATGCACATTCGTTACCTGTGTGTTAGTGCGTTGGCATTTTACTCGTTTCACATCTGACAGACATCCATTTCTTAAAATTTAGTAAGGAAGATGGTTGGTATCGTTTTTAAACACTCTATAATATTTTATCTAAAAGTTGAATTGTGCTACATGTGTCAACTCTATATTCACTTACAGTCGCAACGTTTCGATATACTAAACCGAAGCACGCAGAGCCCAGACATTTATCCTTCTAGAATAAGTAAGAATGAAATGATATGTATTCCCAAAAGCGTTTTATCATGATGATACACACCAAATGATAATACTGTATCTTCTGCGTTATTTCGGATATCGATAATTTCGTGTTTTCACAAAATGCTTCTACACTTATAATTTGGAAACTTCATTGTTGAAAGTACCAAAAAATATTACTGAAAAAAACTTTTTAAAGACAAGCTTCTATTGAAATTTTACTATTTTGTTTTGTTCTTTTTAGTCTTTCAAAATGTTTAGTATTCAAATATTGATTTATTAAAATGAACTGATTATTTAATTCTAAAAACGATTGAATCATGTATAGTCATCGGGTATACATATGTGTACAAAATTTCAAATCGATCGGATATGTGGCATCCGTCACGTTGGGTTTACAATAACATCACATAACTTATCGTATACGAAAAGTAATCAATTTATAGAGGGTGGGACAAAAAGTATAGATATAGCTTCGAATCCATATTGAATGAATGATGAATTGAGTTTATAAGCGTAAAACAAATATAAAAATTGAGCAAAAGAGAACAGTTTTTATTCATATTTAAAATAATATTGTCGGCAAAAATTGTTCTCTGTCATTTTATAAAATGAATCATCTATATTGAACTAAAATAAATTATAAAATTATGTCCGTTGTCAACAAACCTGGTCATAGAGGGGGAAACGATTGTACCGAGTCCCAAGTTGGAGAACAACCCTGTCGCAAAATGTCAATTTTGTAAATGTCCCATTTATTTGGAAATTTAAATTGCATGTTACCATAGGGAATTTCTACTTGATTACTTTAAAATTTCATTTCTGAAGAATTGTCCTTCTGAGCATTTCAAACTTTCTGGGGGAGTGAATATAGGTGTATGTAGATATTATGCACCCTATCGATAATAATAATTTGTTTTGTCTTAAGAGGTCCTTAATAAAGTGGCCCATAAAACCTTAAGCGTTCTTGAAAATCGTGATAATTATCGTAATTTATGAGACTGAGTATACGTTTTCTGATATGCTTGAAGAATATCAAACTACGTTTATTATTTTGTTAAGCTGCTTGAAGTATATGATATTGTTTGTATAAACACTCTCAGTTTAAAGACGCAACAGTAACACTACGCTGTCCCAGCCAAAATGTTTGCAACTATTTTTATGGTGTAACTAGTCCCCATTAACGTACAACTTACTATACTGTAAATTATTGTTAAAATGTTGCTAAGCCATTAGTAAATACGTTAATGATTGAAACTTTATTAGCTGTTATAAAATAATAAAACTTGTAATTTATTACAATAATTAAACTACTGAACTAGTTTCAATGTATTTCAATAAGGTTCTATTCTGATTGTAAACAAAGCGAATAAAAAATAAACTAAGGTAATCCAATTACAATCTGTACAGGTTGGATGCACATACCTACAGACCAACCGACAACTTTTTTTAGCAATTTTCGATTACAATTTTAGAACTTGCTATGAACTCAAATCAATCTAAAAATGATTCCATTTTTTAGAACAAAATCTTTCTCTTTCGAAAAACTAGAATTATTCAATTTTTTTGCGAATTTTACCTAGATATATCTTTTTGTATGAGCTAAGTTCAGTTTTGGGGTGAAAAGCGATAATACAGCACATACTGTTGAGGGTGTGTACTTAGTTGTCAGGCGTCTATAGACTACAATAATCTAATCTAATAAAAGTAAAAACATTTTACCAAAAAAAAGTCGGTAATAATAGGTCGTGGGAAACAAATAGCGGTTTAAATGTTCAAGGAACGCACAAGTAGACGTGGATATAGTGCGTAGTTGCCAGCTAAACTTTGACTGCTGAATATAAAATGTTTTACGACCAAAGTAACATTTTTTATAGTTTTCCAGTATCTGCGTTCTATTTTGAAATCAGTTATGTTTTCCATCCATCTGTCCTTTGTTTTTATTCTTATGAGAAATAAAATTATAGAAGAATAAAAAAACCGATTTTTTAAAGAACATATACCTACTAATTTTTCGAGTTCCGTATCTCAGAACTATTTAAAAAAAATAGACTGTGTATTTTGCACTACCACTACAGAAATGAAATTTCTAGTTGCGTTGACTATAGACACACATACATCGCGGAAACGCCGTCTCGCAACTGCACCCCCTCGCGAGATACTCTCATCCTGCGGGAATAACTCTAAGATTGAAATAAAGAAATGTATTAAAAAAATTAAACTATACAAGAATTATTATTATTGAAAATGGAATAGTTGATGAAAACGAATAAAAAATATAATGGTGATAACCACTGGTATCAAACCTACGATCTTCTGTGTATGAGGCAGACGCTATACCTCTCAGTTACCATAGTTTTTACTACTCAGCGTACGAGCCTAACTTGCACTTATTCGTTTTTTTTTTCTTCAATTTACAGACACTTGATATTGTAATATTTAGAAGTAGAACAGCGATTAGTACAAATGAAATGGTAGTTTCGATTTACAATTTTTCTGGTAAAATTTTTTTGTTTGATGTATTTGCTGAGCCAAAGGGTTAAATAAAGATCTTATGGCTTCCTTCTTTATTTTTTGTTTTCTCCAAGTTCTCCCTTCAGTTTATAGGCGAAACTCCACTATATTTCCCTGTTTATACACATGTGGTAAGTTTTGTTTTTATACTGTATACTTTATAAGGATACATATGATATGTTTATTAAAAAAATTGTTGTTGTCAATTTTGTATACATAGGATTTTTTTTATAAATAAATGAATTACTCAAGTTCCTTTATTTCGAACATCAAATGGACTAACCGTTATCCTAAAGATGTCAAGTGTCAAGGGACCACAAAAATTGAATTATTATAAATTTTTAATACATTTTCATCAATAATGACGTTTTATCGTATATAGTAAAAAATAGTTACTATTAATAGAAGTAGTTATTATTAATGATTTTATGGATGAATTTTGACAATATTATGGGTGGATTTCGACAACCTTTTGTGTGTATTTTGACAAATTTTTGGGTGAATTTTGATATTTTTTGGGTGAATGTTGACGATTTTTTTGACAACAATTTTCACGAAATGGGGCTCCATCTGACTTCAGTAGGCCCCAAAAAACTTAGATATAGGTTTCCAAAATAAGTCAGACTTCATTTTTTCAACGTCTATAAAATCTAAAATAACGACATAAATATTATTTTCTATTAAAATACGAGTCAAATATCATTTTGTATTTTAAATTTAATTTATATTTTGAAAGATAAAGACTATAAGCGCTGGGCAATGATTATCATAATAAGGAAAATAATGGGCAATTAAGATGTTTAATTTGTAAATTATTTAGTTAAATACAACGCAACATTCAACTAATCAGGATTAATTTATTATGCACCATTGATATTTTAAAATGGCGGATGTACCGCGTCATTGTTATCGAAACTATTTCTGAAACGGTCAACTTATAATTTGTTGTACATGTGTTCTTAATTTAAAACAACCTTGAAGCGGCATTGTAATAACTAATTATCAAATAATAAAAAAAATTAATGGTGCAAATTTTTTCTAAATCCAGTTTTTTTATCCAGAAACATTGTGTTTTTTTAAAATTTCAGTAAACAAATAAAAAACAAGACGGGGTATTTTTCATAAATTCAGAAACCTTCGATGAAATTAATGAAAATACATTTTTGCTCATCCCTCTATAAAACAGCTGCTTTTCATGCCTCTATTGTGGTAGTAAAATGATCAGCTTGACTCTAGTGCTGTGAATACTAAAACAAATTACTAATCCAATTTTAAAAAGCGACCTGTCATTTACTATTTTAACACTATAAGAGGACCCAAGATTTTTAACTTTCAGACGACTTTTAAATCAGCTTATATATAATTCATTTTGTTCGTCTAGTCTAGTGAATTCATTATGAACGGATCACTAAAAATAAGCGTCCAGAGTGAACCGTGTAAATTCGCATTTATAGTTGCTTCTAAGTTTAGTCTTATACGTTGGCCTTAAGACAGGGTAACTAAATAGAATGTGTAAATGCCCTTAATAACCAATACATTCTTGCATACATTAAGAGGAACCTTCTGTTACTGATTTACATAACATGCTAAAATTGGCTGAAACCAGTGCAACACAACTTGACTACAATTGCAAATTATCTCGCCATAAGTCGATGACATACGAACATATTATTACAGTAGTGTCAAAACTATTTTTTTGCACACATCAAAAAGCTGGTTTTCATGCTTGCTTAGCGGTCGTAAAATAACACATTTCATCCTTGTACTGTAGAGTAAAGTAAGATAAACGTTGTTGTACTACTATTTCCATAGTAAATCATAGTCTAACGTATGAGAATCGAACGCGCACCCTGCAATTAGAAGTGATCTATCTCAAAATTGAATTGTCGAAAACTTTGAAAAATAAAAACAGGTATTCTATACGGCGTACGTGTTATAAATATTATATATATTATTTTGACTTTGTGTGAGTCTTAAAATTCGCTGGCACTCGTTTTATCATGATGTCAAACAGCGTCATAAAATAATAATTCACGCACTAGATACATAACCTACTTTGTCCGTCATATTAGATTTACAATGATGTCATCTCGTATTCCACCCCTCACACTCTTTGATTTGGTACCCATATCAAAAGGGTTGTAAATAAAAAGGTTATCCGCCATTTTGAGACCTCAGCCATACTGGATTTATGCATTGTCACCTGACAAAATTTCATAGTTTTAGCTTAATTAGATCTAGTTGAAATTTTGATTGTAAGTTATGATTAAAAATGACTGACCGACGGACAAAGATGCCAAGTTAAATAAAAGTTTGTAACAAGATTGTTCTAATTAATTTTTTATCTTTTCTTTAAACCATTTTGTTTCAAAATCAGTATTAAATCCAATATTCCCAGATTTACTTTCTGGTGTTTAAAATTTGATGTCGTATTGTAATATCCATAAACGAATCTAACAAGTAAAGTTTTTTAATTTTATTTTTATTTGATCATAAAACTCATCTCGTAGTAGGAAGGTTCATCACGATTCGATACATGCGATAAAATATATCATTGAATTTCAAAACAGGCAATAAACGAGGCTTATAAATGTTCCAATTTCAATGAAAATGATGTAAAACCAAAAAGGGAAACAAAATCTCGAGATAAAAAGACAAAACAACACACAGACAAGCCTTAAATTACATTATATTAACGATAAAATGTAAGGTTATATTTCTGACAACTGAATATTAAATTCATCGCTTCATAGTTCAACAAAGAACTGAATTACGGGTGATTTTATTATTTTGTTTCCTTTTATTCTTCATTAAATATTTATGCAACTAATATTTAATCACTAAGCATGTTCATTTCTTTTGTGACATCAATAAGCTTGCTAAAGCAAAAGATTTTTTAAGAACAAAGATTTTGTATTTTGCATGCATTGTTTTAAAGAGTAAAGAAAGAACGTAGTATAATAATTTATTACTGGAGATTATCGTAACTTGTAGGTATAAAAACCCACGACAATCCGGTCAAGAGGGCAGCACGCTAACTGAACCACACTGTCCTCGAGAGGTAGTATTTTAATAATCGAATAGTTCGGCAATTTTCACTCGAAATATCCCATCTCTAATTTAAAAATGTATTTTTTACGTATCCCATAAAGTGCATATTTTCCAATTTCTCGGGCATCAGTACTTTTAAATTTGTGGCGCCCCCCTCAGGAATTATCACCTCAAGTCGGTATCTGCTTGACCTGCCCCTCGGACTGGTCATACATCCACGATACTCTTCCGTGACATTTTACCGAGTTACTTATAACGGATGCGTGAACATGTCACGCCTTTTTCGGGCTTGTTTTGTATTAAAGTGCGTGTAGATGCGGTGTACCGTGAAATGAATAATGATAATCGATCTACGGAAAGCATATCACAGGCCCACAACAAACAGCTTTACAGATTCTCACACAGGCAACCAACACCTACACAGGTGATCAACATTTTATTATACTGAGTGACTTACCCGACGGCGTCCATTTATCAATTTATTTATTTATTTATTTTTCCGATTAATGGATACGTAGATGACAGAACTTTGTGGCTTAGGATTTCCTGCCCAACTTGGTTTATAATAGGATATTTGACACTAATAAAAATAAATGATTAATAAATTATGTTCTACGGTAATTTATCGAATAAGAAATTATCGGTTTGTATTCACAAAAACACGAAGTTGATTTGTTATTTCTATTTAAAAATTCCAGTTTTTTGACATGTCAACAAAACGCTGTCCGTCATGATGGTTTGAAGTGTGACGTCAGATTTGTAGTAAGCACACGTGAGTAAACGCTAAACAAGTCTCGTGTAAACAATACTGAGCCTTATTTGCACTTGTTTGTATACTACAAGAATGACGTCACAGTATAGGTAAACATGGCGACACAAACACGCGCGTATAAGTTGCAGCGATATCTTCCTAGCGTCTTACTCAGCGGATGTTGATCTGTTATGCTGTCAGTAAACGGTTTTCAATTTGAAAATGAGCATCTTGTATGGCTACGATATGTACGAAGGTTTAATAATATAATGTAACATAGTTGTACATACGATATGTTATATAGAAGCGGTGGTGATATTGTTCGCTTACCGTTAAATGTTATAGCGTACCAAACATTATATTCAAGCCTATTTATGTCACTTAAATGACTTGATTCTCGTAACAGCATATTGTCGTTTCATAGAAAGTTGGAAAAAATGCTGCGTTGCAGTCATTTATTTATTTAAATATTTATTAATATAATATTTCTACAGGTATAACCCAAAAAAGAGCACTAATGTAGTGTAAAGCATTTCTAAAATATAAGTTAAGTTCACTGAGTGTACAGTTAAAAATGTCAATATTAAAAAAAAACCCGGGTCGCAGTGCCAAAACCCTGCCGACAATATAGTGTATTTGCTAATACAGGCAGTATGGCTTTACTATGCGATTTTAACTTGGTTTTTGGGCAAAATAAAAAATTTGACTCCTTAATACACCCCTTAAAATAACATGGTTTTTCTTAATTGCAATATTATTATCAATCGAACCTCTATACCAAGTTATATACACCTTTCAGTAAATAATTCACTATCTGCAAACTAGTCATTCGTAAATTTTTTAAATCCGGTCCTGTAGGGCCGATTTTATTAAAATTTTGGGGGCACTTTTTAATTGCTACTAAAGGGTTAAATTTCAATTTTGAAACGATTCTGAGATTTTTTTCGGTATTTTGGGGCCCAAAAACTTTTTTCAACCCCTTAAAGCTACCCTTAAATTGATCCGATTCGGCCCATTTTAAATAGGCTTCGTGCGGTGATGGATTCCAATATGTGTGCCAAATTTCGTTAAAATGAATTAACTCCTTCGAAAGTTATAGCCCGCACACATATATATATACCTATATATATATATAAATATATATATATATATATACATATATATATAAACATTTTTAAAAATGGTGCCAAAGTGTTTAGGAGGTTATGAAACGTCGAGAAATTTTGGTCCGACCCCTAGGTCCCGCCATCCGACCGACGCCAATAGTGTATGTTGCCATATGGCAAATACACTAACAAATAAAAAATATCGATACTTGGTGTGAATTCAAATTATGGATTGTATTTACGATAGTTTCAAAACTTCGTAAAATAGTAGGTTATGTATCTTGCGCGTGATGACTTATATATATTTTACGAACGTGAAATTATGCTAAAATCTAGAGAGTTACTTGAGCCTGGATTTTTTCTCCAGAGTTCTGGTTCCAAGAACACAACAATATTTTAATATATTCAAATGCAAAAAATGGACATCTTAAAATTATTATAAAGTTTTAGGCTTGATATCTTTTTATAAAAAAGTTAATAAGCCTAAAATTTTAAGATAACCGTTTTTTTTACACTTGATTGTATAATGTATACCTGTAATGTAATAAAATAAAAAAATATATTTTGCGAACAGATAATTCTTTTTACATTTCACCCTCTATGTAATTATTTGGTACAATTCTGTAAAGTCCGTAAATTCGAAAAATACCGATACTAATAAAAATAATTGCCTTTGAAATTTGTACGTGAATATCCGTAATACATACGTTCGACGTACAATGTACTGATTTTTTTTGTACGTCATGATAATTGAAATGTATGTACTTTTTTTTCAATGAACATTCACGATTCTGGTTGTTTACATAAAACACGAGATAAACGTTTTCAATTTATTATTATTTTTCAAAATAAACTCTACTCCCATCAGTTTATATTTTTGTGAATTTTGGTTCCTGGAAAATAGTAACGTCGCAGCTATGGTCGACGTTTTACATCAAATAAATTACTTAATAATAGATAATACTTAGAGAAAGATTACATGAAGTGTGCAACATATTGTTTCTTTATAAAGAAATGTGCCGAAACTAAAACCATTTGTAAAAAGTCAAAATAAAAAAAAAACGTTGAATAAACTCCCTAATTAAATTCTAATTCAAAGATATAAATTATCCACCTGAGTTACGTAATTAATAATTATATATTATACTTACCTACCTAGATCAAATCATATTTCCGTCAAACAATCTCTATTTTTGCATTAGAATTTAATTTCAGAGTTAATGTGCTTTAGATAAATTAAAAGATAAATAATAATTATTCTCGTCATTACTAATTATGTATAATAATAATTGCTTAAAATCGTAGGACAAAAAATCAAAACAAATTAACCCTCCCGCAATGTTTCGTCCATGTATTTGAGCTGTTTTAAGTTTTCAATTGCAATAATTTTTATTTGAGGAGTTAGAGGGGGAAAATCGCAGTATTTTCTAATTTTCCCATTACTTGTACACGGAATCTAGTTTTCTAGGACTACGAAAAGTACCCTAAAAGTTTTGATCATTACTGAGAGACGAACTTTGCGCGTTAATAAATTCTACAATCGCAAAGCTATAAAAATGAGATTCGGTACATTGCATTAAGGCTTGTTATATCCATCTTATCTTGAAATTTGGAGACCTGAAGAGTTATCCAGACTGAAGTTACAAGGTTACAAAAATACGCCGAAAAAAGGTAAACTAAGATAGTACTCGACTTGGCGCATTAATCAATAAATGTTCTTATAATATTATTTTACTTACAATATTTACATGTATTACGCAAACTAAATTATACAACAAACTATAATTTTCAGAAAAAAATTGTAAACAAAGTTATGTTTGTTTTATTGCTTAATACTGAGAATTTGTGTTTCAACTAAACAAAGTACATTTATAAAATTTACGCATGTAGATTTCATGTATGCATTGTTCAGAATAGTTTTTGATACATAGAAAAATAATATAAATAATATTTAATTAAAGACGTTTAGCTAATGAATTTTGTTTTATATCTGCCTTGTATCCCGTACGGTTCTTGTAGTAATAACACAGGGGACTTTAGAACTAGAAATTAGGAACTTTGTATAATTCTTTAACTGCTTTAAAGTCTTCTTATTTTCAACTGATATAGACTATATATCATTGCGCTACGACGAAAATAGAATAAATAATGAGAAAAAAATATAAAGTTACTCGACGATCCATTGTGCGATGCTAAAGGTCGTTGCACATCAGGCTGGTTTTGCCGCTAGAAGTGTGTTACTCTTGATAAGAATTTTATGCCAAACAAAAATCTATCCGAGCGAAGCCGGACTGAAAAGCTGGTCGGTAATAATATGCGACAGTCCTCATGATTAAGTATTGGATCACTTACACTAATTTTCTGTTTCAGATATGCAGTTTGCGACTCAGCTTCAAAATAAGTGACGCTAGGTAAGTCTTTAGCAATAGGTATGATTTTTTGAAAAATGTATTAAGACCACATAACATCGAACAAAGCAAAGATATTTAGATACGCATCTGGCTACTTTAAACACTTTCAAACCTTTTTTGTGGCAGACGAAAGAACTGATCTTAATTAAAACACACTGAGAAAACAAAACGTGTATATTTAGTTAATTTGTGTTAAACTTATGCTATTTTTGTCATTTTTATCTGATTTCATTTAAATCAAAATATATAATAAATACAAATTTGGCGCAAAATCAAATGGCAAGAATGATCATACTTCTAGTTTATACCATCAAAGATTTAATGAGGTTTTTCATAGAAATTATAGAGATTTTCGAAACTCTTTTTTTGCGCATTTTAACATAGGACTATGCAGGTGAATTAAAAGAGGTCACCTTAAAATGAGTAGATATAGTCTAATATGTATAAAAAAAGATGAAAAATATAACATACACGGTTTTGCACTGTCACTACAGATATAATAGTGGTCCATATACCTCATAATATATAGCACGCAAGCTTTTGTGTATAGGTACGGGTATGTGATGATACTATGAACTAAACAAGCCGTCATAAACTATGTAAGAACGGGGTGCTAAATTGTCGTCCGAAACACAAATTATGCGTGCCGAAACGTTAAGCCTGCGGATTAGGCTGCTTGATGTTATATGTACTATATTCAGTTCTGTACACTACCGCTCAAAAATAAACAAAATATTTTAATTTTTTTTTGACATTTACGAACGCGAAAGAAAAAAAGTCATATTATGAATACAAATGGCCTCAATTACTTTTTAAATTAATTTTTGCAAGATTTATTGGTATTATTATTGAGCAATCAGATAATTTAGTAATATTCGCCACCCGACACAGGCATAATTAAGTATTAAAATTAATTTAAGAACAATGACTAAAAAAAATATTTTTTGTCAAAAAACAAGATTTTTTTCAAGAAAGGAAAATTTGTCGAAAAACAAGGATTTTTTGAAAAAAGAGCATTTTTGGTACAAAAATTTGACATGAAAACATTCGCTAAATAATTCGCATTAAAAGTTACGAGACCGAGCGCGAATGTTGTGAATCTTTCGCATATTGCGATGGTACAGTAGTGACCTTGATAGTTGGTGGTAACTCAGAGAATGTCTGGTAATTCCGTATACCGGGTGTTTTTTTCAAAACTTTGATTGGATTTTTTTGTTGATACACCGGTTGAATCAAAAATAGTTTTAGGCAAAAGTTGTTGGGTTTTGAGGGAGAAATAATTTACATGTAATACCCCACTCCTAGGCAGGGGGAGGGGGTAACTTTTGTTTTTTAAATGAAAACCCTCGATTTTTATGATTAATTTTTTTTTGTGTAAAAATGAACAACTTTAAAATTTAATCTAATTTAATTTAATCATAAAAATCGGGGGTTTCCATTTAAAAAACAAAAGTTACTCCACCCCCTGCCGAGGGGCGGTGGGGAGTGGGTTGGTATTACGTGTAAATTATTTCCTCCTCAAAACCCAACAACTTTTGCCTTAAACTTTTTTTGATTCAACCGGTGTCTATTTAAAGTTTTGAAAAAAAGACCCGGTATATTATTATGTAAATAATCAAATATTTGACTTGATTTACTACTTTTTATACGGTTCGATATAAGCAGTACTAATTATTAAACACAACGTCAGAGAGACTATTTTCGTATATTTTTTTAATAAGAATTCAAAACTGCAATTAAGTCGTTCATAAAACTAAAAAGTACGAGTTTCCGGAACATAATATACAGCAGCGCGTTCGGGCTTCGCTCGGGCTTGATTATTGCCGCTTTTGTCGTACGTTATTCGTACAGCCATTCGCGAGCTGGTATCGTTTTCGAGATCAGAGAAAGTATCACAATCGTCTACCATGTTGGGTCAATTAAAATGTATAAAAGTATTCGTCACCAAGGAAAAAAAACCCGGGTCGCAGTGCCAAAACCCTGCCGACAATATAGTGTATTTGCTTAAATACAGGCAGTGTGGCTTTATCATGCAAACTTAAGTTGGTTTTTGGACAAAATAAAAAATTTGACTCCTTAATACACCCCTTAAAATAACATTTTTTTTTGTTAATGGCAATACTATTATCAATGGAACCTCTATACCAAATTATATACAACTTTCAGTAAATAATTCACTATCTGCAAACTAGTGTTTTCATAAAATTTGTAAGTCCGGTCCTGTCGAGCCGATTTTATTAAAATTTTAGGGACACTTTTTAATTACTACTAAATGGTTAAATGTCAATTTTGAAATGATTCTGAGAATGTTTTCGGTATTTTGGGGCCCAAAAACTTTTTTCAACCCCTAAAAACTACTCTTAAAATGCCCCGATTACGGTGATGGATTTCAACACGTGGGCTACGTTAAAATCAATTAACTCTTTCGAAAGTTATTATCCGCACACACACACACACACACACACACACACACATATATATATATATATATATATTTTAAAAAATGGTGCCAAAGTGTTTAGGAGGTTATGAAACGTCGAGAAATTTTGGTCCGACCCCTAGGTCCCGCCATCCGACCGACGCCAATAGTGTATGTTGCCATATGGCAAATACACTAATAATAAATTCAAAAATTAATATTGTTAACAGATAATCATGGCCGGACGGGATTATATTATCAATCGTGTGACTACTGGTGTTTGTTTTTAACACAATGTCACACACTTGTGTAATATAATTCATTGCACCCTAGATATTATAAACTATTATTTAAACGACTGTTTTATTAATATTTAAAATTATAATATCGTAACAGCACTATGTATGTATTTATTAATTAATTACCTACTAAAAGCTAAATAGCATCTATACTCTCGGTGAATTTGACGTTGAGGTTTTACTTTTTAATTAACGATAAGTCGTTTTTCTTGTAAAGTTTCCGTTAATTATCGCTATGGTTGCTTCATCATATACATTTTTGTTTTCATTTTAAAATATAGTTTTCTTCGTACAGACTATTAAAGATAATCAGCTTTCCACTACATTTTTCACTGCTCTACTCGTATTTATTATCGAACAGCAAAACATATGTATTCTGTAAACTTTCTTCGTATTTATTATTCCCACATCAAACGTACTATTCTTCTTCAAAAGCAATTGCAGTTGGGGTTTTGAATGAATTTTTTTTTACATAAATGCAAAGATCTAGTGTTGGGTAACTCAGATCTGAACCGGTTCAAAGAGCCGTCTCCGACAGAAGATCCGTGAGAGCCGACTCACTTTTTTTTGAGTCGACGGATCCGCATAACTCAGTGAAACACTTAACACACGGAAGCACATTTTACAATTACGTATCAGTTCTTGCTTTGATGCATCTGTCAGCTCAAATGACTCATGCATCACATGTTTGGCTATGCATTCTTGATTCTATACATGTCGTGATATGATTGACTGAACTAGGTAACTCAGTGGCAGACTGCTGTAACATATTCAGAACTCGGCTCTTTTTGAACCGGTTCAGTGAGCCGGCTCACATACGGGTAAAATGTGCTTCTTTGTGTTAAGTGTTTCACTGAGTTATGCGGATCCGTTGATCCGTCGGCTCAAAAAAAAGTGAGTCGGCTCTCACGGATCTTCTGTGGGAGTCGGCTCTCACGGATCTTCTGTGGGAGTCGGCTCTTTGAACCGGTTCAGATCTGAGTTACCCAACTCTAATTGAAGAAATCGCCATGTAAGTCGAAACGTTGAACATTAAGCTGCGACCAGACATGCGGGATTCGCCAAGCGCCGATTAATCGCCTAGTGCCGAGTGCTTGGCTTCGTATTCGGCAAGTAGTGAGCATGTTTTTACAGACATGTAAAACAATGATGTTTGCACAAGTATTCGTATTCGTGCACTTTGAAGTGGAGAGGCGAGCACTAATACTCGTCGCTTGGAGATGTACGAGCACCCATCCCCACTACTCGCTATTCGGCGAATAATCGGCTCGGCATTCGGCGAATCCCGCATGTCTGGTCGCAGCTTTAGACAATATATAGAGTATTCTTTACCTTTGCTATTAGCGTCGTTGTACTCCTTTTACCTCACTTTTACTATTACTTTCGTCACGATTTCTTCACATTCGGTCGAAAACACTTCTACCTATCCTTCCTAAAAAAGTTTCGACATTTTTTTCTCGGGCAGATGTTGGTGATACCTGTAATTATGAATCTGTGAACGACTAGGTAGAGAGTGGCGAGAAGCGGCAATCTCTTTCTCTCTCTCTCGCTTGCAACTCTGTTTATAAAGCGATGTACTATAATGATGGACTGTTGTCAACCGGCGGTAAAATCTCACTAATTGAATGTACTATTTCACTATTATGTTTGTTTTCATCGCAGTGTTTATTTAATTATGTGTAATACGGCTAATATTGCAACTGGCATGTGTTAAGTTAATTAATTATACCAATTATGGCAAGAATTCCATTACAACGGTATCGCTTTTATTACGGACAGATATATATTTTATGGACGAAACTAGGGATGTTGCAGACGTTTGCATCCGCAATAGTCGTTGCGAATCTTATGCGGATGCAATGCAAGTTATGACAAGATTATCGAGGACGATTCCGACAGTTGACGCATGCACGAATTTTTTCACTACTTGGCCAATAAGCAGGGTCGTTTTTAACCTATTGGAGGCCCTGGGTACTTTAGGATAATAGGACCCCTATGACTATTATAGAGGACTATTTTGTTATAACAGGCAAAAGGGGTATACAAACAAATTATTCAACAATATTATTACTTAAAAAAAGAGCGGCATTACTAAGGAAATCAATAATTAACAAATGTATTATTAATAAATATATCGATATATTTGTCGGCAGTATCGGTTATCGGATGTTGATCTAGCAGAAATTAGGGGGCCCCATCGATTGCGAGGACTTGAGTACTTGCCCAGAGTGCTCAGTTGAAAAGAAGGGCCTGCCAATAGGTATTATTATATTACGAATCTTTGCGAAATCGCCTTAATCCTGAAAAGACTGCTATGTTGTTATTCTTCAATTATACTTTGCCAATTTTGAAATTTGATAAAATTATACTAAATTACAATCTCTTTTACTTAGTGTCAGGAAAACTTAATATTTATTAATTTATTTTTAAAAATATCATTATCCTTATTATTTTCGCGTCAGCATCTGCAGATGTCAGTAAAACCCACATCTGTGACATCCCTAGACGGAACATCAATAACGAAGGACTTTTATCTTTAAATAATATTTTCTAACTTGTAATAAGTGGTGTTGTTTCTAATAATTTTGTGATCGTGATCAGTGACTGCATTTTTGTTGTTTTTTAATGACATAAAAGTGGTTATCAGATCGTCGCGAGGGGCGTAGGTAATGGAGGAAAAAAAATATTAGAGTGAACCCGAATGTTCTTGTTTTGGGGAAAGGCCCACTATGGGGCGTGAAAATCCGACCACCGACCACTTTAACAAATAAAATTGTTTGGCAATTTGTTTTTAATTAACACGAAGGACAACACACAACGCAACAATTGAATAAGTTAAATAAATAACACAATTCCTGCTTACTAGAATAGACGCTCTGATGTGATAAAGCAAGTATGGACCACAACCGACTGAGGTAAGGAAGGGCGCCAGGACATAGGGGCCACACAGAGTTGTCCAAGGAGTTCACCCCAGGACGTTAGAGACGGCCACGGTAGACAGCAGGAAAAACTAAAATATTTACAGCCAACTTAAGCCTAAACAACACGCAGCCCAAACCACGCCACAACAAATAAATAAGCACGGAATGTGGAAGATCCTCGGTACGAGAGTCCACACCGTGAAAATTGACAACTAACAACCACAACAATTATAACCACTCGTTAACGAATGGTGAAACCAAAACAAATAACCAACTTGCTTACAGCCAAGGCAAACCAAATCAAATCGCCAAAATAACGATTGTAATCCGACAGACCACAATCAAAGCAAACCAGACAATCAAATAAATATCCGAACTGTTTGTTTCACATAAGTTGCCCTTGAATTGGTTCTGCAGTTTGTTTTTTAGCTTGGTAATAAAATATTAAGTATTATTCAGTATTGCAAAGTCTCTAAAAATTAAAAATCAAAAACTTTTAATAACAATTGAAATTTCTTATAAAAAGCGTAAAACAATAAAGTATTGAGGTCGGCGTCAATTTAATCAAGGTATACAGGCAACACTGAAGTCTTAAATTAGGACCGACCTCAAAACTTTATTATTAATACACTTTTAAGTGGCCTTTTTTGAATAAGGTTAAATTTTTAATTTTTTTTAAACGAAACATATTTCCTTGCTCTGCTATTTTCAGAAATGAATTTTCTTAGCCCCTTTCTTGATATACGATAGGGTTCATTAAATATATTTAAGTAAACTTACATAATATGGTATGTCAGCCCCCCAAAATGTATATCGTAGTAGTCTCAGAAAATTGATGTGACGGTGTGAAGAAAAATCGAACACAAAATGTGTACACAATACACATACAACGAGAGTGCCAACTGAACCCACGTATACGATGTTTACACTTACTGTGAGTGTACTAACCAAGTTCTCACTTTTTTTTATTTTCAAAATTTCGATTAAAAATTACTAATTTGAAAAAAACAACCATTATTTGCTAACTGGGCTTACAATAACACATAGTATCCACAGAAGTTGATGAAATGTGTTGAATATTCATTTTATGAGCGATTTTTAAGTGTGTTTTTTATGAGACCGGCAAGGTTACGTACTTTTGAGGTCGTTAAAAGTAAACTGAATTTTAATTAAAAAGTGTAAGTCTCTTTTAACATACTTTTTATGTACTAACTTCTTTTACATCACTGATAAATATTTGAAACTTCTTTAAAGTTCAAACAATGAAATTTTTGAATTTGAATTATGTTACAAAAAAGTTCCATTGCTTAATGCATATTTTTTTTATTATTGTTTGGAGGATAATCACACGGTTTATTTTTGTGTGAAACAAATGCACTCTCTTGCCGTATATGCAAAGTGGCTTCCGTGGATTTTCACATTCCCATATACAAAGAAAATATAGGTGAAGTCTTATGATCGCAGAAATCATTTATTATGCGTTTAATGAATTTAAATATTTCAAGCTTCTGAATCCAAAAATGCGGTTTAAAAAAATAATTTTCTTCGATTGCTTGCTAGGCTGATTTTGCTTAAATTTTGTAAACTTATTCAAGCAGCTTATTGAAAAAAAAGTAATTTTTAAGTTATTCCACTTTAATTTTTTTGAGGAACTGTACTTATTGCTTAAAACTTGGAAGTAGAATTAGAAGGAGTTTTCTTTACAGAATTATTACAATTTAAACTTCGAAAATTTTAAAATAGATAAATCGAATAAGAAGGCTGCTGAGCAGAAAATCCTGTTATTGTAATGTGCTTTTTTTCCCGTTAGCTCGTAAACTCTAGTTGACATTGTGATTGATTTCCCGTTGTTGCATTGTTTTGACAATGTTGCGTAACATTTTTATTTAATTATTATAATGGTTGTTCCATACTTTCATTTTCATGTTTTCCGTAAGAAAATGGAAGTTTTTCTTTCGCGATAACTTTCACAGAAAATCATATGTATGAACGTTTCTTTATGCAAAATTTATGTCCCCGAGCTTGTTTATTCCAGTGTCAAAGGTTTTGAACATATAAATAAATAATAATTTTTATTTCATGTGAATATTTTTTTTAAATACATGCATAGCGTCTTCTTGCTATCAGTGATTGAATTTGTTATATCATTTCTGCCTCGAAGCAATGAGTGCGTGTAACCTTTACCACACGTAAAGATCTGAATACTCTTAGCAGAGATTCTTATGTCGCGCCTAAAGAAGTTTTACGTCAATAATAATTACAAACTGTACTTCTAATTACGCGCCTAGTCTCAGTAGTATTTTGTATATCATAATGAAGTTATAGGTACATCTAGTGATCGTATAAGACATGTACCTTAGGGTGCCATGATATAACTTATATATCACTCACAAAATATATGTATGTACATTGGATATATCATTTTCTAACTACTACCCACATTTCTTGTTTGATCTTGAACTATAACCTTATTTAGTATTCGTACCAAGATATTCAGTTTCTTCGTTCAATAATTTCGAATTTTTTAAAATGCACTTTAAACTGGGATCACAGTATATGATTCAATATCCTTAATTAATTAATTATAAAAGAAGTTTAATATAGTTGAATCGATACTTGTTTAATAAAATGGTACTTTGACTATGGCAGTTCATCAGATTCGCATTAACTTGCTAATAACCGTTAAGTATGCGGGTTAATAATTTAATTACTTAATCTGTTAATTAGATAATTTTGTATCAAATCGCGAAGATCAGTTGAAAACATTATGCCTTTCTAAGCTGTTGTCAAACATTTACGAGTCGAGTTGTTAAAGAAACAATATTATATTAAAAAAGATGAATCATTTATTATAATGAGGCTAGTTAAGTAACAAATCGATAAAGGTAATTGAATATATTAAGAACAGGAACGACTTTTTGTATTGGCTTGTTACACAGTTAAATCTTCTCAGTTGACATGGTTACCAGTCAATTCAATAAGAGAAGTTGAATATCTCAAATGATGAATCAAAGCTCAAGGCAATTGAATACGTTAATTATAGCACTCTTGTTTGTATAGACAGACATGATACACAGTTAAATTTGATTTAGATCTCTGAGGGCACTTGAATATATTATTGTCAAAGGTAGTTGAATACGTCAATTTGTAGCAAACCTCGTTTTTCTTTGAGTGAAACGATGCGCAGTTAAGTCTGGTCATTAGACAGTTACAAACCAAATCGCTAAGGGAAGTTGAATGTATTATGAATAGAAACGTGTCTAGATGTCTGCGTTGAGAGATGGTACATTGGCGTGATACATTATGATCCAGGGCGGCTAAGTAAATGAGTTTGGTGTAGAAAGGCTTTGCGTCACGACTTAACACTAAGAATGTGTGGTTTATTGTTAATTAACAATGTTGTTGAGACGTAAGCTCCCCAGCTTATGGTTCGCGAGGCGAACGAACGTTTTCGTCCTTTTAGTTATATCATCATAGCACAATACACAGCATTCCATAGAATGTACTATGTAAAGACAATATGATATTATATAGGACTTTCTACTGTGCTCTTACTAAACTGTGTCCACGAGTGAAGCTATGCATAATAGCATTTAAAAATTAAGCTTCTGTGGGAGTTTGCTGTACACACAATTATCATTTCGACTATGCGCGCAAATGAAAATTTATTTATTCAGCACACTATTTAGATTTACTTAATTTAGGTACACCTACTCTAGAACTGACTTAAGTCAAGTTGGGTAGGAATACAGTAAAACAAAAACGTATATTGTAAACTATTTTTGGGAAAAATTTATATAAAAAGGAAGAAAATAAAAATTAAAAAAAAACAGAAAACAGGAAATTTGACTACAAAAATGAGGCTAACTGAAAAGAAGAAAAACTGAAAAACCTCAAGACGCAGCAGGTGGGACCTAATTTGTCTTTTCCTTTTATTTTTGAATGAATCTTCGCCTCCAGCGTCTTTGTGCAAATATAGAGATATGATCAATAATTATTATTGAGTATTGTTCGTAAAAAAATCCAGCCAATTGGGCGACAGGCCCAATCCAAGCTCAAAAATATTGACATTTATATGTGGCTTCACATGTAAAAATTTTTCAAAGCATACTTTTCAGCTAACTATTTTCTTTTTGACAGCAAAAGAACGTCTGATTTTTTTGTTTGCAAAGTATTTCAAAAACTATAATGTTTAGAAAAAATGTTTTACAATAAACTTTCTTGGAAAAATAAATAGGGAAATAAACCGATATAAAAATATACCGTCATAACAGAAAAACAACGTTCTCTTCTGCGCATACGCCGATTGTCTCCAAACACAATGTCAAACATTGTACCAAAATTTAGTTTTAATTCGCTCAGCCGCTTAACCTGTATCATGCTCACAGACTAACAAACGAACAAACTTTTTCCAAAAATAAGTTTTAAAAATCGGGAGACATTAAAACGAAAAATATTGAAAAATTTCGAAAAGTGTATTAAACCCAATCTCTGGTCGGTTTTTTATTTAACTACGGAAATCATATTTTTAATTCCTTCAGTTTCAGAATTAAAATTTGATCTGAAATTTTTTAATTGCAAAATCCCACATCCGGTATGGAAACCCTAAGTACTATAATGCTAGCAGCTAGAGGAGCACAAGCAGACATATTATGTTATGATGTAATTATTTGCAATTTGTACATTATTTGTTATTAATAAATACTGAGAAACAAAAGTAATAATAATAATGACAGTTTGTTTGAGAGTTGACTTGTTAAGTTTAGATAAACACAATTAAATATTTACTAACTGCTTCTTAAAGTAAATATGTAGTAAGTACTTGAAAATAAATTGCAATTTCAAATTCTTACAAATACTTGCGTTCAGTAAATTACACCATGTTTTATAAATGGAAATGTTGTCTTTTTAAGTTTAAAACAACAATTTTATAGGCACGTTACGCGACAAAAGCGCATTTTTAAATAATAAAGATAGGTACTGCCAAACTCAACCGCTACAGGCGCCAGCTATATAATGACCTCAGCCTGTGAATGATTCATAGCAGTGTGCCCTAAATAAGTTTATTTCAAAGATTAAACTATTGTCAATGCCTAATTTACCAATTTTCAAATTATACAAGTTTAATTAATTTAAGTTCAGGAGCTAGAAAACTGTGACAGACAGACAGAAATGTGAACGCTGTTTCATTTTCAGTAGGGAATCCTAAAATAATGTCACTTACATAACATGCTTACTTATTTTTTCTTTCATCGCAAATTATTCGTCATTACTCGTATACAATAATTAACTATAAAATGTAATGTATAATTTTACAATAAAACTAAATCGACTATTATACGTATACACTTTTGTTTATTAACCGTCGATATATATATTTTGATAACCTGTATTCATATTGTGTTTGCATATTTTGTTGTATAAAATAGTATCCGGTTCGTTTTCACAATTGGTTGTGTGAAAAATTGCAGACAATAAATAATGTTTTTCATCAAAAAAGCTGAAAATTCAAATGAAAACCCTATGTTACTGTCACAGCGGAAACTCAACACGATTTATTTCAAATATTTGTTTATTTTTCAAATAATAATCACTTAATAAATTGACATTACAAATTTTATACTCTTCACTTCAGCACTCTAATTTATATACAGTTCTGAATGTTGTGTTTTTTATCCAAAAATTTATCCGAAGGACTTTTTACTGCAATGTGGATTTAAAAAAATATTATGAACTAACTGTTATTGATTGAAAAACAATGCAATTCTTTATTATTTGTATGAAAAACTGTTAGTCATGTTATCATTGCTATTGACGGTTTCAGAAAATTATAGACAGTTTTCGATATTTATTTATTTCTGAATATCTTATAAAAACATGTATAGTTTTTTGTCTTGTGATCTTCTGAACAAATTGACCACTGCATTTCTTTGTTTATGATCAAGATTCAAGATTATTTGTCTACTGCAGACTCACATTATCTTTAAATTAGTGTCTGAGTCACAATCAGTTCCAGTTATAATTACCCCCAGGGTTCTGACTTCTGATGTTGCATAAAATACTCACCGCCCGGTTTCGCTAGCGTGCAGATAAAAATTCTAAAAATGGTTTAAATACATTCTATACTACTTGTCTGTAATTCCCTCAATAATTTCAATATTTTAAATGTACAGGCACGCAAAGTTTTTATTGTATGCATAGATTATTCAATAATCCCAAAGTTTTTGGAGTTGCAGTGGCCCCGTCGTTCAATTGACTGGATTGTCAGTATCTTATTGAGCTTGTGATATTTTTTACCATTCTAACTCCACAAGTGAGGAATTGTACAGAATTGTACTCGTCTTTGGCCACTAGCATACTTCACTTTGTTTACAACGGATAAGTGCATATTGAACGGATTGGTACATTAATGTCATTCTTTGCTGCTTTTAGGTAACCACTTTTTAACAATAAGTAACACCCATAAGACACTATGTTATCCTTATCTGGGCCATACATAGTACTAACGTAGTAATAATATTATTCAGACAATATTTTCTTCTAAGTATTTTCGCGTTACATCAAAAAGAATGCGTGAAATTGCGATTCAATTTATTCCTTTATTCCCGTGCGTGTGGAAAAAAACAGAGAAAATCTTATTCTTATTCTGATAAAATGAAATAAAAGCGGTTCAATGTATGTTTGAGATTCACAAATATTATATTGTCTTCAACGTGGAACAAGTTTTATTACCATTTTAAATTGAAAACTGTCATTCTGATTCTAGAATAAAATCGTTAAGTACTTATAATAAAGATGTTTTATAATATTTGTTGGTGAGCATCTATAATCTACGATTTGCTTTTAGTAAACTTAGAATATTACATTCCTGTAAGTCTTTTACCATTTCAAATCAAGTTTCCAAGTGGGGAATGGTATTAATTTAGATCACAATTTCACTTTTCAAAATGTGCCAATGTTTTTTCGTTTTAAGGTCCTCCGAGTCCAAAAAACATATTTTTGGAAAAAGTCCGTCTGCCTGTTTGTCAGCTTGTCTGTGAGCTCGTTACTGGTCAGACGACTGCGCGGATTGAAATCAAATTTTGGTAAGATGTTTGCCATGTAAATATATAAAGAGCCTTACTATTTTTTGGGGAAAATCGGCACATGTGCAGAAGAGATATGCATTGTAACTTTGGTTTTTCCTGTATCAATGGCATTTTTTTCATATCGGTTTATTATTTTATTTTTCCATTAAAGTTTTCTAAATTTTTTTTGTAAGCTTTATAGTTTCGGAAATATTTTGACAATAAAAAAAATCTACAGTTTCTTTTGTTCTGAAGATCTATCAAAAAGAAATTAGGTAGATGACAAGCATGCTTTGGTTTGGTTAAATTTTATATGTTATATGTTATGTAACCACGCAAACGAATAGCAAATAATCTTCGTTACTAGTCCTTACCGAGGACCCGCACGCGCTAACAGAAATTTTATTTTATTTATGGCAATGTGTTAAAATGTCAATATTTTTGAAGTTGGAATGGTCCTGTCGCCCATTTGACTGGAGTTTTCTTTAAAAGTATTCAGTCATTTTACATTTTTTTTTTAAATTTACGGAACAATAAGTGTTTGCTGGCCGGAACAAAACATTTCCGAACAGAACAGGTAAGCATATCACACGTTGCCACGCACACCAAACACGCAGTACGCATGCTTGACACGCACCGGTGTACTTTTGTGTTTCTACATACATGCATGAACATAGCTCCAATCCTTGCTTTTTACATATTCCTATACTAGTTAGCCAACTGTTCATATAAAATCTGCTTGACACAATATTGATTGTAATATAATAATAGCACGAAGTTACACCTGTCAAAGACGTACTAAAACGAAAGCCATCAAGAGTGAGTCGAGGGGGTTCCGTACCATTCCGTTTTCCGTGAGAACTTTAAGACTGAGGTTTTTCATTTAGGTTTTCCTGTAAATATTAGGTGAGGGCCTATATTCCTTATTTTTTTTTCAAAATTTTAGGCTCAGTAGTTTCGAAGATAAGGAAATGAAGAATGCTCGATTTTCGTATATTTTCTTTAATATCTTTTAAAATACGCATTTTAAAATTGTAAAAAAAAATATTTTATATTCTTCATAACGAGCTCTTTCATTTGATATGCTACATGATTTACTTGAAAAAAAATCTTTTTAGTTTTCTTTACCACCCAAATTTTGCCCCAAAAATAGTGTAACATTTTTAGTTTCTACCGTTGAAGTTAAAATAATAAAATCAATTATAAAATCTTTTATCCCGGAAAGTATTAAACTCAATGATCATAAAAATGTATTATGCAAACCATAAAAAACGAACTTATGTAATTACTAATTTTTGAAAAGATTCTATTCAAAAAATTAAAAGTACAGAGTAGTAAAAATTTTAAGGTCGTAAAAATTCCAAACTGAATAACCTAACATTCAACCTACTTTTACGATTGGGTGTAAGCAGCTATAAATGTGGTCATATCTGTGATTGATTCAAAGTTGTTGGCTTGACTTTTCAATTATAATAAACGTTTGATAGTCAGGAAAAAGCTTTCCTGTGACGTCTACAAGCGTATTTCGCCCGCTATCTCTCTCCCGTCTTGCCTAGTCAATTTTTTCAATTATGTTGCGCACAACCTTAGTAATATACTAACTTAAACTCAAGGTTATGCACGTAGCCAATAAGGCTGTTCAGCTACAGATTCCGTAAGCAAAAGTTGCTCTCTTCTTCACTTGCTCTACGAACACTGAGACGTGTTAAGATTCACTTCAAATGCAAATTGTATTTACATGCTCTCATACCCATGTAGGTGCGAATCATCCCCCCGACTTACCCCACAGGTGATGAAATGGATGGGTTGAATCGGACAACAGACTGTAAATTACAAATAACGATAAAACAAATTTGTGAATTTTTTTATCTGCCATAAATAATGCGAATTGGCTCTGAATCATGATACAAATAAAAAATGAACCGTGCAGCTTATATTACACACTACAGAAGTGACACTTCGAGATACGTGTATCATTAGAAACACGAATATACTATACGTTTTGACTGTAAAAATAAATGTAACGTATGTTTAACGTTTCGCCGCAATTACTGATGAGAACCGATTACAAATTTGAGAATTGGTTTTTGCCGATTATTTTGAGAAAAAGACCAATTTTTTAGGTACTTTATTAAAATTAAAACAACTTATATCTAACAATAATTAATCAAATAAGTCGTAATTTGGATTAAGAAAACAGATGTGATCGCAGCGTCCGCTTGCAACCTGCTCTTCTGGATGATGTCACATATTGGTCTGACTTTGGTGTTCGTATACACGAATAATGAAACACAAGTGAGTTCAAAAGTGTTTATCGGTTTTTACAAAAACCGCTTTTTTTAGGTTTTTCTAAAACCGGTTCACATCAGTACTATAAATCACATAAGTCCGTAAAATTTGTTTTAACACAAATTTTTCAGTAACTTTGTGTGATTCATCAAGAAGAGAACGCATTTGAAGAGTTTTTGTCTATCTGTATTCTGTCTGTTTGAACCGACATCACTTGAAAACAACTCGACCACCTTTGATGAAATTGATTCGACAGATATATTATCGAAACATGACTCACTTACTGTCTGACTGACGGCCTCATGTTGCAACGTTTGTTCTTTGCAAGCCGTGTTCATAAGCAATCAAACGCGCATCTTCCTAAATAATTATTAATCTTTTTATTAGTGTATTTGCCATATGGCAACATACACTATTGGTGTCGGTCGGATGGCGGGACCTAGGGGTCGGACCAAAATTTCTCGACGTTTCATAACCTCCTAAACACTTTGGCACCATTTTTAAAAATGTTTATATATATATGTATATATATATTTATATATATATATATATACGTATATATATACGTATATATATATGTATATATATATATATATATATACGTATATATATATGTGTGCGGGCAATAACTTTCGAAAGAGTTAATTGATTTCAACTAAATTTGGCCCACGTGTTGAAATCCGTCACCGCAAGAAGCCTATTTAAAGTGGGCCTAATCGGGCCATCTTAAGGGTAGTTTTTAGGGGTTGAAAAATGTTTTTGGGCCCTAAAATACCGAAAAAATTCTCCGAATCGTTTCAAAATTGAAATTTAACCCTCTGGCAGTAATTAAAATGTGTCCCTAAAATTTTAATAAAATCGACCTTACAGGACCGGATTTAAAAATTTTAAGAAAGACTAGTTTGCAGATAGTGAATTATTTACTGAAAGGTGTATATAACTTGGTATAGAGGTTCGATTGATAATAATATTGCAATTAAGAAAAAAAAAATGTTATTTTAAGGGGTGTATTAAGGAGTAAAATTTTTTATTTTTCCCAAAAACCAATTTAGGTTCGCATAATAAAGCCACACTGCCTGCATAAGCAAATACACTATATTGTCGGCAGAGTTTTGGCACTGCGACCTGGGTTTTTAATAATTACAAAGGGTAAAAAACTTTTTATTTGTAGGTATTAAATGTTCTCCAATTCAAAATAAATTTAAAAAAATCTTTATTTAATATTTCGAGTTTAATTATTTTCTCAAAAAAAACTTATTAAGACATGTATCAAAATAACATTAGCTTCAACTGAAATTTTATGTGACCAAAACAAAATATTTAGATAATTTTATTTATTTCACTCAAGCCTAAATTATTCTATAATATCATATTTAAATCAGTAATTATTTATTTTCCAAAATTATTAGAACTTTATATAGGTACATTGTATCTTATCTTTGTATTTTTTTTATCTTTTCTTTTAATATATATTGAGAAATATGGAAATATTATTTTATTCTTCAAGTGGTTTATATGGTTCTTTTCTTCACATTCGTACTTTGCTTAATATTTCATTATTTATTATTTCAATTTGATTTTCTGCGCTAATCGACATTCATTCATCTATAATATTTAATATTCTTTATATTATAATATTCATTATCTTTTTTATCTTTTCTCATATAATATTATTTATTTCATTATACTCATTTTATTTATCATTCCCTATTTGCGGGTTTAACTTCTACTTTTCGTACATCAATTTCACATTTACTCTTATATATTTAGAATCAGTACATCTTTTCTTATTTTAATATTTCAATTTTGAAATATTAGGCAAAGTCTGATTGTACAACGAAAAATCATATTTAGAACCCATTTTAAATATCATCTCAATCTTTTATATTATGAATATTTGTGAAGTATTAACTTCCTTTGAAAATAACAAAAAAAAATCATTAATGAAAAATAATAATAAAAACCCGGGTCGCAGTGCCAAAACCCTGCCGACAATATAGTGTATTTGCTTGTGTAGGGCCGTGTGGTTTTATACTTTTATTATGTGAAATTAAGTTTGTTTTTGGGCAAAATAAAAAATTTAACCCCTTAATACACCCCCTAAAATAACATTTTTTTCTTAATTGTAATATTATTATCAATCTAACGTCTACACCGAATTAAATACACCCTTCAATAAATAAGTCACTATCTGCAAACTAGTGTTTTCATAAAATTTGTAAATCCGGTCCTGTCGGGCCGATTTTATTAAAATTGTGGGGACACTTTTTAATCACTACCAGAGGGTTAAATTTCAATTTTGAAACGATTCGGAGAATTTTTTCGGTATTTTGGGGCCCAAAAACAGTTTTCAACCCCTAAAAACAACCCTTAAAATATTCCGATTAGGCCCATTTTAAATAGGCTTCTTGCGGTGATGGGTTTCAACGCGTGGCCCAAATTTCGTTGAAATCAATTAACTCTTTCGAAAGTTATCACGCGTACACATATATATATATATATATATATATATATATATATATATATATATATATATATATATATATATATATAATATATATATATATATATATATATAAATATATATATACATATATATATAAACATTTTTAAAAATGGTGCCAACGTGTTTAGGAGGTTATGAAACGTCGAGAAATTTTGATCCGACCCCTAGGTCCCGCCATCCGATCGACGCCAATAGTGTATGTTGCCTTATGGCAAATACACTAAAAACTTAAGTTTCTTTCTTTTGATTACTCTTAGATTAATAATTAAAAAATCATAGCAAAGATAAACCATTTACCAGGCTTTTATACTGAATATATTTACTTCATGATTACTTGTGAATCTGTCGCTTTGGTAGATATTCTCAAAATAAAATAAACTTTGAAAAGATTAACTTTTAAACACTTAATAAAATCTGGCACCGTTGAAGTCGGCAAACCAAGTGAATTTTTAATTTTATCGTTGAAAGAATGTGGCCTTAATTCGCCCTTCCTAATCATTATCTACCAATCAGCGATAATCAAATTTTCAAGTTTACAACGAGATCATTCGGCATTAGACTTAGATAATACCTTTTACCAAAAATACATACTGTTCAATAATGTAATTAAAATTAGTTAGTTTTATCTGGCATGTACTGAGTGTTCAAATAGTTACAATGACTATATTGTTATTTTATTTATTTACCATGAAATAATGATTTCTACAACATCTGTAATGTTGTAACATTACAATGTTTGCTCGCGAAATCTCAAGAACTATATAACTTGAAATGTGGACAGTAGGCTCCTTTTGTAATTATTTCTCCCATCCTTATAATGAACCCTGCACTATCGCGTACGTATCTGAAACACGCAGTTCAGTTATGTATGTGTTCACAGTACAATAGGCTGTGAATTTAACGTAGATACGCTGCGTTTGATAATGATATATTCTGTTTGATTTTTGATGACAAAATTTGAAAAATTTGTTTATATATAAACAGCGAATAAACGTGCTGAATTCCTAATGCCATGTCACAAAATATAAGCACTGTATACTAATTTTATACACTGGTCTCCTCTGCAACACCTAACGCGTTATTAATTCACTGGCTAAGATTTACCATAACCGAGAATTGGCTAATTGTCTTTTGCACGTTCAGCGTACATAAAAAATAGACGTCTAAAAATAAATTCCAAAATTATTGTTTGGAAAGATTCGCGGGATTTAACACACTTGATTTTCACCTACACTTAATTTGTCTTTTCATTTTTTTTCATAAAATGTAAGAAAATAACACAAAATATAATTCTAACTGCGCCTTTGAGATATTGTGCTCACTGAATTTCGTGACATACATTTTGCGATTCAATTATTCAATTGATCTGCAATCGTAAAAGTATGCTTAATTCAGTTATAAAAACAGCTAATATATGTTCGCGAACTATATTACGAATTTATGAAACCAAACAATAACCTTGCGAAATATTAACGTCTGGAAATGCTACGTAATACATCAATACGTAACCAATAATAAAACGTCAATTTGGTCGTTGTGCTTTTTAAGGTCGAATGTGCGCTCTTTCACTGTATATGATGGAACATATTCAGGATCGACATTTATTTACATATAATTTTCGGTTTTCTAATACAATTTCTTTTTATTATACTGGTTTCGTTGTTTGGAGGATATCATGTTTTTATAATTTTTTGCACGTAAAACAACATATTATCATATTTTCTATGAAAAGTGTCTTTTTTAAGTTTTGTTTCACCAAACAATTGAAATCAATACAGACATGAAAGTAAAGACTGTCTTTTTTCTTTTCTATGACGTACTTGCTTTGTTGCTTGCCAATAAAATGTTCGGCTTCCTTAATATTCTGGTTGATGTAAGATGCATGTTAAGCAGTGAATTCTAACATATTATTTTATGACGAAAAAGATTTTCTTGAAAAAATATTGAAATCGATATGTTTTTATAGAAGTTATTTTGAACGAATGAAAAGTTCACATGCAGTCAAATAAATTCACGTACAGCCGCCATGCGGAAACCCACTTTTCTTTACTTTGTCGAGATTAACCAGTACAGACATCCACACAGTCAGATGCTTACCGAGACTGCCTTTAATATTAGTGTCGATGTACTTAAATGGCCCGCGTTAAATAAAACTGGAATACCTAATGAACTGGTGAACCGGATTCGATTAAACATAGACTATATTCAAACTGATGAAAAGTCGTATTATTTAATGAAAGTTTCATCGAAATCGGTCCGCCGGTCCTCGAGTTTATCATGTACATACATACATTACCACTACATACGTTACGATTTTTTTATAATACATTAGTACATTGGGTTACTAGAGGAAAGAGGAAAGAGACTGTGAAATTTTCTACCGAACGAAACGAATGTGGATTGTAGATTACAGACGCTCAACAGCTGAGGTCATCAGTGTCTATGTGTGGATTAGATAATCTGCTAGCCAACATACACAAATAGCTTGGAACGAGCTTAGATTCTTGGGAGTGCTAATTTCCTATACTCCAATGTTTTCCCTGGAATTACGAGGGTAGCACTCAAATGACTCTCAAGCACCAACTTTCTGACATTACTTACAAGAATACCTTAAATTCATATTGTAGGTTAGGAGAACTGTCTGATATAGTTTACGATCATCTCGTAGAATGGCACCACTTTCGCGTACTTTCGATCCGAAAAAAAATTCACAGGACATGAAAACATTTTACTTTTGATATGTGCATGGCCAAGTTTTATTTTACGTCACTGGCATGAAAAAGTCAACTTTCTGTCCGAAAACAAGTATGGAATGAGACACTTTCAATACATGTAAGTGTTACAAAAATCATTTTTAAATTTTTTTAGTAAATGTTAAGTACTGCTGCAATCGTTATGCCGGAGCATTTCTTTAACAAAAACAGCATCCTGTCCTATAGCAGGTCTTATAATATAGCACCGACAGCTCTCATAACTTAATCCATTGCAGGGAAACTCATAAGCTGTCACCTTGTCAATGGAATTGAAGTTTGAACCAACAGTTCTCAATATTACCTACAACAGTGGTTCACGAACGTTTTCCTGAAAGAAAAAAAAACAACTGGTTGCATTTAAATCTCACGCATCTGAAGCGAAAATTAATGGGAAAATATTTGTATTATGAGTATAGACTAACTATACCTATAGTTAACTTCGTCTATATTAGAATCCGTGCATTTTCAGCCTGCCGGGACTAATCGACTCCTGTATTTTCAACTTTGCCTTCATCCTCACTTGGTAGCCGTCATAGACCAACCAGAAAAAACTTTCAATTTAAGGCTAAATGTTGTCAAACGTATGTTTCCATTGACTGAGTAACATATAAGAAAAGACACTTTGCATGAGAAGGAGAGACTAAAAATTTGAAAATACGTGGCTAAAATCACTTCAAAATAGGTGTTGAAAATACATGTGACCGACTTTAATTATCACAGATTGCCAGACTTTAATTTTGCCGTTTCGTTATTCAGACCTGCCTTCTGAATATTATTTCTACTAACGCACTACTTACAAACTAATCCAGATGAGCTTATTTCATTTTGTCAATTCCTGGTGGTGACGTTTTTTGATATTTTGGTTACGCTGTCAAACGAAATATCTTCAAAAATTTCTCCAATACTGTATTGGTGCCATGAATGAAATGTGACAGTTATTTTCAAACTTTTAGTTTAAAAAAAAACAAATGCCGAAAAAATATTTACAATTTTCAGTGAAATACCTTTTTGTTTTAACATATCTTAAAGACGCCAGAGTATATATATTCTTTTATAAGAATACACTTATTTCATGCCAGTTATTGAGAACAGGAAGATTAATGCTTGTTATTGAAAAAGAATCGATCGAGGAAAGACAAACTTAACATTTAAAAAAACAGATGATAATTTTAGAATCAATACAAAATGGTAGAACATAAACAAGTGCATTTTGGAGTTAGAACACGTACGCATACAACAATATATTTTCTTCGTTTCGGAGCGATGACCTAGTGACATCACTATTCACAGTTTGGAAACCACTACCCTATATATACCTTACTCCTCTACTCACCTACTTCTATGTACAATGCAGACGTACATTCGCCCATAACGTCTTGAATTTTATGTAATATTGGTATTAAAGACCATAAAACCGCCCACCAACAAGATTGTTATATATTTTTTTATATACTGGTGTTTTTTCACTTTTCCAATTTTTTTATAATAACGATTTCCGAGCTATTGCAAGAGCAATATTGCGGTGACTGCGTTTCTTAAAATAATCATGATATTATGATGATAATATAAATAGTATAACCAAGTAAGCCTACAACTGCATTACAGCGAGTCATAAATTCTTTGATGATCTAACCGCGTTGTATTATGTAAATCAAAAACAAAAGAGGAAAAAAAGAGAATCCTATTCTCACGAAATTTCGTACAGAGAATAATATACTAAACTTGCCAAAACATTATTCTAATGTGCTTACAGAGTCGGTATTACCTTACTCTTAATAAATAGTGACAAAGTGAGCGAAATGTCGCGTTAATTGGCAACGATAGACAAGTTTTATTTTTCGGCTAATATGAGAAACAAACAATCGAATATTATCACAGAATATGTTTCCGTTTAGGTAAGTTTGCTTCTTTTCAAGAGTTACTGTTGTGATGCTTGTCACGTTAATTTTAGAACAATATAATTTATGAATGAATAACTAATTGATGAATGTTCAGAAGGATGTGAAACATTGAGATTTTTTGTCCCGCCCCTGGGTCGTCATAAATAAATATTTTTTATTCGAGTTGTTATCGTCCATGATGTTATATGTTAATGGATCGTGGGTAATTGGACACAAATAAATGAAAATTCTAAGTTTTCTAAATTTGCTACGTTTCGTAGGTTAGTTTCCTACTTCTTCAGGCAAGCTTTAATTAAAATAGGGTGCAATTAGTACGTATAATTAGGCTTTTAATTTACAATATATATTAAAATTTACCAAGCTACTTACTTTATAGTTTAGAATCTTTGTTGATATGTTTATCTACCAAACGTAACAAATTTAGAAAACTTAGAATTTTCATTTATTTGTGTCCAATTACCCACGATCCATAAATATTTTTTATATTTCTCAAAAACGCAATTAATATTATAAAAAAACACAAATATTATATGTAATACCAATAACAAAAATATTAAAAAAAAACAAATGTAAACTTGAGGTTCGTGAGTGCGACAAAAAAGTGATTCTACGTTTCGAGAGTGTAGTAAGAAGAAAATTAATAAAACGGACTCACTGACGAAATAAAAAATGTCATCGTCTCATATTGCGTCAAATCAAAATCAGCACAATTTCTATTTCGTAAGTTGAACATTTATTTTTGTATACTTTCAATAAAGGTGAATCACTCAAACAATGTTTTATTGTTAATTAGAAATTAATAATTCAAAATTAGAAAGTATTATAATTATAATTTATAATTTTAAGTGACCCTACTATAACACAAATAAGTAATCAATAATTCCTATTGTCATAATAATTTTAATTATTGTGCAGTATAGTTTGTTCCAGATAGTGTTGGTTCGTTAACGAAACTGTACCTATGCCATGTCAACTAGTTGTTAAGACCAGTTGATTTAGTTAACTAGTTTACATTAATCACAAAGAATGTTAGGCAGGACCATAGCGACCCTAGAGTACGTAGAGTAGAGTACATCACGTGACATATGTCTAAATTTGACAAATAGTTAAATGAAGTACATTTTTCATTATTCGTTTTTAAAAATTGTTTGTGTCTTAAAACAAATCAGTTTTAATATAATAACAATATAAAAAATATAAAAACAATTAGTCTTTCTGTTCCAACTCTAAACTAAATCTAATCTTGTTGTTAAATCTGTCACCAGCTCGTTTGTTATAAGTGTGTACAAACGGTAAATCTAACGTACACTTTTCAGAGTAAATTTCATTGAGTTATCTACTCTACTCTAATATACTAAACACACCTATCATTACCACAATAACCCAGGATGGCCCAAGATTTTCCTCTGGAGATGTTTCCATGAGCCGTCCTTGTTATTAGCCTTCCTTCTCCAATTACGTTCTCCTATCGCTTTCACGTCCTGGTCCACACAGTCTCTTCATCGTAACTTACGTCCCCCTTGTTTTCTGTTTCCCTCTGGCTTGGTGGTGAAAACCTTTTTTGCAGATCTGCCATCGTTCATCCATACGTGCCCCGCCTTCTTTAATCGCCGTACCTTATAGCCCACTTGACAATATCCGTTTCGTTATTCAGTTGGTATAATCCGTGGTTATATTTTGAGCAGCATTGTTCATTTTTTTTGTACAGCTCCGAATATAAATCTCAGTACCTTCCTTTCAAAGGGAACCAATATATTTCCATTAGTCTTCCTCATAGCCCAACATTAAACCGGCTAAATTAATACAGGCTCTTAGAAAAAATGATACGATAATACGATTTCAACAAATTATTTCACCTTGTAGATACAGGTAAACACATAAAACAATCATCTGATCAACTTAATTAATATTTGTTGTTTTATCAATAAAGGGAAAAAAACCTGTCACATTAAAATATTTAGTTATCAAATCTAACCAGTAAAGCTAAAAAAAAAATGTTTACTGTTTATTACAATTAAATGGGCCGTTTTTTTATTATTATTGCGTTGTGAAATGAATACGTAGTTCGTATTTTAATATGAAGTTAGATATTTCGCCTATGATGATTCTAATCTAAAGGTCGATTCTCACAGTGATTGAAAAAGATCAGTTTATGATCAAAGGATTAACAATCCAAAACTCTTAGTAAACTTGTATGACTCGTGAAATACTGAATCGATTTTTATTGTATTTGTCACATATGACACATACTCTATTAGCGTCGGTCGGATGGCGGGACCAAGTGGCCAGACTAAAATGTCTCGATTTTTCATAGCCTCCTAAACAACTAGAAGAAGTATTGACGTATACCACGTTTTTTGATTGAATTTTTAAGGCAAAAATATGTTTTTTGAAATTTTTATAAACCTTAATACTTAATCACAGCTAATAAAAACCGTATTAAATTGAATT
Organism: Venustoraphidia nigricollis; assembly: GCA_034508555.1. Classification (NCBI taxonomy): domain Eukaryota; kingdom Metazoa; phylum Arthropoda; class Insecta; order Raphidioptera; family Raphidiidae; genus Venustoraphidia; species Venustoraphidia nigricollis. The sequence continues at coordinate 11,533,747 of JAVRKA010000009.1, forward strand.
TTGCGACGACAGTTCGAAATTTGCCGAGAGCACATTTTTCGATCTGAGGGCTCAGTCATCTTAATCTTATAGTATTTCTACTGAACCAAATTAATATATTGTAGATTATAACACTAGGTAACTGAGGTCATTATATTATTGTTAGTGTATTTGCTGTATGGCACATACACTATTGGCGTCTCATTTCATTCAAGGCATCGACTTTTACGCAAAGTTTCAAAACTACTGTACTTATTCCGATTATGCCTTATTTGTTATACTGTTTCTACTGAACTACTCGTTATAGACGTTGAGGACCTTAGATTTTGAGCGTCTATAATCCACTATTCATTCTAATTACTCGTTCTAAAGTGAAAATCAACGTCTACGGACGTCTTATTGCGAAAGACTTGTCTATTGGCCTTGAGAATGCAGAATTACTGGTTCTTGTAAGATGTGCTGTGCTCAGACGAAGGAAGGTCACGGATTTTGTCTGCTGGTATGCCAAGTATCATTGCGCACCGATAAAATGCATCGATGAGAAAGAATTAATGTTCCCTTGACCGTGACGAGATTGTGCTCTGTATACAAGTGAAGATGGGATATTTCGAGTGAAATTTGTCGAACTATTCGATTATTAAAATGTCTCGAGAGGTTATTCAAAATCATTCGACTGATTTTTATACCAACGAGTTACGACTTATAATACAATCTTCAGTTATAAATTATTATACTACACTCTTTCTTTACTCTTTAAAACACTGCATATCTGTCTCAGATTGCATTCCCCAGTATTTAATATATGATTACTTAGTCTTTTTTCTGCCACTGTTCTCCATGCAGGTGACTTTCTCAAAGTTCATAACCTAAAATAAATTCGTTTTAACTATCATATAAACTCGAGATGCAATATGCACTGCATAGTACTTATTACGATTACTTACGTCTTTTATCTGAGTCTGCATTATGAAGCTCTATATGTAGGTGACGCTCTCAAGACTGACAATCGAAACCGAATGCAATTTCTTCGAGAGCTAAAACATTTATTCATTCACGCATGATACCAATACACCTATAATATTATTATGATATATGACCTGAAGGAATCATTTGGAATGAATAATTTAATTATAAAAATCATTCGAAAAGCAACCTTTCAATATTATCAAAATCATTGGATTATTCCCAAGATTACATATAAGTGAGAATCGAGCTTATGTTTATTCGGATATTCTCCAATGATTTTTTATATACTAGATCTAAACAAATACAACACCACAGTTATTTGTTGGTTTTTAACCGTTAGTCCACAATGTCTATCCTTGTTTTATATTTTACATACGAAACATGCGTTCCGAATTGATGTTGTTTGTCGTAGAGTACGGTTGTCTTTGTGTTAATCAAAATTTAGCGATCTTTTCTTTTATGTAGATGAATCATTTGTTTTTGTGTGAGTACAATCTAATATTGTACATGACAGGGTGGTTGTATACATTAGACTGCTCCTGCGTGTAAAAACTGTTTTTAACATAATTTGCATTAAATTGAGAGATTTTTTGAGAAACAGCTAAATAAACTTTATTTTTTTCAAAAAATATTAATATTTTTTGAAGTAATTGTCTACATTGTAATTATCAATTAATATAATTCCTGACGTTTCGCATTATTGCATTTTCAGAGGATCTAAAATTAAATTACATATTTTATCTTAATTCTAAGTTTGTACTTGCATTTTATTTTATAAAATTGTTTTTTAGATCTGTGGAACCGACGACACAAAAAAGTAGCCGGTAAAAGATACCACAAATTATTTTGCAATAGTTATTGCGTTTTATGGGATTTTTAGCTAGAACTGTAAAATGTCTGCTATATTCAGCTTTCAAAGTTTGTTAACGGTTGTATTGCTTTTAGTATGTACTTGTACTTACCTCAGATCGCTGTTTCCAAGTATTATGGACAGAAATAAAACAGGGATTTCAGGAGTATATTGAAGTGCGTTCGTATCGGAGAAAGGCTATCGTCCTTCATTGCAATTTGTTGTGTATTTATGGCGGCTTCGATTTTATTTTCAACTTAAAATGTCTTTTTCTATATTTTTAATTGTATAAAAATAATTATGACAAATATTATCACAATCTAAGGTCATTGTTTAATCAAATTTTCTGGCAATGCTTTCTTTAACCCATGAGCATTAGTCTGCCGCCGATTTGATGTTTTTCGTTATATTGTCCATACGACGAAAAACATCAAATTGCTGGCAGATTAATGCTCGTGGGTTGAAGAAAGCATTGACTATTAAATTCAAAAATAAAATTTTTGTAGTAAGTATTGTATACGACCAAAGGTTGTAACTACGAGTATACCGTATTTGGTCATTTGGGCTTTCTGACAAATTACACTGAAATAGACGTCATGTAATTCATGTAATGGTTCTTCACACAAATTTGTTACGAATATTCAGACTTAAGTTATAGTGTAGTTCAAAACACTAGATTGATGACCAGGTAGTTCTTTGTACCCTTTTTTTTATTGACTCTAAGGTCAACGTCTCGCAGTTCGCAAAAAAGAATATTTGATGCAGTTTACACAATGGTGCTATTATGTACGGTCAATGTAAGAATTTACAGTGCTGTTAATTCAGCATAAGTTAAAGTGAAACAGAAATCTCACAGCGCTGTACAGATCTAAAAGAGACTAGAGAATCGCGCTACAAGATTACTAAAATATGCACAAACCAACAAGTAGAGGAAAATTGGGTATAATTCTCTACTATTAATTGATGTGATAATTTTTAACCGTGTACTTTATAGATATTTTTATTATGCAGAACAAAAACATACATCAGCTTTAACGAATCTCTTAAATCTGAGAAACATTGAACGATTCGTTGACGCACAAAAGTAAATTACTTTCTGTTGTAATTTAGTCAACTTGATCTATAGTTCATAAAAAAAACTTGGTGTTTTTCTGTCTGAATGAGACTTACTTCGATAGCTTATGTCTTCAGAAAGGCTTAGGACTACACTAGCAATCCGGCTCGGCTTTACTTGGGTGCAAATCGGATTGATTTCATCAAGATCGAATGAAATCGGGTTTAGGCCAAAAGTGGAGTGAAATAATTATAATAAGTCGCAGGCAGTTAATTATAAATTCAAGCGAATGAAAAAAGTCAGGGGAGCATCCGACATCTAGTAAATTATCAAGATCATTAGATATACATGTTACCTCGTTAATAAATGGCGTCAGCTGGGAGACCGTTCAATATTTTTATCAACCTCGCAATATAAATTGACAGCCCACTGGATGACGTCACCTCTTCACTACTATCCGACGGAACGAGGTTACCTTTGTAAATTATAATTTATTTAAGTCGACTATAGTTAATGTGCTATTTAAGTACCATGCGACGTCATTTAGCAGCGTTAACATAAAAGGTACTTTTATCAAAATACTTTATCTGTCTGTTATGCAATAAACGGTTTTTGTAAAAATTCAGTCAAACTGTTTATTATACGACGACTAGAAATCTTTATTTCGTCAACAATTTTTTACACTAATCTACGTAAATTTTTGCACGATAATTTCTTGATAATATCAATAAGATATTAATCTACAACAATATTATGTTAAAATTATGTCTAAGTAGTTATGTAACTTCTTAGAACAGTGGTGCACAAACTTTGTCGGTTGATCCCCACCTATCATTAGAATTAATTTAATATTCGCGTCTCTGCTTAAAGTTAACTCAATATCCATGCTCTTAGGAAAATTTTCATATTGGCAAAGTAAAAATCGATGTTCTCTTCGTGGATAAGGATGTTCAATATATTTGCATTTAATGCCAAAGTTTGAACAAAAATTTCATGCCATCTTCAGGGTACAATGTTTAGATTACATCAGGAAAACTATTTCGAATGAAGTACGGAACCTTCGTCGTATGAAGTATGTTCACACTTGATGAGCCACTGTCTCTGTTTGATTAATAATTTTATCGATGTAAAAACTGGAGTGCCATTGAGCATTTAAAAGCGAAAGTAAAAGAGGATGATTAATTTAAGACAAAGACTTTTATTTACTGGACATGTAAAAAATATCCCTTAAGAATTGAATGCCTGGTCTCTCACAGAATATTAGAAACAAATAGACCACAATCATACTCTATCCTCAGTCATCCTTATCTCTCCCAACGAAGTACATAGAAATAGGCCACACGCAGACTCTATCCTTCTCACTCTGAGAATCGAAAAATAGCTACAACGACATATGACGAAGGCATGTCGATTTGGGGCTCATGTATGTCTCCTTCTGACGTTTTCTTATTGGCTGTTTACCATCTGTAGATCTACCCGTTGCTGTTGAATGAAAACACAATAAGCCCCAACTTTATCGCTCTCTCATTCTGCACCAGTTTTGAGCGTAGCTGGACAATTGCCGACTTTCCTCTACTTATGAACTTGTTGATGATCACTTTAGCAGACACCAGGTAAAAAGGAACTCAGTATCAATTATATAAACGATTGGTATACAATGCTTCTGCGTGATCGTTTAAATGTTTTCAGTATTTTAGTTTGAACCATTGCGTTGTTCCGCTATTTTAATTTTAAGAAAAATGTGTTTATAAATTGTGATATTTTTAGTAATTTTCATCAATTTCTTCACAACAGAGCGGACTACAAAATAAATCATTGTCAGTGTTTTGTTTACAGAGTGGAATGTCAAGTTGATTTGTGCAAACTTGTGTCTTGTTTATATAGACGTACGTAGTTGTTCAAGATTATTAGCCTAAAATTGATGATGCAGGTTACTTATAAATAACAATAAATTTTGTAATAATACTGCCTTGTTCCGTTAATGACAACATAGTTGTCTGAAATCTATAATTTACTAATCAAAATGAATTACTTACTATTGTGAAAGAATTAGTATTATTATTGTAAAGTACATTTAGTTGTGGCAGGTCAAATTTATAAGACGAATATGAAATTTGGTGTGAAAACACTGTATATACGGAAAAAAAGTTTCCATATATCATCAAAACACTAGCATATTTTCCTTAAAGAACGTTTCGCAAATCATGTTAGCATTATCAGAACAGAAAAATTGACCGGTGATTCGAATTTATGGAACCTTTTTAGTGTATTTGCCATATGGCAACATACACTATTGGCATCGGTCGGATGGCGGGACCTAGGGGTCGGACCAAAATTTCTCGACGTTTCATAACCTCCTAAACACTTTGGCACCATTTTTGAAAATGTTTATATATATATATAGGTATATATGTGTACGGGCAATAACTTTCAAAGGAGTTAATTCATTTTAACTAAATTTGGTACACATGTTGGAATCCATCACCGCACGAAGCCTATTTAAAATAGGCCCAATCGGGTCATTTAAAGGGTGGGTTTTAGGGGTTGAAAAAAGTTTTTGGGCCCAAAAATACCTAAAAAATTCTCAGAATCGTTTCAAAATTGAAATTTAACCCTTTAATAGCAATTAAAAAGTGCTCCTAAAGTTTTAATAAAATCGGACCGACAGGACCGGATTTTCAAATTTTCTGAAAACACTAGTTTGCAGATAGTGAGTTATTTACTGAAAGGTGTTTTTAAATTTGCTGTAGACGTTCGATCGACAAAAATAATGTAGTTAAGAAAAAAATGTAATTTTAAGGGGTGTATTAAGGAGTTAATTTTTTTATTTTGCCCAACAATCACCTTAAGTTCACATAATAAAGCCAAAAGGCCTGTATCAGCAAATACACTATATTGTCGGCAGGGTTTTGGCACTGCGACCCGGGTTTTTTTTTTGTTGGGATTATTTTTCACTGCACAACCAAAGTAACGACAATTAATTTTGCTAAAATTTAGGAGCACATTGTCTCTAATTTGAAACATTTCGTTAATTGTTTTTGTGTTTTTGGGTCCAAAAAATGTCTTTTCATAAATATTGCAAACCTTAAAATGATACAATTGCGCTCATAATATAATCCAATCGGTTACTGAACGGGCTTTGTTAAATGTTTAAGCTGATCAAGTGTTTCACGTTAACGACTTTAGTTGTCGTGCGTCAAAGTACTTTTACCGATGAATTACTATGGAAACCATGCTAAAATTTAGTGCTAAGAATACTTTTATCTTTGGATTTATTTAAAAAAAAAATGTTTATCATTTCAACTTCACAAATAACGAGTGGTACTAATTTAGGTCAAAATTGATTTTTCACAATTATACAGTATTTTTCATTTTGAGGATCCCAAGTTCAAAAAAAGTTGGAAAAAATTTGTTCGTTTGTTTGCCTGTTAGTACAGTCCGGACAAACACCTGAGCGAATCGAAGTCAGATTTTGTTAGAATGATGTAAATATGAAGAGTCTTATTGTTTTTGAAGAAAATTAGCGCATGTGCAGAAGAAATATGTGTTCTGACGCTTTTCCTTTTTATAATAATATACTTTTCATAACGGTTTAATATTCTATTCATTTCAATAAAAAAAAAATTTTTAGAACATAACTTTCGTAAATATTTACAAAATAAAATATCAGCTGTTCTTTTGTTCTATAAACTCATTTGATCCGTCGAAAAGAACTGAGTAGCTAATTTTTTCATGTGAAACCATACGTAACCATAGAAACAAAAAGCAAAATAGCCTTAACGCGTTAAGATGGTTCGGACATTAAAGCACTTTTAAAGATTAAAAGCTAATTTTTTAATATGTTATTAATCGCTATCGCATACGTCTAAAATAATTTTTTGAAGCAGATCTGACGAAGAGTTTTCGTGTAATTAATTATTAAATAATTTAAATTTAACATGTAGCCTATAGGGAATGTAAGCAAAATGCACACATATCGGGTTATGGAGCCACTCCTGGAAAAGATAAAAAAAAACCCGGGACGCAGTGCCAAAACCCTGCCGACAATATAGTGTATTTGCTAATACAGGCAGTCTGGTTTTATTACATGAACTTAAGTTTGTTTTTGGTCAAAATAAAATATTTAACCCCTTAAATTAACAGTTTTTTTCTTAATTGCAAGATTACTATCATCGAACATCTACACCAAATAAAATACATCTTTCAGTAAACAACTTACTATCTGCAAATTAGTGTTTTCATAAAATTTGTAAATCCGGTCCTGGCGGGCCGATTTTTTTCAAATTTCAGGAGCACATTTTAATTGCTATTAAATGAGTAAATTTCAATTTTGAAATGATTCCGAGAATTTTTTCGGTATTTTTGGGCCCAAAAACTTTTTTCAACCCCTAAAAACCACCCTTAAAATGATCCGATTGGGCCCATTTTAAATAGGCTTCGTGGGGTGATGGATTCCAATATGCGTGCCAAATTTCGTTAAAATGAATTAACTCTTTCGAAAGTTATTGCCCGTACGCATATATATACAGGTGAGTTTTAAGTTGATGCTTTTTTTTACAGCGTGTAAAAATCAAATAGACGAGCAAATATTTCAAATAGTTTTTTTATCAAAACTCAAAAATAGGAGAGAAACAGCCTTTCGAAGTTTAAATAAATTTTATTAAATTTTCTTTAATTTTGAGGTCGGTCCTGAGGTTATATTATGTTACTATGGAAACAAGTTGTTATTATCAAGTATTCACAGAAATTGTTCGAACAATTTCTGTGAATACTTGATAATAACAACTTATTTCCATAGTAACATAATATAACCCCAGGACCGACCTCAAAGTTAAAGAAAATTTAATAAAATTTATTTAAACTTCGAAAGACTGTTTCTCTCTTATTTTTGAGTTTTGATAAAAAAACTATTTGAAATATTTGCTCGTCTATTTGATTTTTACACGCTGTAAAAAAAAAGCATCAACTTAAAACTCACCCTGTATATACATATATATATATAATTTTTCCAAAAATGATGCCAAAGTGCTTAGAAGGTTATGAAACGTCGAGAAATTTTGGTCCGACCCCTAGGTCCCGCCATCCGACCGACGCCAATAGTGTATGTTGCCATATGGCAAATACACTAAAAACAAAAAACTACTATAATTATCAATTAACTTCATTTTTTTAAATTTTCTAGTTTGTCCTCCAAAACAGTTTGTTTATGTATGCTATACATATATCTAATTGTCAAATTTCAGCTTTTTGCATCCAGTAGATTTGGAGAAAATAACTTGTGGCAGACAGGCACGAGAATGATCTTATAAGACTTTGTTTTTTGTACGAAGCCTAAAAAGGACATAAGCAGTAAGCGAAAATGTAAAGCAAATCGAGAATCCAGCACGCGATTTCTAAGCTAAATCTAAAAAAACCCGAGTCGCAGTGCCAAAACCCTGCTGACAATATAGTGTATTTGCTTATACAGGCAGTGTGGCTTTATTTTGCGAGCTTAAGTTGGTTTTTGGGCAAAATAAAAAAAATTTCTCCTTAATACACCCCTTAAAATAACGTTTTTTGTCTTAATAGCAATATTATTATAAATCGAACCTCTATACCAAATTATATACAACTTTCAGTAAATAATTCACTATTTTTAAACTAGTGTTTTCATAAAATTTGTAAGTCCGGTCCTGTCGAGCCGATTTTATTTAAATTTTAGGGACACCTTTTAATTACTACTAAAGGGTTAAATGTCAATTTTGAAACGATTCTGAGAATTTTTTCGGTCTTTGGGGCCCAAAAACATTTTTCAACCCCTAAAAACTACCCTTAAAATGCCCCGATTACGCCCATTTCAAATAGACTTCTTGCGGTGATGGATTTCAACACGTGGACCTAATTTCGTTAAAATCAATTAACTCTTTCGAAAGTTATATATATATATATATATATATATATATATATATATATATATATATATGTATATGTATTATGTATATATATATACGTATATAAATATATATATATATATATATATATATATGTATATGTATTATGTATATATATATATATATATACGTATATAATATATATATATATATATATATATATATATATATATATAAACATTTTCAAAAATGGTGCCAAAGTGTTTAGGAGGTTATGAAACGTCGAGAAATTTTGGTCCGACCCCTAGGTCCCGCCATCCGACCAACGCCAATAGTGTATGTTGCCTTATGGCAAATACACTAATAAAGTTGTTTCTAAAATTTCCGGCCGATAGAAATGAGAGAAAATATAACCATTTCCAGACGTTTCGGCGCCTACTTACCTACTTTTTATAAATTTGCAGGTAGATAGACTCTTTAGTAGCTATTATGCAAATGACATGTTGATGCAGTTTCTATATTTATTTAACAGACAATAAATTAAACACTATGCTTTGTGACGTGTATTTATTATTCGTGACTGTGTCAGTGGGTACTCTTTATTGTACTCAAAAGTGTTAACAGGTGAAAAAGTCAATCAGTTGCATGAATTATTTGTTGTGGATAAGTTGTCTGTTAAAACACCGAGGTAAATGTGTCATTTATAAATTTCTCGCAAATATATTTTTGTTAAATAATTTATCATAACAGCGGTATTGGCTTTGTTTAATTAAATTTAAAGATTTATTTATTTTTATAAATTAAGTCAGCGTTTTTTTTAATAATAAAATTACAAATTATTTGCAACATTTGTGCAATTAATGCATAATATTGCGATCAGTCATATACTGAGTATGTATGGAAAACCTGGTGATCGTGCAAAAAATTGGTTTTAAGTTCTAACATAACATTTTTTTGTCGAAATATTAATTGCGCTAGAGATGGGTTTCGGTTTTAGAGATGAGTTTTTAGAAAAATGAAATTCTGAAAAAAGTAGATGCGTGTTAGTACGCGCGCTAGAAGTTATATTTCTTTGATGTGATTCAAAACTAATTTTTAAATTGCCAGCTAATAATTTATAAAAATAAAATCTTTAAGAAATTGAGTAAGAATGCTTACAATAAAATTAACATCAAATATTTTAAGACACTTAAAATTTAATTTGGTTTTTACTTCTTCGAATTTACATCACCTGGCATCTGTCATAATTATTCACTTACATTTTCGATCGTTGCGCCATCAGTAAAATTTTTGGTAAACGTGCAGGTTAAAATGAAAATATTTAACAAAATGTTAATTTTCAATAAAAAAATGATTTGTCGGGAGAAAGGATTTTTTAAGTAAACACTTATTTGTTATTTATAGCGACATTTCGTTCCTTTCTTGGCACTTTTTCAAGAAAGGGACGAAACGTCGCTATAAATAATAAATATGTGTTTACTGAAAAAGTCCTTTTTCCTGACAAATCATTTTTATATTAATTACCAAGGACAAAAAAGAAAAAACGTTAATTTTCAATCTTTCATTTGATCTTACATCGTGAAAATTCATTCACATCATTTTGCATAACCCGTCAAAAGAAGTGTAACGATAGAAAAAGTTTTGAGAAACTCAAAGAAATCTCATATATCCTATATAACCGAACACAAAGTTTTTTTTGTGGATTTCAAACTTTACTTCATCTCCCAATTTACGGGACTATTAAAATATATGTTACACATAATATAAACTTAAAATTTAGCACAGGTATAAAAAATACTAGCTCGCCTATGGTTAGTGATTTTTATAACTGCCAAATTTTAGCTTTATTTAGACCAGACAATTTCAACTATGACAGACAACTAACGAACGGGTAAACGAATAGTCCGTAAAGCTTCTATTTTCTTCCTTTTGAGGTAAAAATTTCTAAAAACCAGTGTCGGTTTACCCATTAAGTGCTCTAGACACGTGCCTAGGAGCTTCAAAAACCGAAAATCCTTTTTTTTCGGTTTGTAGTTTTTGTTCATGTATGTTGTTCATATTTACGTTTGTTTCCTGCTTTTTTTTATTTTTCAATAAAATGTAACAAAAATGAGTATTTTACATGTATTTTTAAACAAATTTAAATTGGTATAATGGCATGGAAGGGGTGCCTAGGGGCATACAAGTTTGTAAAACGACACTGCTCAAAAACACTAAATATTAATATTCTAATAAAACATATGTATGTTTGCAACAAATTCGGTTATGTAGTAATTACTTTTACAAAAGTAGACAATTCTCTTTTAATTAAATTTTACTTTTATATTAATTTTATACAGAGTTATTTAGAATTCTATACATTAAATTTAGTTTTATTTTTTATTCACGCTCTCCATGGTTGTATCGACTGTCGAAAGAAACAACCGACAACGTTTTACAATAGCGATCAATGCTGAGTTGCAGAAAGGATTACCAAAAAACCTGATTTGACAATGACCTTAGATTGTGCTGACACATATTTCTCCATAAGAAAAGCTTTGTAAAACTTTAAATTGATTCTTTTCGAAAAATAACTGAAAGATTGAAACGATTTTTTTTAAACTGTGCGTACAATTTACTGTCGTTTTTTGTAAATACAATTTCGAAATACGTATTTTCTATGCACATTGATAAAAATTACGCGCGCATAGGTAACGGAAAATCGAGATTATGAAATCACCTGTAACCGGGAATCGACGTTTTAAGTGTCATCCAGCGGAACTTATAATATCGTGTTTTTGATTACTCAATAAATTGAATATATGAAACTAAAAACCAAAATAAAATTTTGAAGGTGTTTTGAGGTTTATTTTTACTATTTATTATTTTATAATTTGTTATTCTTAAATTTTTTAAAGATTTAATTTCATTAAATTGTTTGCATATATATTGAATTTTAGTTTTTAATCACGCCAATAAAGTATAAATTCAAAAGCGCGTATAAAAGTGCACGCACCTACTTTTTTTTATAAACAAACACTTACCTCGGGATAATTATAATAATGGAGACCTTAAACTTAAACAGAGACAAGTTTTACATATTTATGTAACAATAATATTATAAAATCTATTAATATATTGACTCAAGTTGATTATAAGTATTATAAAATTAGTCACGTTTATTTTCTTTAGTAATCGTTTCCTGTTTTACAGTATTTAGTTATATATTACGTCTGCTGTTAGTATAAAAAAAGTTCGCATACATTGTAGAAGTGTTTAGGTATGCTAATAAGTCAATCAATTTATTTAAATCGTTGATATTTTCAACGGTTGTTTTGTTTTTGTAGAACACGTGTTATTTCTATATAAATTCACTCAATATTCTTATTTATTATGAAACGATTAACTACGAAATGTATCAACAAAAACGTAGAAATGAAAATATACTAAATAGTAATACATTATCTCAGTTTCATTGCTTTTTTCAGTTTGTAGGGACATTAAAACCTATTTAAAATGAGCGTAATCGGGAAATTTTAAGGCGTGAATTTAGAACCAGAAAACTGTATTTAGGTTTGAAAACACCAAAAAATGCACCTACGAAATTATTACAAATTCAAAATTTTACTTCTTACTGTTGACTAAATGTACATCAGAAGTTTTAACAAAATCATATATATAAAAGAATACAAGCCCAGATTTAGACTATTATTGAAAAGGAATTGACGGATAGTTGATAAAATGATTGTTTATTATTATAATGGTGTAAAATTTTATTATTTTGAAATACGTGTTATAGGTTAAACAGTTATTACTTTGTAGTCTAGAAATTAGTATTCATTATTTAAATATATAATAAAACAATAATACCTGATTGCATTATTTTGTCGGCAGTATGTGAACCTACGACAAGTTTATTTTCTGCTTCAGAATAACCTTCAGAAACTTAACATCTATTTTTAAATTAATTTGTGCACTACTTTATTATTATGTTATTTATTTATAGATGGCGATTTTTACAAAAAGTGAACACCCAAGTGAAATACAGAAGTTTTATAGTGGGAAAACAATATTTTTGACGGGTGCAACTGGATTCTTAGGAAAATGTTTAATAGAAAAAATATGGCGTACTTGTACGGATGTGGGCGGTATATATGTTATGATAAGACCCAAAAAAGGAAAAGATTTGAATGAAAGGCTAGACGAGATGTTGAAAAGTCCGGTAAGATATAATTTTTCAGACCATGCTCTTTTGAATTTAGAAACGACTCATATTTCTATTTCATTATTTTCATGATTTTAAAATCCTTTTATGTATATTAGTTCTCAGATTAGAAAGTGTAGGAAATGGGAGTTTGTAATAGAGGAGTCGTGGAAATGCCATGTAAACAACGGCTAACTTTAGACGATATTAATGTGCACTATTTATTTATTTCATTTATGATTTACAAGATTTTTTTAAAAAAAAGAGACTATATATTTTACACTACAAACTAGTCTGATTGTAAAAAAAAATTATAACAACAGCACCGGACCACCGGGATCGAACCTACGACCTTTAGGTTACAAGGCAGTCACTATACTTCTCACCCACACAATGTTGTACGGTCAGTTTTTACATTATGAGGTATATATCTATTGCAACGTTTCGTTACACTTTTAATCGCATAAATCGCTTTTACTCTACCGTACCAAGAGAAGTTTCACTTCAGAAGAACTGTATTCTTTTCTTCATCTGCCGTTTTTTTACCTGTGTAAAAAGCTTTTTGTCTATGCATGCTGTAAACTGTTTTTCAAACAGTCTGTTCAGTGTCCAGTGAGCGTGAAGGTCATCCAGTAATCCTGCTGTAATTAAAAAGAACTGCCCTGCTGATCAAATCCCAGGTACCTTATCGCCTTCATTTACACAAGTCTTACGATCGCCGCCCAGCCAAATATAATATATATATTTTTATTTTAAAATGGTACTTCAGGGGTGCCAGATTGTCTCAAATTTATTTAATTGTTAAATTTACGTTGATAAATGAAATTCCTTCGACTTGGTGTCATCACTAACATTTGAAGACTTTTTTTGTTGATATCATAATCATGACAATTTAAAAAAATCTACAATATTTTCTCCTACAATTTCAAAATAAACCTTCACTGTCTACTGTGATCTGAATTATAAATCTATGTATAAACAAAAACTGGGTGCGTGTCCTTATGTACGCGCGCTAGAAGTTATACTTCTTTGGCTTCACCAGACATTTGATATTTACTATTTTACATTTTTAAACGCTGCGCCTTTAGTCCAGTTTTTGGTAAACGTGCTTAAAATCAAAATATCTAACAAATTATCTAAGCCGTATGGTTTAGCGAGCAACTTCATCCTGTTGATTTTGATGTTAGTGTCGTTGTAAAAAATCACTCTCATCATTTTTTCATAACGCGCCAAAAGAAATATTCATTTTAAACAAATCTGAGAACTAATTGTACCTATTTTCTGCACTAGTGCGTACTTACCATATCTTTAATCTTTTTTAATATTGTAAATTAAATAACATACGGAGTGTACTAGTGCAGGAAATCGAATTCACTGTAATATGTGTAAAAAACTATCCAGTACAAAAAAATACATTTCAAGATTAAAGTATCATCTAACAGAATATATAAACAGTATTACTACCATTCAAAAAACAACAAAATTCAATCAGTATAGATGAAAATGTAATGGTTCACTCATATATCACTTGTAAAATTTTAAATGTATATTATCATTACCAACTAAGGCTTTTAAAAAATTATTTTGATCAAAATATCTGTATGTAGTGATTTAAAACTGCCGATTATTTGTGATTGTAACCATTCTTATCGGATAATAATTAGCCGGTTAATTAAATGGCTATCTATAAAACAACATGACGGTTCCTGGTTTCTGTTTCTCAGAAAAAACAAAAAAAAACAATAGAGCAGTTTCCAATAGGAGAATCGAAATATTTAATTAAATAATGTATTTATATTAACGCAGATAACGTAAAGAACCATTTTGTTTAATTTAATGATTATTTAATTAATGATAATGATTTTACATAATTTCCTTCAGCATTTCAATTGACTATGGTTGCGGTGTTCACCTCGGGTGAAGAACTGATGTATAAGTTTATGAAGTAAATAAGAAAACAGATATTCTTCTTTTTAGTTGTTTGAAAAAGTTTTTAAACAATCTCCTGAGTTTCGAGATAAGCTGCACGTTATTTCCGGAGATGCAGATGTGTCCGGTTTAGGTTTATCTGACGAAGATAGAAAGACTATTATTAAAAATGTAAGTTTTATAAATAATAATAGTCAAGGGCAGACCCTTCAAAAGTTGGTCGCGAGATCTGTTCATAAAATATTCTTAATCTAAACTTCTCGCGAAAAGTTTTTCAGTCAGGTCAACAATGATAGAATGAACTTATTTTATTAATTGTTACTTTCTTCGTTTTAGTTCGTTTTAATAAAAGTTTGTTTTTAAAAGATTTTTTACTTATAATTTTTATTTACTTGACAATGTCATTAAATTGTGCCTTCTTCTTAAGGTAAACATAGTAATTCATGGCGCGGCCACCGTGCGATTTGATGAAAACTTAAAAACTGCAATCGACGTTAATGTGCGAGCAACATATGACGTCATAAAATTATGCAGACAAATTGAATCTCTGGTGTCGTTCATCTATATATCGACAGCGTTCTCGCAGTGCATCAGAAGAGACATCAACGAGGTCTTCTACGACGTGCCAGTGTCGCCCCTGAGCGCGATAAAACTCGTCGACATGTTTGATAGAAATATGTTGGACAATCTCACGAAAGGGTAATGCATTGATGTTACTATCTCCACCATTGACAGCAGTGTCAGATTTAGGATTGTGGAAATATCTAAGCCCGAGGTTTTCAGATCGGTTGAGATCTGTCTTCAGTGTAAATACTTTGTGAAGGTCTTTGGGTAATTACTCAGTTCTGAATCCGACACTGAGTGCATAAGACTTGCAGGTCTGTCGGGAAAGAAAACGCTGGCATAACGGCGTGGACTGTTCACATTATTTACAAAAAAACACGATTTTAAAATTAACCCTAAAACTTTCTGCTATTTCATTCTATAAAATTTGGTATTTTCACCAAATAAATAATTACATTTATGTTAAGGTCACCTAAATCTGACACAAACTAATCGAGACGAAACATTAGATTACATTTTTGAGTACAGTATTTCGTGAACGTACTCACCCGTAGACAATATGGTACACAAATTGACATCTCCTTTTGATAACTCTACTTTTGAACTGGCTAGAAGAGTCCTTATTATTACAGAATCCTCAAAATATATTGACAATAACTTTCTGGTACAAGTAGTTGGATAACGTTAAGCTCTTTTTTATTGTAAGTAGTTATAAGGGAATCCAGTTGAGTTAAAATACATATATTATATGATTTTATTATTGATTTCGTCAAAAAATAATCATGGCTGTTTGATTTTTAGTCTTTTAGGTGAATGGCCAAATACTTACGCATTTACAAAAGCTCTTGCAGAGGAATTGGTGCGGCAGGAAAGTGAAGGACTTCCTGCTGTTGTTTTCAGACCATCTATAGGTGCGTTTTAGAAATTCAAAAATATCTTTGTTCATATATTTATAAATAATAACAACAATTTCATATAACATAGTTTAAAAAGAGTTTATAGTGTCATCTGCAATTGCTTCATGTTGTCGGGCGTCTATAATTTACAATCTGACTATAAGTCTTTTATTCTATTTTTTATATTTATTTTTATATTATATTTTATTTGACCAATTTTATTGATTGTGACTAGATCACACGATAAATGGAGCGTCCGTATGTAAAGTACATGGACGCATAAATTATTATGTTTGATTACTAACCACAATCAGTAATGTTAGCAAATAAATTAACATTACGTCGCCTTTCTCTAGTTTTAATATTTTAAGATCAAAATATCTGAAGTCTGCTCATTACCGTTTTCTGTTCATCATAAAATGGTTGACCTCGTCGAATTACCTTGGTTTTAGAGCAACTATAATCTATCTGTATCCCCCTCACTGTAGTTCATCAAAACATGATGTTTGTTTTTTAAAGTTTTCTCGTTAATTTGGTGTTTGGTTCTACAGTTATCGGTGCGTACAAAGAACCAATCCAAGGCTGGATCGACGTATATTATGGTCCCGTTGGATTGATAGTTGGACTTGGGTTTGGGTTAATACATACCCTCCACGTAGATGTTAATAAAAACACAGATATGGTTCCTGTTGACATGGTCACGAACTCTCTTTTGTGTTCTGCATGGCACTCCAGGTATTATCTCATTTTTTAACTATACGGATGGAACAGGTAATCTCATTGGTCAAAATGGCAAATAAATGTACCTATATCATATTTTTATCCAATAAAAGATGTCTTTGTAAATGAATGACAGAATACAAATTGGAAGATCTTTGAAGGAAACTAATACTTTGATATGTTGAGAATATAAATCCAGAATCACGACTTTTCACTATTTGAATAGTGGTTGTATCAAAACGAATTTTGACATTTCGTGTATTCTTATGAAATTTTACGTAGCGTGCTTTCGATAATTTGTTTACAAAAGTGGGCGAGTATTTTCCAATAAATTTAATTAATTTTGATTACAGTAAAGATGGAGCATTAACAAAACCAAAAGTCTACAACTTTGTAAGCGGTCCGCAGAATGCCGTCAATTGGGGAATTTTCCAAAAAGGGTTATTGCATTCAAATAGCCAGATTCCAGTTGATAGTGCTTCTTATTATCCTTGTGTCGTATTGACTAAAAATTATTACATATTTCTGATTTTTGACTTCCTATTTCATTACATTCCGGCAGTGATTGCCACGCGATTGCTACGATTAAGGGGCAGCAAACTAGAGTAAGTTTTCAAAATCTTACATCGGTCATTTACGATCATAAAATTTAGAAACTAATTAAGACTTACGAATCGTCCTTATGTCTTCTTATGGTTGAATGATTATGATATACATGATTTAAAACATTAATTGATCCATTCCGTGGTTGCTTTCATTATTTTTTATAAATTCAACCTGATTTTTTAAGGCAACTAGTTCATATTTTCTGTGTATTATCTTTTACACTTTTGAGCAGTGACGGAAGTTTTGTATTGGCAAAAAAAAATCCAGACGTTTTATGGAAACTAGGTATTTATAGCAGCTAAGGAAACATCCTGTACACCACGAGGTTCCTACGAATTCAAGTCCTTAGATTTTGATGTTTATTAAACTAATACGTTATAACTTTTTTAAACAAAGTATAACTAGAGTTGATCAATTAAAAATATATTATTATTTTTCAGTGTAGTAAGAATTTACAAAAAAGGCCACAAACTCATGTCAATGTTAAGGTATTTCATGGTTGGGGAGCGGTTCAATTTTGATAATTCGAACGTTCAACATATGTGGGAACAGTTGAGCACCGCAGATAAAGAACTATTTCCGTTTGATGTCAGAGTTATTGATTGGGTAGAATTAATTTACAGATTTTGTTTGGGTGTCAGAAGATACGTTGTTAAGTTGCCTGATTCAACAATAGAGCTTGCACAAAAACGTCATAACAGGTATGTTAGAAATTTATAAAATAAAATAAATAAAAAAAATCATTTTAAAACAGTAGTGTAATACATTTCAAATTAAATAAAAACACGTCTTAAGGTCCATACCCACCGAATCGGATCGGGTTGGCACGGCAGTGCATACTCACACTGGATGTTGCCGAGTCGTCCGATCCGACTAGTGCGTTAGCACTCGTTTAACTTCATATATCCCAAAGCGGGCAATCTGATCCTATTCAGTGGGTGTGGACCTTTGATTTATTTACACTAACTATTAAGATGCGCGTCAAGTTGCATGGACCAACTCACATTTTTTTAACTTTTTTAACGCCAATCGTTTGTTCTACGTTTGTACCTGACGCCTGCAAAATTTCAGCGTTTGTACCGAAAAAATAAAAAAGTTTTAGCTATAATAGGTGGCCAGCCAACTTGACGTCAAGTTGTGTGGACCACGTCCTAATAACCACTTTTTTTCAACTTTTTCAACGCCAATCGTTTGTTGTACGTTTGTACCTGACGCCTACAAAATTTCAGCGTTTGTACCGAAAAAATAAAAAAGTTATTAGCAAAAATCACTAATAAATGTACACTACTGGCCAAAAGTAAAGCGACTAGTTTAAATTCAAATTGTACGGACAAATTACTTTTGGCCAGTAGTGTACATTTATTAGTGACTTTTGCTAATAACTTTTTTATTTTTTCGGTACAAATGTTGAAATTTTGTAGGCGTCAGGTACAAACGCAGAACAAACGATTGGCGTTGAAAAAGTTGAAAAAAAGTGGTTATTAGGACGTGGTCCATACAACTTGGCGTCAAGTTGGCTGGCCACCTATTATTGCTAATAACTTTTTTATTTTTTCGGTACAAACGCTGAAATTTTGCAGGCATCAGGTACAAACGTAGAACAAACGATTGGCGTTGAAAAAGTTAAAAAAATGTAAGTTGGTCCATGCAACTTGACGCGCATACTATTAAGAGCTTTATTGTTTTGCATGATACGGTGGCTTCTTCAGACAATAATTTACTGTAGTATTTTTGTCTGACAAAACCACTATGTTGTGTGAAACAGTTATTACAAAATGAAGTACGTAAAAAACCGCGCAGGAAAATACGGAACAGAAAAGTCTATGCTATTTAATGAAGTAGCGCACATTAGACCAGCGCTTGCAATCAGCAACGATTGTCAGTTGTTTGCCTGCAATTTCTGTCTAACCGTGTTGGACCGATCTAGTGTGTTAGTGATGTGTCGTTTTCATTAATTTGCATTGATAAAACTACCTGAAAATAGAAAAGTGTCGACCGCACATCACGAAACCTGTATTAAAATTTGCAGGTTTGTGCTGTGCTGGTTATGCTGTTTCTATTCTTATTAAGCGTGCGCGGTCTTTAGGTCTAAAAAAATTTGTACGTAGTGTTTTTATTTCATTGCAAATGTATACCATTAATTTAGTAGTGTAAGAGTGCCAATCTATATACAAAGACCCGAGTTTTTTCTCTGCATTCGGATTCCGATTGCAACAAATTAAGTTAATAAATTCTAAAGTCTTGTATAGAGTTTATTTCTATAGAATAGAATAGAATATATTTGCACACAAAATATACACATACATCATCAAAATACTATTTATAATTTTTTTTAGTCGACTATACTAACGTTTTCATCTAAAATTGTTTTTTTTTCAGGTTAAAGATAATACATTTCACATTGAAGTATATTATTTTGGTTGGACTAACGTATTTATTTTTAAATATGATGTATCGTATTGCGACGTACGTTCTTTCAAGCTAATGAATATTTTAATTAATAAATTATTGTAGTAGCCACATATCTTCCAAAATGATTTTAGAGGTCGTTAATGTTTTTTTTAACTATCGCAAATTATATTTGGAATAACCACCTAAAAACAACCTAAAAGAAAATACCTACACATAATTTCTCCAGTGAATCCTTGGGAATAATCGAATGATTTTGTTAATCGAAAGGTTGCTATTCGAATGATTTTTATAATTGAATGATTCATTCGAAATCTTTCCTTCAGTTGATATATTATTATAATAGGTGTGTCAGTCTTGAGAGTGTCCTTAATAGTTCAAACGTAGATAATCGTATTCAGTACTGTGTTATGCATATTAGCATCTCAAGTGGTTAGGATGCGAAAGAAAACACAATTCATTCTATCTGTCTGTGCGTTCGATAATATATATATTTTAACGAATGAATTTTCGATTATAAAACTTGAGAGAGTCAACTACATGCTGTGCTTCATGGAACAGTTACAGATGAAAGACTAAGTGATCATGCATATTACATATTTAAAACTGCGAAATGCAGCTAAGAGAGAACAATTGCATGCAGTAAAAAAAGAGTCTAGTACAATAATTTATGACGAGATCGTGTTATAAATCGTAACTCGTAGATATAAAAATCATTCGAATGATTTTGAATAACTTCTCGAGACATCTCAGTAATCGCATAGTTCGTCAATTTTTACTCAAAATATCGCATCATAATTCCTAACTTATTTTTAACCTTGTGATCAGGGACGTACTCTTATTTTTATTTTCTCTGCTTTCTGTACATTACTTCTGATATTTTAAACATAATTAAATCCATCAAAAATAAGAAGTAAAAAAAATACAGAGCATTTATTGTGTATCAAGGGCGGAATGAAGACGATTTTGATGTATGCAGTGACCGACCGATGCGTCGGTTGTGTCGTCCTCCCGAGTCTGCTGCCCCGGGCAAGTGCCCATCATGCAGTAAATAAAATTTCCTGCTTGTGGTGCTGTCAAACATAGCGATACGAAAGGAGATAATCAGTAGACAAATGTTTACCGTACTCTCAATACACAAGCACATAGACGCTCATATCTTAAGCGTCTATAATCTACAATCTCTCTTTCTCTCTCTCTCTCAATACACAAGTGCACTATGCCTTTGTTCGGTTTTTTATTTCAAAATGTTGGTTACACTTTCGAAATAGACTACAGTAGAACTTTTTAAGATGGTACATATCCTTCCCAAGCATTTGCTAAGACTAAGTTAAGTAGAATAATTTTAGTAATGCAGACTATTATTTTGTTCGTAATTTTTTTTTTGTAATTTTATATCTGAAATAAATACTATTATACGTAACTATAGTTTTTGTAATATATATTTCCTATTGTTTATTATTTTTTACAGTTAAAATGTGGGCCAATTATATTGGGTGACTGATAGCTTAGATAGTAAAATATGCTCACGTGAAATTTCGAATTGTGATCGCAATAGTTCATTTTATTACTGTTTTTGTTAGATGTAATTTTGCCCTAAAAAACAATCAAAAATATTCTTTACAGCACATCACGAGATTTCAAATTATGGGAAGGCAAATTAACATCTACAAACTTACGTTAAAAGTATTGACACAGTTGGCCTGCTCAATAATTTTTTTCTAATTAATTCTTTTCTGTACAAAAATTTGTGTGAAGCTTATGCTATCTGATTTTAAATTGTTTATTAAGATAAGTAAAATGTAAAAATTTGGCAAAAAGTTATAAAGGAAGAATGGTACATATTTCTAACTTATTTTGAAGCATTATCAAAGATTGAATAAGATTTTCTTTAGAAATTAGAGATTTCCTGAGCGTGAATAAATGCATTTTATATGCACACATTGAACTCCTAAAGAGCTATGGGGGTGAGAAAGAAAGCATTTTGAATAGCTGGTAAGTAGTCACCTTATTGAATTTTAAACCTGGGAAGTCATGATAGCTTGGCTGTCCTAAAACATTTACAATATAACAATAATAACAATAAATTCTTATAGCTTCTAAGGGCTTCAACAAACATTTTGATTTGATCGTATCTTTTGTCATATTTGTCACTTGAAACCAGATATTTCCTTATTTTTCACGAATAGTCCTTCTCCACGATTTTTTAGATTTTTCTCTTTTACGATATCCCGATGGGTTCCAGTCCAAGGCCCTCTTCGTTATTTCTTTTTTTATTATTGCAATCTTTCTACCAGCATTGTTTAATTACAAAAAAAGATATAAAAAAAGAAGAACAACGTAGTGTAATGCTTTCGTAGCACACGTTTCCAAAGTTCACTCTTTGAAACGTGTTTGTACCATTTCATCTTGAGAATTGTACTAAGACATTTATTAATGAAACTTTGCAGTTCAGTTATTATGGCCTTTGTTACCTTCCAGCACATAAGCTAACGGAAATGATTCGCACGTTTTCGTAAACACTCGGTTTATAAATAAGAGACTTAGGTGTTATGTTGGATAAAAAACTTGCCTTTTCTGAACATATTAAAATTATTAGTGGTAAAGCTCAAAAGGTACTTGGTTTTATTATAAGAAACTCAAGAGATATCTATAATATTAATACTCTTTCTTTATGCCTGTGCTAGAATATGTTTGGGTTGTCTGGAGTCCGGTGTATAAAGTGCACATTAATAATTTGGAATCTGTTCAGAGTAAATTCTTAAAGTATCTTTACTACAGAAAGCATGGATCACATCCACCTCAAGGTTTTGATCATGAACTATTGCTAATTGAATTTAATTTTAAATGTTTAGCTTCTAGACGTAACTATTATTCGGTACTTTATCTGTATAAAGTTCTGCATAATATGGTGAACAATTCTGCATTTTTGAGTCTGATTCCTTTCAATGAACATGTAAGCAGGACGCGAGTCACCTCTACTTTTTACTTGCCCAATGCTAAAACCGTACGCTTGGCAAATTCACCGCTGCATGTGATGTGTGATCTTATCAATAAAAATAATATTGATATTATGGATAACTCCTTGAGTTCCATAAAAAAATTATTAAAACAATTATTTTAAACTGTTCAACTTTTTTATATTTTATTACTTATGTATTTTTTATTTTTTGAGTTTCTTTGGCTTTTGCCAGTAAACTCATTAATACGTGTTATATTTTTTTTTTGAATAAATCATCATAATCAAGTAATATCAAGTCACTTGAACTTGAAGTCAAATCAAGTAGTAACGACAGAAATCAAGTCAGATATTGAATTTTTTAAAAGTTTGATTGCCAAGTCAAGTAGTGAGTAGAAACATCAAGTTATACTGTCCCTAGATAGGATTGTTCAAATAAGATACAGTTATTAATGTATTTGTATTCATAATGATACGCAAACAGATTCGAACCATATATGCATTTTGGGGTGGAAATACATTGCAATGCATGGTTCATGAGTATCCCAAGAGATTTAGGAAGTATATTATATTATATTCGGACGTGACTTTAACTATCGGAACTGTATCTTTGGTGTCAGGTAAAAGAGACTTATGTCGAAAAACCTAGTTAAAACCAAGCAAAAGAAAGTACAATGAGACATATATTATTAAAAAAACTACTGAACCGACTTAGATTAAATTTATGTGGGACCACCGTAAAAGTATGTTCCATTAAATACAACAAGAGTCATTAAAATCGGCTGACAACTGGCAGAGATATCACGGAATGTACATAAAATACGCGTTCTTTTTTTGACGTCGCGACGTCAAGAAAACGATGCGTATTTTATGTGCATTATTATTTGTCTTTTTTTCTTACGCGTCAGTTAAAAAAGACAAATAGTTAATTTTTCTCTTCATGTTACGATAATTATTTCGCAACAACTACATTCAATTAGAACTTACTAAGATTACTGGCCCTTAAAAAACGGAGACATCCTCTCACGAGAAATGCTTTGTTGTCAGGTATAAGGGATATAAGTAAAAAACACTTATTTTATACTTATTATAGATTTTAGCAGACCTTAAAAAATATATCATTAAAATTAAATGCTTCCGAAATATCTTTAAAATTTTAATTTTTAGAATATTTATATATGTAACAACTAATAATCATTCCATAACGCTTTTTTGTTAGTCGAGTTAAAGTGCAATCAGAATTATGTCATTTAAAGATCGATTCCTAAATTCTATACAACATATAAAAATTTCGTGGTAAGTAATGATAAAAAATGACAATATTAAATATTATTAATTATGTTTAGTGTTTACACTATGGAAAAAAAATTAAAATATCCTAACTTAAAAATTTGTTTAAAAAAATAATCTGACTGGCACCTGTGGTTCACAAAGAGTCGCGTTTCGCAGTGGAACAAGCCAGTTTTTTAATATCTTTTTAAACTCTAGTTTTATTTTATTTTATAGCTCATTAATTAAAATGTTTAATCATATTATTTTCAACCAAAATTCATTTTGTTTATTATTCCTATAATTTGTGTATTTTTAAGCTATTGACATGAGGATATCTTTTTAATAGAACAATAAATTAATGTTAAATTCTTCATTTATCTCCCAGACAGATATAAGCCTTACCACTAAACATTTTCAAAAATAAAAATCTAGAATTTAGTAGGTGCAGAGTTCTTTTATTGTAACGTGTAAAATTATTATAGACACTTATGACCTGTATAATCTACAATCTCCCCTTAGCCCCCCTTATAAAATTATTGTTTATTTATATAATTACTGGTATTCCTTTTCTGACGTTTTTATGCCTATATTGGTCACTAAGTGTATCTGTCAATCTGTAATACAAGCGGTATAAAACACTGTATACATCCAGCTTTATAATTTGGCTGTTATTCTATAGTTTACATAATACCAAAATTCAAAGTATTTATTCAAAATTTTTCAATCAGCAATTTTGTTGTTCATATTTCTCAAAAGAATCGAATATGACTCACACAGATATTTTTTCGGCATTTTAAAATGTATTAACTAAACAGGTTTCAGTTAGTTCGGTTTTTAAATTTCCATTAATTTTAAACAGATTTTATTTTAAATTTTAAATATATAAATTTTAATTTTTAATCATAAAAATGGATAGATTTTTAAATATTAGTCCAGTAGCATCAAGTGTGTACCATTATACAAATTATCATTTTTTAAATGAATTTCTTAAGCAAGTGAAATTATTTGAACAAGATATAGTTTATCCGAAGTGTGAATATTTTAAGCCAGATCGTTTTATGGGCTTGTTGAGATCGATTGAAAGTAACCATGAACAGCTTTTGGCAGATATGAAACATATTATATCAATTTTTATTCTACATGGTCCAGAGATACAAGAAGAAGAGAAGAAAACGGGCAGAGCTGGCAGAGAGTTCTCAAAGTTTAGATTTAAATTGAAAAGAAAATATAGATTAGTTCGAGCAAAGGTCGACAGAAGAATTGTGGATAGTAAATCAATAACTCTTGGTCGGATTGCTCAAGTATTTCCTCTTTTGATTTGTCAAGGAATGTTCAGAAGAGATTTCAAATGTGTTGTTGCATCATCACAACTCACTCCAAATTATCCAGATGTCATGAAAACAACTGCTTTTTCTTCATTGATTCCTCGTAATACTGGTGAAATGCTCAAGGATGTGATTGTTAAAGCGCATAGAATTTTTCTTTTTGAATTTGAAAGAAGTACTAACACCAAGAGACCAGAATACAGTTTAAAAACTAAAAATAAAATATTTCGTCTGCAAGAAACACGAACGCGTGGCAACGTCATCCCTGAAGCGAAACGACTCGAATATTGCGAAAGATGGAACATAATCACTAGGCGAGTGATCGACGGTGGTTATGACGTAACTCAGGCGGTCAGTGATGCTGATTTTTATAAATTCTTTGTCAGACCGGGGGATCCCATTGGTCAATCCTATCCGTCCAGAATTCGTGGTGGTTGCGCTGACTATATCGATGATGATGCTAATTTTAACGATGAGACTGCTGATGATAGTCGTGAGAGCAATGATCAAATTTTTGATAATCCCGATTACGCAGATTATATTCCTACGGAAAGTGTTTGGATAGCTGCTAAGCGATACGACAGACTTTTTTCAGATGTGGATCCCAAACATAATAAAAAACTACCTGATACTTTGGCCGAAGCGTTTCCAATTCCTGATTCACTTCTACAACCCTCGACGAGTCGCAAAGAAAATTCAAGGACACATCGTTACCACCCTGTGTTCTCAAGAACTGAAGACGATATAAACTGCTTTCCAGTCGGGCAATATAGAGAAAACTCTCCACCATTTCTAGTTGGTAGTTCACATAATATTAATGTACAACGTCGTTCTTCGCTTTCAGATTTTAAATCACCCGATGTAACAAAAGTACAGTGGGGATGTTGTGGCACACCAACATGGAACAAAACAGTAGAGGGAACGGATCACGATGCAATTAATGATAATCGATTGCGGGAGAGATACGTAACGACTCAAGAAACCGAACACTTATCGCTCATACAGTCTGGAGAAGAAAGCCGTCAAGAAGGATCAACAAAACGTCGTTTAACTTATGAAACAAGTGAACAAGCTGCACAAACAGCAAATTTATCGACTGATAATGAGTCACCGTCGACTAGATTAGTGGCAGCTGGAGAAATACAAGAAGTGGAAGCAGAAAAAAATGTGTCAGTGGTAGCAGAACCAATAACTGAACAATTGACCACAGAAAGAGAATCGATTCTTACACAATCGAAACAGTCAGCAGCTGAATCGCGACTATTAAGTCAGCAGTCTGAAAGGAAATCATCATCGAAGACTGACGATGAAGATGGAAATATACAATCTATAGATGAACAAATATTACCATCTCAAACTGGTATTGAAACTGAAGAGACAGAATCTGAACGGTTAAAAGAGCAATTAGCTTCCGACCAATTAGACTCTGAAGACGAGATACTTAACGCATTAGAAGAGATTTCAACTGATGTCAATCAGTTATTTACAGATGAGTCACCTGAAAAAATCGAAGCAGCCAACGCGTTGGTACAACTGAGCAAAGGTCCAAGGACGCCGCCAGGGACGCCGCCAGAGACGCCGCCAGGGACACCGCCAAAAACGTCAGTATCAACAGAAACGCCAGTACCACCAAGTACGCCAAGAACGCCAGATATGTCAGAGACGTCAGAAATGCTAGAGACGCCTTCTACGGCATCCAAATTATACAAGAAAAGTAAAAGTAAATCTAAGAAGAAACACATGAACAGCAGGCAAAAGAAAAAAGATAAGACAAGAAATAAGAAAAAAAATAAGAAAAAGGACCAATCAGTTAAAACTTCGAGTGGAAAAGTACAATCAAATGTTGATTTCGGAGAAGAAACAGAGACGGCTGACTCAGACACCAGTTGTACAGATAAAACCGTGAAGTATTTAGCAGAGTCTAATGAAACTCAAAAAGATCTCGATGAAATTTCGAAACGCATAACTGAAATGGAAAAAAAAGAAAGCATGAAACAGAACGAAAGAAAGAAAGAAGAAAAAGCACCCTCATTTAAAACTGACAGTAGAGAAAAACAAGGCAAACAATCAAACCTATTTTCTAATGTTGATTGCGGAGAAACAGAAACGACTAACTTAGACACCTATTGTGGAGATAAGTCTGAGAAGTATTTAACAAAATCTGTTGAAACTCAAAAAGACCTTGATGTAAAAGGAAATGAAATGGTAAAAGATAAAAGTGAAATTACTTTAGAGAGTTTGGAGGCTAGTTTCAAAAAATTACAGCTATTCGAAAAGAAAATGGAAGAAAATCAAGAAAAGAAAAGTGCCGAAAGTTCTAGTAGATTCGATATGTTCCAAAGAAGAATGAAACAGTACGAAAAAGAGGAAGAAGAGAAAGTAGCTAACCGTAAATTCAAGCTGCAAAATTGCAATATACCAGTCGAACCTATGAACGTGCAGAACAGCTCAACACTTAATGAGAATTTAGTCTTATCAAATACAATTATTACAAAAGCAGAAACAGGGAAGAAAATAGATAATATTGAAGCGGAAAATGAAGCAAAGAATGATGAAGCAAGAAAAGATTATTTTAGAATTGGTACTCCTACGAGCAATAAATTAAATACATCATTTCATGAAGAAACTGGAGAAATATCCGACACAGAAGGAACAAACAATAAAAAAGAGGATGCTGCAAAGAACGAAAATTTTGGGTACACACAGGTGACAAAAAACTCGAGAAAGGAAAATGAAAAAAATGAAGACGATATGAATAGAGTACAAGAACAAGAAACAGGTGAAAAGATTAGAAAACAGGAGAAAAAGAAAAAGAAAAATCGTAAATTACCCGCTACTGTTGAAAATGTCAATTTGACTTTTATGAGAGAAGTAATTGCATTGTATTGCAATTATGAGAAATTAGAGAGTTTATGGGCTACCGAATTAACCTATCCTTCTGAAGCTCCTGAAGAGTAGAAGAAGTAAATAATGTTTTCATTTTCTTGATAAACCTTTTTTTACATTGTTTATTGAAATTTGATACAAGAAAAAATAATATTCGTCATCGTCCCGTAGTCAAAAATGAGTTATGTAATTTATGCGAGACGGTGACAATTTAAAATTATACAGTTGCACGTGTGCATTTCCTACAAAATAATTGTATAGATATAATTAATGATTTTTGTACTATTAGATAATTAATTTGTAGATTTATTTGAAGGTATTTTTATTGTTTCAAAAGTGGAATGAAAATCGCTGAAATTATATTTATTGATAAATTGTCATATATATACTCGTATGTAGTAGGATAATTAAAAAAATCGGATTTTTGCAAAACACCGGATTCAAATTACCCGGTTTTTTGCAATTTTCCCAGGATTTTCGCAAAGATTCGATATTTTCAATTATTCTACGACATATAGATATTTTAAAATTCCTGAAATATGTAGAACAAATTTCTGATTATTAGTACAGGTATATCAATTTTATAAATATAATAACGAATTTAATTTTTTTTATTCTTTCAGTTGAATTATTCAAATATTTTCATTATATTAAAATTAAAATGATATATGTAATTAATTTGAAATTGGTATTTCGGCTAGTTTTTACGGAATTTTATTCATTGTTTTACACTGCTTCAATTTCATGTTTGTTGTTTACTAAAAAACCTTAAATTTTATATTATATTTAAGCTTTACATAGATATTAAACTCACATTTTTTTATATATATGTTCTGTCATTTTTTCTTAAACATGAATTAAAATGTTTTTGTATTTGCAATATTTAGTTTTATTATTGTTACCTGCTATGCTTAACATTTTTTCAAATTATGTATGTACTTTTTGAACATTATAAACGTCTCTGTCTGTATGTATCTTCGTCCACTTATAATTCAAGAGCCGTTGGACTGATTTTCTTTCTCACTTTGGTACATTACTCAATCAGTTCATAGATTATGTTTGATTGCTTCGTAGGTCTCAAACTATTGTTTATTTGCCTAAACGAACAACCCAAAATTCAAAATGTTTAGCATACGATTTGCTTAAAATTTTCAAAGATAATATTATATATTTCCTCAATTCTCCACAACAAAGTTAATATACATGATTCAAATGCTAATTGGATGTGAATTTTTATTTTAAAATCGGTGAAAATGTTACTGATTTTTTTTTTGCTTGCGGTTAATATAAACCCACATTCTTTATAGTTCTCACAACCAGTCCTTAGAGAAAAAAACTTGCTTATGAACGAAATGCGGTCAAAAATTAGTATTAATTAAAAAGAATTGGGGTCGCAGTGCCAAACACTGCGTCACTCTGTATTATGACTACAGTTGTCGAGCTTTTATAATTTTACAATATCTATGTGTACTATAAACGGTGAAAGCACGCCTGTCCATAGCATTTTTTCACAGAATTTTCATTTTTACGTGCCGAGGTCATTAAATACACAGATTTCCTCGTTAATGAATATGACGACAGCTTGTCAGCTGGAAAGCCGTTCAATATTTTTATTGACCACACAATATCATTGGATTACGTCACTCATCCCTACTACCTAACAGAACGAGGTAACCTCTGTATCTAATAACTTTGGTTACATGCGAACTGTTTCTCTTTCTTCTAGACGTTCTTTGATTGGTCGTAGTATCTCTATCCTTGTATAGAATTTCCTGTGGCCGTACCATAGATAAGACCCTCTACTCTATGACATGTTAGCTATGAAACATCTAGGTGCATTTTAATCTTAGCATCAGGACAGATGTTGCATTGTGACTTGCTGTGATGCCTCGGCCTCGTATGATTATCAAACAAATTGGCCTTATGCAAGATGTCGACAAAAAGTGACACTTTCTTATTAGGAATTGGCGCATGCGTGTCAATGACTAATTTGATAGAAGTTTTTTGGCTGATTATTATCTTTAATATATTGTACTTATCCTAAATGTGTACTGTCCCATATTGTTGAAATCAGATTTTTTAAACAATTTAAAAATAGTGTATCTAAATTTTAAACGGGGTAAGTTTTTTATAATTTTTGTATGAATACAAACTTAAAAGGTTCTATAGCTTTTAATGGTAAAGTTAATATTTTAGAAGAATGAAGTTATTCTGTTCAAAAAATCACGATAAAAAATAATTTTTTCGACTTTACATAATGTAGTTGAGAAAACCCGTGATCCAGAATAAGAAAATTTTCATTGTTAATAGCCATTTTTTTCATGGTATATTACGCGCGCTCGGTAGCCTGTATCATTAAAAAATGGTTATTTTTTATTCTGGATTACGGATTTTCTCAATTTTCTTAAATGTCACTTTGTTGCATATTTAAATGAGATGAACAGATTTTAATAAAAATTGCATGATTATTCTTTTCTTATTCATTTGAGTAATAATTTGTAAGTAGGTACATATTATCTTAAAATGCATAAATTATATATTTTTTTGTTTAATTCTTCTTCTTCAATTAACAATCAACTCTAACAGTTAGACTTTGCTCCATAACAGTTCACAACGTAATAGAACTATGGCAACACCGAAAAATTCTTTAAACTGGTAGTTAATGCCGGCCCGCGGTAAAGTTTAGGAAAGAGCGAGATCCAGTTATGAGGCCCCCTCTTGTTGACCCTAATGCGTGCAAAGCTGGAATTTTGAAGATTTTTACAACATCTTAACTCTCTGTCTAATTTGTCGATTGAAAACAGCCACATGCTCGCAACCAAAATATTGAAAACCGATTTTTTTCCTTTATTTTTCTTTACTACTGAGGCGCTTTTCAGAACTTGGCTCTTGGAGCAGTCGCTTTTTTCGCTTTATGGTATTTCATTGTCGTTTTGTGTAAAAAATTAGTAGATACCATATGCAACCGTATATACCTATGGTGCCGTCTGAAAACGGCCTAAGGCTCTCTTATAGTGTCGTTTTTGTCCTGATTATAAAT
Organism: Venustoraphidia nigricollis; assembly: GCA_034508555.1. Taxonomy (NCBI): domain Eukaryota; kingdom Metazoa; phylum Arthropoda; class Insecta; order Raphidioptera; family Raphidiidae; genus Venustoraphidia; species Venustoraphidia nigricollis. Next base: position 11,565,255 of record JAVRKA010000009.1, read on the forward strand.
ATTTCTACACCTAACCTAAATCAGCCACTGCAGTGAGCTTAGATATAATTTTATCGAAAGTAATATTAGGCAAGTTTCTTGTTAAAAACCAATTATTTATTGTAATGCAAATTCATTCAGACATCCGAAACAAATTTCAGTTATATATTAATTATTCATATGGTTGATGTTGACGTCAGAGTCAATTTAATAACCATTAGTTAATGTGATAAAGTTCGTTAATTATTTAGTTTACTGCAAATTACAAGTTTATCAAGCATACGTGTCTTTGGTATAACCTACGTAAATCTACCATAACATTATGTAGATATAATATAAAATACATAGGAAATGTGTCAACCACATAATATTAATATACACTGTGTTACAAAGTCTCAAAATAAAGTCCCTTCGTTGAAAGAAAGTTTGGATGAAGAACAATCAAAAGAGAACAGCACCCATGTTTCGCTTAAAGTCAACATTTCGAAATATTTTATTTCATCTTCAGGGTCTATGAATATGTATAATATATTATTTTATTAAAAATTTAGGATTTTATTGTAACTCAATTGTTAAATCGTTAATAATATAATATATTATACATGTTAGATAGACCCTGAAGATGAAATAAAAGAAGAATAAAAGAAGTGATTCTATAAGGTGAATTTGCAAAGCAAATTTTCTTTGCTTTAGCGTAAGAATAAAAAAACAGCAATACTAACGTTTTAAAATTGCATTTATGGCCTACGTTTCGAGATATTTTCTATCATCTTCTGAGTTCATCCACAGTTAATCAGTGCCACATAAAACGATTGTTGAAATTAAGTTTACTGTTTTTTTTTTTTTTTTTAAGTTATACACCATGAAGTTAGTTGTTAATTTAATATGAATATCAGCAAGGTTGAAATCGTCGATAAAGTTGACTCTTCGATGCAGTGTAGTTTTACTTTGTATTCATAGATCACAATATCATTTCTCTCTTATAAAGTGCTGATGGAGTTGTCCACTTATTATCCAAAGTAAATAAGTACTACTCAGGCTAATTTTTAATTATATTTATCATCTCCCTAGACATTCTATTTTATTTTATTAATGTATATCTTTAACGAAAATGTGAATATTAATTATCACGATCACACCAAAGAAGTATAACTTCTGCCGCGCGTACAAAAGTACACGCATCATTTTTTTATAAATATGTTTTAAAAACCCACAAAAATTAAAATTTTTATTTAACACGTTAAAATAGCATCTGTTTACCAAACTTATGCAATGGTATCTCATATATATATAGTCTGTATTCAACATTTTAAAAAAGCTTGTTACATTAAATCACTTACCTCAGTTATATTATCTCAATTAAGTAACATAAATCTTAGGCTAGTAAAGTACACAGTCATTAAAACAGCATAAATGGTAGCTAATCTGTAATTATCAATGTTATCAGCATTTGCGCACCATATTGACGTGTCTGTGCCGCTGCACTGTTTGTGTGCACAATACATTACGTTGCGCCATTACGCCTGGGATTGCCTGCCTTGAGCACGTGTCACGAAATGCATATACTCTAATCTCAATATCATATATGCGCAAGTTATAAGCAATGCAACAACTGTCTAGAGTTGGTCCTTTAAGTTCTTTTAGTCACAGAAAGGGTCTCAAAAGTCAGATTGTTAAAAGAAGGGTTTAAATACAAATAAAAATACTTTTTTGCATATCTCCCTATAAAAGAAGCTGGTTTTCATGACTACATAGCAATAATAAAATGACCCATTTCGCAATAGTGCGTAAAGTAAAAAAAAACTCGGGTCGCAGTGTTGCTGACAATTAGGTGTATTTGCTAATGCAGGTACTGTGGCTTTATTATGTTAACTTAAATTTGTTTTTTGACAAAATAAAAAATTTAAGCCCTCAATTCACATATCATATATATTTTTTTAAATGCAATATTATTGTCAATTCATCTCCGTCAAGTTAAATATACCTATAAATAAATAAATTTGTATCTGAAAACTACTGTTTTTATAAAATTGAGATGTCAAATCCTGTGAAGTCAATTTTGTTAAAATTATCAGCACATTTTAATCTTTACTAAAAGGGTTAAATTTCAATTTTAAAACGACTGTGAGTTTTTTTTTTGGTATTTTTGGGCCTCAACAAGTCGCGTTACAAACTGTAGTCTCATAACGAGTATGCAACATTGATGGCTGTAGATCTAAGTGAACTATACAAACTAAGAAGATAGATGACTCTGTGAATAAACAATGTTATATGGTACTTAGTTCGGATTAAAACCAGACAAAATAAATTTTATAATTTAAAAATATATCTTGAATTTTATAAATGACGAGACATGAATAGAAAAAGTCGATTTTTTTTTTGGTTATTTATTTTATTTCTTGGATACTGAAATCAGGGAGGATAGAGAGAATGGGAGACTGATCTCGGCAGACCGTAATAAGAAGCGCATATTTTGGAAAACGATGACGGTAAGGGTTCATAAAATCTTTACGCGCGACACTGTAGTTATAAGGGCTAGAGACTCCTACATTGTTGGATCCTTCTATATGGAGCCAGTTTTCATGGTTCTATGAGTGAATCCAGGTATTGTTAATTGTCGGTTAATCTGATTGATTATTTTTTAATTATACAAAATCGCCCAGTAATCTGCTTAGGATATTGTAGCTTCAGCGTCTCTACCACCGAAACTTTTTAGATAACGGCAAATGCATGGCGATAAGTCTCCTTTCTTTCTATCCTTCATGACTAAAATACATTCAAAGCATTCTACAATGTTCGAAACAAGAGTTTTTTTAATGATAAAGGTACACAAAAACAATACATGCGAATAAAATTTGAATAAACTACAATTTATACAGTTTTTTGTCTCTCATTTATTTTATGTTTTATTAAAGCAATAAAGTATTGGACCGTATAACTGATACACTTTTTAACCGACATAAAAAAGGAGGAGGTTTTTGGTTAGATGCTATATACATTTTGACATTTGTTCAGTCTTAACTTCTCGAGGGACTGAATGATTTCGACTCCGTTGACTTGTCCCAAATATTTTTTTTTGTAATCGGTTTAGTGGCACTATCTGATGTGTTCGTTACATACAATCAACGAAATACAAACATGTTTACGATCGCAACTCGCAACGGTTCTACCTAGCGTTTTTTTGTAGTTAATATAAACTAGTTAATAAAGTCAACTGATTTTTCAATTAGTTGAGTGACACACAATTTCGTTTCGTTGATGTTAAAATCTTCAAAAACCCAGCTCTAGGATATTTTATTGACGATACTATCAGACAGGGATGGAAAATTACCTGTCATTTATGATAGTAATCATCTTGGCCGGATAATTTACCGATTAATTTTCCGTTTATCTATAAAACAACATGTCGGTTTCCTATTTCTGTTTTCCAGAACAACAAAGAACATCAGAATACAGCAGTTTTCAACAGTTGAATCGATTGTAATTAAATAATGTATTTATATTTATATTTAAGTAGATCTATTTTTTTCTTTAAATGATTTCATTAAATTAAAACATAATTACACGTAGACGATAAAAACAAAGGAAAAAAATACAGATAACGGAATTACATCAAGTAATTCTTCAAACAAACAATATTCATTCTGGTACTTATAAATCGGAGTTTTTCACAAAATATTGGTAATAAAAGTTCAAAAATAAATGTTTATTATAACTAATACACCTTATTTATTTCTGCGACGTTTCGATCATATATTATTCGATCTATATCAGACATCATAATAGGTACTTCACAATAAACATTATAGTATAATACAATTTATGACATTGCATATTAATCAGAGACAAAATATTAAATAATAATATAATGAACATTTTCATCCACGTTCCTGCTATTTTATTTTTGAACTTGTATAAATCATGGATGCGAATATCAATTCGCATTGGTAATAAAATTTCAAAAATTTAAATCTCGATCGGAAATTACGAACATGCACAAAACTTTCTGTGCAACCTTGTATAATAATAGTAAATAATCGCTATAGATGTAAATTAAAATAAATTGCCGCGGTTATTTAATCGGTTAATTAACTGGTAATTTATTCTTTTAGATCACTGCTATCAGGTATTGTACTTGTGTGACCCAAAGACACAGAAGTTAGATCACCACTCACCGTGGCAGCACTGTTTGAAAGCACGCAGACAGCTTGTGCAGTCTATGATAGTAGTGTTGATTTATTTAACCAGTAACATTGTATGTTCATCCGGTTTACCATTCAGTTATAAATCTTATCCAAACCGACACGGCACGGCCGACCAACTGACACCGAAATTGGAAATGTCGATATGATCAGCGTCGCGCCTCCTGAAAGTTTCAAGCAGTGTGGATGTTAGATTAAATTAGCACCCATTAATTGAAAATAATAAACAGAGACCAGTAGATAATGCAACCAATTTTCATCAAAATCGGTCTAGCCTTTCTCCAGTCAAGCTAGTATAGATCGACAAAAATTTTGGAAATACTTTTCCCATCTATGTATCATACAGAATATTAAAAAAAAAAATGGTGCGTGGACTTATGTATGCGCGGTAGAAGTTACACTTCTTTGGCGTGATCGCGATAATTGATATTTAAATTTTAGTTAAAGATGTACATTGATAAAATAAAATAGGATGTTTAGGGAGATGATAAATACAGTTAAAAATTAGCCTTTTACTTTCACAACTAACTTCATGGTGTCTCATTTTCGTTGCATGCTGTGTGCGCAACTTCCGTAACGGAGAAAATTTTACTAACAGGGCGCTAAAAGAAGTATAACTTCAAAAATCGCCAGAAAAGTAAAAAAAATGAATCGCGTTACAGTGTTATAAACATTGATGAATTAGTGCCCTTCTGTGACGAGTCGACCATGTTGGCGTAGGCTTGTGTTATACATATTCAGGTCTCGCCGCTTTCAAAACACTCCGCTGACCATCTGGGGAAATGCCGGGAAATGTCTTTCAAAACACTTTGTCTACGTCGCTTTGAAATACCTCCTTGGAAAATATTTCCTAATCATACGTCACAAAATCTTTAGTGGAGTCAAAGCTCGTTGATATATGATTTATCATAAATGTTTAAACCCGAACGACCAATAAAAATATATGTAGGCTAGTTTAAAAAACAGTTCAATATTGTGTATTTTTACAGAAGTAATATTCAGTTTCAAAGACTAATTACTAATTACTGCACGTTTTGTGATTATTTTCATTGAGTAATTAATTAAATTACTGATGTACCTATTATATAATTAAACGTGATTTTTGTTTTTGGGCAGCCTCTAAAAGACGGGCACAATAATGCCACAAAAATAAGGGTTTCTTTAGATTCTTTGGACACGAAACCCTAAAAAATTTAAGATGGTAGGACATCACTTCGTTTCCGTAAAAATTGCATAGTATTAAAAAAAAAATATTTTACATTTTTATTATTATATAATATAAAATAGTAACGGAACGTATGTCTGTTATTTCGTGTTTTGGTGTAGTTTTCGGGTATACATGAAGCTTAAAAGGAAGAACGCTTTTTAAAAATTTTTGTCTGCCTATAGGCATCACTCGAAAACATCTGAACTGATTTTTATGAAATTAGTACATTTTTAATTCTTTTTCAAACTTAAACTGTCGAGTATTTTTATTTAGTTACGATCGGGCTAACTCTTAGTACGAAACATCGGTCTGTGAGATCTTTAGTGTTAATTTATACAGCTATTAACTTGCACTATTCATAGTAGCCTACACACAACATTCATACTCAATTCGTGACTCTTATGTAGTGGGTAAGTATCGATTTTTGAAAACATGCCGGTCTTAAGGACCGAGAGACAAGGTCTGTAAGACCGAATGTTTCGTATTTTGTACTATTCATAGTATTCATTCATAGTATCTATTTTGGGACGTTTTATCATTTTTATGGGCCAAAAAAACCTATAATCTGTTGTAAAAAATTCAATAACTCAAATCTTAAAAATTCTCGGAAAATGCCTTTCGGACCGGATTTTTACAATTAAATATTAAAAATAAATATTTCGTACGAACAGTTATGAAACGGTTTCTATCAAGATCTAAACGGTGAATGAAATCTAGTTATGTTATACGGGCGAAGATCGTTTGACAGTCGAGTGTGCGTTTACTATTTTTTCACTATATTTTGTATCTGTTCCACGTATTTTAACAGTCAGCTGTAGTCTATTTATTTGTGTTTGCATAGTGAAGTCACGTCTGGGATTTATTTTTTTACACTGTTTTTTAATTAAACCACAAAGATGATCTCTGAAAACTTACAAAATATTTTGTTTTGAAAAATATTTTTAAACAGTGCTTTTAAATAAAATTTTAAATAGCTTAAGATTTTCAGCCCACTTTATAATTTATGAAAAATAGCTCTAGTTTGGGAGAAAAATTCAAAAATTAATTCAAACATAATATGCTATTTTATTTTAAATGCATTTTATACCTCATTTTTTATGTATCAATAATTTTTTGAGACTATCTATATCACTTTTGGCAAAAACTGTTATTGATAGATTACTTATAAGCCAAAAATATTCTTAAAATTATCGATTCTTCAAAATTATCATTAAAATATATATTTTGGCGGCGTGTAGTGGATAACATCAAAAACAAATCAGTAAAAAAATCATTACTCATTCAAAAGATTTTTGCAACAGAAGAAACCTGCAAGAATGAGAAAATTTCATAAAAGTGTAAATATTACTAAAAAAACTTTATGTTCGACTTTTATAATACTGTGTTGTAAAAAGATATGAAATATTGTTTATGACTGTTATGCGCGAAAATGGAAAAACCGTAGGAATAATAATAGGTACAACTATGTATGTAGGTTATAGTTGCGTGTGGCGTACATAAAATAAATCTTATATAAGTTATTTTAAATCAAAATGACGGATGACGTCTTCTGCTACTATTCTGAATTATCAATGTTAGAATTTACAGCATTGTAAATTTTCTGTCTCGCTTTACCTTATGTAATGTCAAATGTGTTGGAAAGTGACAAAAAATTAACAGCACTTTAATTTACAACATTGACTCTACAGAATAGCGCTATTAGGGTTGCATACCGGTCACCAGATGATCATAGAATGCATTACTACCTTATTGATATTTTGTTATAATAAATATGTTATATGAGTATTTCAGATTCAAATCTACATCCTATAAATTATAATTTAATTTTTTAATATTTTAGAAAATAATAATGAAACATTAAACCTAAGTTGGTTTCAGCAATCAAGTAAATTTGACACGTAAAGTCAATATGTTGGTGTAAATCATATACCCTGTATAGATATCTAACGGTGGGCTTTTCGTCTATAAATACCGCGCTGACTAGATTCTAACCTTAAAGATGACCCTCACGTACAGATTGTATACATTCAGAATACCCCAACATTCATGACCTGTTGAAAATCAAGCAACAGATTATTTTAATGGCCAAATAATTGAGGTTATTACACGCAAACACCCTTAAATTAACGCGTTCGATTTTATGCTACATTAATTGCTTAAAAAAGTGGAAAATATTACACGTTTTTTTTTTAATTTTAGTAAACTTTCGTTAACAAAAAGTTCCATGCGTAAAGTTTCTTAATCCGAATTAATACATTTTTAATGAAGGCTGACCGTGTGAAAATATATAAGTTGCAACAAAAATATTAGACTGCCTTTATATTTCTCGTTGTGTCAGTGTTTTTTACGTATTTCATTTTTATGTATTGAATCCATAAAAGTGTAATGGGCGGAACACTATTTTATATTATAGTCAATCTTAAATTAGTGTAGAGTAACAAATCATTTTGGTTTGAAGTGTCTGAGACATTCCAGTGATATCATAAAATAAATACGTAGCCTTCTTTAAATAATTCAATTCAGGTAAATAATGAATAAACTTTAATCTGATTATATTTATAAGTATTGTTATAAATTGTAATAAATAAACAGCGGACAGAAAAGTATCAAAGTTAATTGCTTATTAAGTATAAGGAATGTTTTAAAGAAGCCTGTTAAATCTGTTAAAAACTTTAAACTGAAATGATTTATTACTTTATAATATCACATGATGAACTATAGGTACCTATATATTTTAATTTCGGTCAACGTTTTGAAAAGAAACATATTTTGGAAAGAAATACATTTGAAAACATTGAAAGAAATTTAAAAGTTCAATAGATTTTCTTTCCATTTGTTTTGCCAACTTGTGTGATGAAGTATGTAATTTTTTATTGTCGATACAAAATCATTACAAGACTAATAAGTCATAAGTAAATTTCAGGTAATTTTTCCATCAAAATATTGCTTTAATAAATCAATTTAATATAGATCGAATTTCGAAGATAATACGCAGAATAATAAATAAATTCAGATCCATAAAATACAGTATTTTCATTATTAATCTGGCTTTAATTGATAAGTTTGTATGAAAAATTAGTCCGGAAAAATCTCGCGCCGTCTCTCTATAGGCTTTTATCGTTCAATGGAAAAAGTAGCGGGCATTAGGAAAGTATTAATTCATAAGGATGGGTTAAAAAAATCTAAAATCAACTGCATGTGCAGCGAATTTTCGTTTGACAATATGTATATAACCTTCTCAGAATTATGGTGGTACCTATCGATTTATGGAATAATAGCTGTATCCGCGATTTCACTCGCGTGAATTTAATAGCGAAACTGCCATATAAAATCTTAACACAATCTAGGCGTATGACTTAAATTTGATAATTAATTGTCAAAATCTTCGTTATTCGAGTTCTGCTAGTGTACCATAAATGGCGTCCTCTATAGAATTTTATCGCCAAAGCTTTTTTACTATCATTCCAAAACACGCTAAATTTAATGGTGATAGTGGTTGTACCATAAAGATTGTCAGATTTCACCGTGCTTTCACTTAACTTTCATTAAGTATACCTGCAGACCTACCGTTTCACGGAATCCGATACCCCCATCTCTTGTCATAATCTTCGGAATCGTGTAAGATTTGACGATTAAAAAAACTAAGTTGATCTCAGGATGAATAAAAAAACGTGCCGGTTTTAAATCAGTCGCCTTTTGTTGTTTCTTAGTTGGCAACGCTACTTTAAATAGAATAATATTGGTAACTAAAAATATATATTTTAAAAAATCAGATCGTTTCGGCGAGACATTCTACCTGCCAGGTGATTAAAAATTTGAAGTTAAGTTAAGCCCCGCTACCCTTCAGCCAGGTCTGTGTTTTTGTACTCGGATATTACTTAAGAGGTACTGTGCAAATTTTCACAGTGTCTCAAATACCTACCCAAAAATGTTTAACAGCTCTTGAGCTATGTGGTTGGAACCGTCTTGGAAAAAACCACAATTTTATATTTCCAGTTATCACGAAGGTCCTTAAGTTTCAATCCGCTTTGTCTTACTGAGTGTGAATTTTCTGCCTTTAAGTTGTAATACTAAATTTTAATTTTATTATGCGACAAACAACATTTTTAAGAAGCTGTTTTTCGTTATCTAACATTTTTAAGGTTAGGTAGATGATTTTAATTCTATGCCATGTTCACAGGCTTTTTGCGCAAATTATTAAAAACATGATATCCTCATATTACTCATCCTTTGACTGGATAACGTCTATGTATCGTTACGTCAGAGGTAGCCTGTCATATTCATCCACAGAATCTATCCTTTTCTGTCTTATTTTTTCGTAACAGGGGATGTCAGTAGTTCATCTTTATCTATTACGTGGTTTTATCCCATATTCAGCAGTTTAATTCTAATGAGTCATTTCAAACGTAGTACCTAACTATATTAAGTTGGCGATTCGTTTGAACATATAATTACCTCTACACAATGAAGACAATCTCACAAAGTATGTAATGGCTTTTTTTATTTAAGTAGAAAATTAAAATTACTTTGTATCCGCAATTTTACTGAACGGTATAAAGTAAATTGCAATTTTCTAATGCTGTAATCTATCAGAATACTTACAACTCCTTTTTAGTGTTTGCAATTAGGTAACTTGCTGCAATCAAGATTTTTATTTTTATGCTTTTATTTAGAACATTAAAGTAAATCTGTAGATTAAAAATTAAAAAAAAAGTTATATACACCCTGCCATAGGTGAGCTGTGAGAGGTTTTAAAAATAAAATAGATATTCGATATTTTTTTGTTGTTTTATAGACAATATGACAGAATGTGAATTGAGAGAAATGTTTAATAGAAATAGTTGTTTATGTATCTCGTTCGTAAATGAAGGTGTAATGCCAAGAGCTGACATTACGTTAAAACGAGCGATTAGCGAATTTGAACAGTCACCCGAATCATAATATAATTAGGAACAAGATACATACTACATTTTTTGCACGTGCATCCGATAAAAAAGCTGAGCTTCACGTCATAATAAGTATGATTGTAATATTTTTGACAATTCAGTTCGGTAGTATTGGATTTATATGTGGATTGATTACGATGACTATGCCGACTATATTTGAAGTTATTGCTTAGATAGTTTTAAATGGAGATATTACTATTAGATTAGTAAAATTGAAATACTTTTGCTTTACTTTATGCATTAGTGCGAAAAATGGTTATTTTACAAATCTTATACGGACATGGAAAGCAGCTATTTTATAGGGGTCGTACAAAAACCAACTTAAAAATACATACCTTAAAAAAAAGTATTTATAAAGAAAGAGAGACTTAATATGTATATATGTTCCCAAGACACCTTGTTTGAAGTGATAACTTTGAGGAAACGACAAACAAGATAAAGGATAATAATATCTATTTGCGGAACTATTTAATAATTTACGTTTGGAATGATGCAACGGCGGTACTCAACTAATGTCGCCTCGATGATAGGTGATTAACGTTCGATGATAATTTATGGAAAACATAAAAGTTATAAAAAAGGAGATGAGAATATAATATATGCCTATACTAAACAGTTATTTTACATTAATTAATATTGTATCATTCAAATGTTTTTATATTCCTCTTTTTTTCGTAGATTTATGATATTGAAATAATATAATTTATACTTTGAAACATGTCAATACAAGTGAAAATTACCTGTTTTTAGTTTTAGTGGTCATTGACTCAATTACGTAATGTTAGTAGATTTTGTATCAAGTCATATTTTATTCGTTTAGTAGTGTTTATTGCGTTTAACAAGGTTGTTCTCGCCGCGAAATTAATAATTGTGTATTTTTAACTTTTGCACTCCGTTCATTAATTTGTTTCTAGCTAATTAGTATTACAAAATCATACAAGTGACTGACTGCGCAGATGCGTACCTTCAAGGTAAGCTTTTATTTAGTTACTTTAAAAATAAAATCTCAAATAGAAAAAATTCGCGTATTTGTCTATCACCCAAAAACTCTCCAACAGTGAGGTTCAACATCTTGAAATTTACATGGTTTGTGGTTAACAAAACTGGGATAATGTGATAATGTAGCTTGCTACGCTGCGCGTTCCTTTCCCGATTTATGTTAGAGAAAATTAGATCCGCCCGGGTGAACCCGGGCCGAACAACTAATAGTAAATAAAAATATTTATCGAAACATTAGGAATAAAATTTAAATCTTGGTTCTCATCCATGTTGTGAAATTAATGAATAAATAAATAAATAAAGTTGTATATATTGTCGAACTTACAGAAATAAGTTCGACAATATATACAACTTAAATTCATATGCAATACCAACCATATTGAAAGAAAAAAAAATGAAATCTAATTTGACAACAGCTACGTGTACCATTTGTGTTCATTTTTATAAAAAAATTGTTTTATTAGTGTCAATTTCATGAAAAAAATAACTTTAACGTGTATTTAACTTTAAAAGTAAATAACTTTATCACTTAATTTAACCTTACATGTATGGATAGGTAATAATCTTGTTTTATGTATGTATTTTTAACAATTTTAGTTGGCCTGAAGAAGTTGGAAATCATTAAAGAAAACCAACGAAACGTTGCAATTTTAAGAAGTTAAATCTTATTTTTAAAGTCCAAGTGCCCAAGAAAAATTTATTCATTAGGAATAAAAATGTTTCACTCACGTCGGCATTATATAATAAAATTTTAAAAAACCTACTAACGCTTGTGATACCGTAGGTTCGGCAGGCTATTTATGTCTTCACTCTTCATTGAACTTTAAATTATAATTGAAAAAATACAAAAAATATTTTCTAAATGTAACCAATATTTTCCATGGGATTAAATGTACTACTAGTGTAATCAATTTCGCTTCCCGGGCAGGGTGATAATCTCGCTAAAAATGATCCAGTCTGCAAAAATGAAATCTAGTCTTGTAAAATAATGTAGCAGTTATCGTATAACAGAGGATTTCAAAAATACAAAATTTAAGGTGTTTTAATCTTTAGTGTGCAATTTATGGACAAAAAATTAATGTTTAAGGGGGTATTCTCATGTGAACGCATAAATTTTACCTCTTTTTAGGGATTTTTTTTTAGACGACAATAACATTCAATCATTTTAATTTTTTATATGTTTTTGTTTGTATCTTTAACTGTATAAAAAAAAAATTTTTTCTCTTATTTTACATTTTTTATATATATATATATTTTTAATTAATTAAACACTAAAAAAAGCAAGTCACTGGTCAGGGTAATAGCGGCTGTTCATGTTGTCTGAAATAAAAAAATCGAATGGATCATTGTTCAGTAGGGACGTCGCTATCGTTCCTACCAAAATTAATCAATTTCATTAAAAAAAAAAAAATGGCGGACTGTAGAAAAAAAGTTTGTGTTTTTTGTTAATTTTTTTGTTAAAAATCGTTTAATAAGAAAATATTTTCGAAAATAAGCAATTTTGGTACGGACGATAACCATTAGTGAGTAGAAGAACATATATAAATTTCAAAGCAATCGATTGAATACTTTTTTTTTAGGACCATGACAGTTTTAGAAAATAATGTTTCCAGATAAATGCGTTTAAAGTTTCAAGAGCCAACAAGTCGCTTATACGGCTCGTCGGCGACTATGAGTTGTAATTTATTTAAAACTAGGAATTTCGGTCTCTATTTTTCACAGCATATTTTCAATAGGTTTTACTATTGAAATATGAAAAAAAATATCGATTTTTCGAAGTGGTCACATGAGAATACCCCCTTAATTATATATAAATAATTTTCTGATTTAAAAAAAAAACTTCCGTCACACGATAACCGCTATATTATTTACAAGATATTTTTCTTTTTTGCAGGCTAAACATTCAGTGTTTCTGCAGTTGAATAATGTTATTATTATTACTATTATTATTTTCGACGAAGTTTTCACCCTTTTCAGGATGCACCATCGTTTTCATCAGTGACTCGTTTAACCCCGTGGAAAATAATGTTAAGATTTGGAAACTATTTTTTATTATTTTTTTTTATTATAACTCAAAGATCAATGAAGATGTATAATTGATATTTTTTCATATTTTTCATTTAATTACTTTTAAAATATGTTTTCAAAAATACACACTTTACGCAGTTCTCAGGTATATGTAACCCCTTAACAAGATTAGAAAAAAACAACGCTATTTTTATAATGGCCAATTTACCATTTCTTTACGCATTTATTTTGTCTGGTGTAGTATTTATCTTTTTGACGTTAATTGAAGTTTCTCTCGAGTTTTAAGTTAATTATATCACTTAAGTATTTTATTCTATCGCCTTGTTGTATGTAAAATTTCTTATTTTCAAGTAATTATACCTACAACCACTTGTAATACATTTTTTAAATCTTTTTAATTCAAGGTGCATTTACATAACCAACTCAAGCTTTTCAATTCGTCTCTCTTAAACTCGTCGTACGACTAACAGACCATCTCTTTTTAATTATGAACTTGAAATATCGCATTTTCTCACTTTAAATAATACCTTTGCTAGTAATGTCATCTCTCTCAATTTCTTTCATACACACAACACTTACTATCACTTCAGTACGCAGTCAACGCCCTCTCTTTGTCTCGCAGATGAAAGCTTTGGTTATCGACATCTCGCTCTAACCACTACAAATCATATAAACATGTTTCTCCTTATACACACCGTCTATATAACACATTCACTAGCACTGTAAATTATATTTATATAGTGCTCTCTTTGTCACTGCAAAGCTCGTCCGCAATCAGCATATCTCACTCACACGCCAAAAAACGAAGTTTCGTTTTATTTTCAACTGTTTCTCTTCTTTTCTAACTCGTTTTAAAGTGTATACGGCTATCCTTTATATGTGAAACTTTGAATGAGCTTCTATGAATCGGGTAAAGCGCCGACGCCCGAGAAAGCCGACTATCCTACCGGAGCATACCGGAGTCAGTAGTCTAACGCTCCGGAGTCACTCTGTCGCCCGGAAAACTTGCAAATTTAAACACATATATTATGTATGCGACTATATCGGAATTTAAAACTTAATGTTTATTAAAATATCTTGTACTGTCTTTAAGGAGTTAATTGTGCTTACTGGTTACCAATGCTCATTAAATAAAATTAATTAATATTTATAAATTAGAGTTAATTGGAAATACATTTAGTGCGCTTCTGTATTTATTATAATTATGGTGTGAGAATTGTGCATATTTTATCGGCAATTTATTATTCATTAATTGGTAAGCTAATAGAATTTTAGCAGTGAATATTTTTTTTCGTTTTTATTAAAAAACGTGATGTTTAAAAATATATGTGTTATCAACTGATTTTGAGTTCACATGTTTATTTTTCAAAAAGCGTGTTGTGTTTTGTTTTCGAAATACGTCGTGTTTTGTTGATTTATTTTTTATACTAATGTATTTTCATTCTTTTAGCCTGTAAGGACTAGTCTATAAATTTATAAGGTTTTAATGCGCCCAATAGTTTTTAATTAATTTTTTTTGACAATGTAGTGAACATATATGTATATATATATTTTTCAAAAAATTAAAGTTGTCAAATACCGATTAACTCTAAACCGCGATTATCTCTAAAAAAATATCAAAACAATTAATTGAAAAACTGATGTTTAATGTAATAGTTAAATAATGGCAAATAGTAATTTCGAAAATACTGTTGTTATGTCAAATAAATTGCAAACTTTAAAATTGATTCCATAAATATTTAAAAGTTGTTTCGCTTCATGTGCAAACATACAAAATGTAACAAAAATAACGGTGGATGTCAGAGGTTTTGTTGTTGGGTATTCGCAAATTCTATTACACGGAGAAAATATTTGATAGATTTACAAAATATTATATAATATTTAATAAAATTGCCATTTTTTAATGGAATTTGTAGTGGAATATAAAGAAAACATCCGATTAAATACATATATTTACTGATTAAAACTAATCTAACTACCGGTTTCATTATAAAAATTGGTATTTTCAGGTGGTATTTTTGACAGAGTGACACAAAATTCAACCACCTTTAAAAAAATGAAAATTATAAGCATTTTATGTATTTTAGAAACCATATTGTTACAAGTCTTAATTTAAAACAATATGTTTGAGCTAATAAATTTTTTTCTCAATTTTTATGGTGAATATAAATCTGTCTATATTGTGAATATATTTTAAATTTCATCTACAAATAAGCACATGTTTTTAATCGGAGTTTACATTACGAAATATGACTTTTTTCCTAAATAACGCCGCTTCAATATAATTTTAGCACAAGTTGCATTAATTTTTTTGAGGAGTAGCCATTTTATTAAATTAATTTTTGTTTTCTCTACTTAGCTAAATTCTGTTAATTCGTCGACACGATTGCCAACAGAATACACCACCCTAATTATCGACTGGGGTTATAAATGATAGACTAGCGTAGCTGAGAATATCTTTTCTATAAGTTATGCTACTGCGTTTGTAGCAACGAATTTTTTTGAGAGGTTATCGGTTCGTAAAGTTATTCAATAATTAAGTTGTGCCTTGTACTTAATAGTGGTATAGGGTTTATAGTTTTCGAAATACATTTCGCTTTTTTTCAAGTCGATAATGGCGACTTACACTAACCGAGGCTCAGAGCGATTTTTCATTTCGAAGCCTCTTTAATAAGTTGTCCGTGATTACTTTCGTTCCAATAACGTAGGGAATATTTTGACTGAGGGGTAATTTAAAATGAAGCTTTGCTGAAGTTTTGCTTGTAGCGAACTTTGCGAAAAATGTATTTTTATAAAAAAAAAAATAATTGCGGTAAAACTGTTTAATAAAAAAGGATAATTCATGCATAAGTTCGCGCACAGGAATCTGCGGAGGGCTTTACATTACATATTATATACGTCAACTGTGTTATGCGGTCATAATATATCTGCAAAAGTAATTTTTGGAACGTTTAGTTTCTTTTCTGAGATCAAAGTGGCATGGAAATATAAATAAATAAAACTACTCTCGTTAGTCCGCCCCTGGGAATGGATCATTTTTGCACAAGATTAGCATAAAGATCAGTTTGCGTTTTGCTAACAAAATTAGTACAACTAATAGATCAATTGCAAGATTCATTTTTTAATTTCATTTTTCATTTTTTCATTTTTCATTTCATTTTTTTAACACATTGAAAAACATACGTGAAACGTCAAAATTGCTAATTTTCTTTACACAGTTCGAATCCCCATCACTAGAGCCCTTGATCAATTTTCTACGTAAAATAATAAATATTAATTACAAAATTGATGATGCTAAAATGACTGAATTTTGTGACTTTAGTGCAATTAGAATCTTCCGTTCGAGTCTCTGATCGCTTTTCGTTGGGGACTGGAACTTTTCTTTATCCTACAAACGTTACAGATAATAAGTCAATTATGAATGGATCAAGATGTGATCAAACTGCACAATTGATTGTAATAATAAATCATTTATTGATCTATAGATCAGTAGAGTAAACGAATTCCACAAAAATTATGTTATCCAACTCGCCCAACATAAAAATTGAACATTTTAGGCGCTATTTTGCATGGTCAATGTTAACTTTAACAGTGGTGCTAAATTTCTGTCTCATTTTAACTTACGCGATTAGAAAGTGACAAAAAGTTAACAGTATTCTACATTTTTACATTGACTATACAGAATAGCACCATTAGTGGTAAAAATTTAGTAATGAAATAGGTATAGTGAAATTAAAGTTTTGTTACATTTTATATATTTTTGTCCGAATAGCTCATGAAATAAATTAATAAACAGCAACACTATTGTTGCACTTTTTCTGTTGACTGCTGGCAACGGCAATGATAATTAAAATTGAATTCGCTTGAAATGAACAAAGGGACAAATAAATAAACAGAGAAATAGAGCAAATAATTTATTTAACAAATCCCAATTGTAACTTATAGATTACCAGTATAGGTACCTATACTCGAGCTTACAAAATATCTCGACAACATATCGCCTTGATTTAATCAAATTTAATTTAGAAAATTGGTCTTATTTTGACTCTAAAATAAATTTATTGAATTTTCTATTCGTTAATTATCTCTTTTCGTTTTATTTTTATTTATTTTACGCGCCACTTGTATTTTTTTTAAGTTAACAATTAATGGTTACACTCTACAGAGTGTTGATGTCTTGTCATATTAATTATAACTAGACTGACATGATCGAAATTTGACTGGATAAGGATATTTGGAAAAGTATCTCGAACACAAAACTAATAAGTAATTTTAATTATTTATTACATTATTATATACAGACACAATTCTAAATGCTTCTTTTCAACTTGGTTAGTCGCTTAAGTTTCGATAAAACATAGGTTTAGTTGTTTTGGATTTCTCTAACAGTTCCGATGAAATCCGATTAATTTTTTTTGATTTAGTAAAGCCAGCTCGGTACACTAGAACAATTTACAGCTGAATGAAACCCGATTCATATAATATATTTATATAATATACCTATTTATATAATATATTTATATAATATATTTATATATATGTATTTATATTTGTGTATCTCGGATGTAATAAAGTATATTATCGACGATTAATTGATTTTATGGAATAACGAGTGTCACCGAGTTCTAACAGTAATATCATTACGCTCAAGATATTATACTACATTTTTTTGCACGCACCATTTTTTTAAATAGCAGCTTTTCCCTTCATTTTCAGTATAATATCAACATTTTTGCGAATTTAATTGTGTAATAAACGTCACTTATAATAGGCAGCTTATGAAAATTACTAATCGCTCATACGTTTGGTTATCATAACGGTAGACTTATAGGTAGTTGAAAATTACTATTTTAAAAATAGAAAATGCCATGTAAAGTATTTATTGTTCTCCTGAGCAATATTTTGTCGTAAAAAATTACAAATTTTTCTAGTTTTGTTGCGATGCACTGGAAGTTGTGGGAAACCAGTGGATGTGTAGTTTCCTAAGGTTAAAATTGCATTCATAGAATACGAACTAATTCATTTGTTTTTATTTTCTCTCAATTTTTTCCTAAATCGAAAAAAAAATGTCTTATTATATTCATGTTGCCTCAAGATTTGTTTTATTTTATCGTATGTTTTGATTATCCAACGACCGACACGAAAATCTTCTCTCAAGTAAGCAAATATTTTTAATTAAAAATATTGCAATATTTCTTATAATTTTTAATTAAAACTTGGAAACGAAAACAACCTATTCGGTACAACTTATTTAAATATGACTCAGTCTTGAAAATCGCAAAATGTATATACATTTCAAATAACTGTTGGATATACAATATTCATCTACTGGAATATTTAGGACCGATTCGGGCTTGTACGCCTTGGTCCATTGGTATTTCAACCTGAGGTTTCGTCTGCTACTGCGGTAAACATTCTCAAAAGCGATTTGGTGACGATCGAACTATCCTTCTAAGTTGCTCACCTGCTTACGTGTGAGCAGCCTAGAAGGACACTTCGTCCGCAACCACATCGCCTTTGATAATATCTACCGCAGTTGTAGACGAACTTCAGGTAGAAATACCAATGGACCACGGCGTACAAGCCCGGAAACCATGAAGTTTAACAACAGCACGGGCCATGAAAGTCTATACACTTGGTTTTTATGTTTATCGGGTGCGCTTTATGTTTTTAAAGTTCACACATTTTTATAAAATTATTGACAGCTATTAACAACAATTCAGTTCTGTTTGGAACTTTCTCTAGAAATGCTATACTTTACTGAAAAAACTATTTACATTTTGCATAGTTATATTATGTTGTTTCCAACAGTTGTAATTTTCGACAAATAATATTGGCACACATTTGTCCCGTTTTGACATTCCAACTCCACAAGTGGGGAATAATCAAAATTCACTTTTCAAAATTTTACAATATTCCTTCGTTTTAAGGCCCCCCGAGTCCAACTAACATATTTTTTGAAAAAAGTTTGTGCGTCTGTTGGTCGATTTGTCTGTTTGTTTGTCTACGTGATATAGGTCAAAGCGAATTGAAACCAAATTTTGGACTCTTACCCTAGTACTGGCTTACCAAGTTAATAATTATTATTAAATTGTATTGCAAAAATAAACAAGGCGGACGCGTGCGAGTGGGATTCGCACCATGTGGGTTCCGTACTGTTTTAAATTATACTTTGTTGAGTTTGATAATTGATAAAATTATGCTCGGTTGAGAATATTTACAAAAAAAACCCGGGTCGCAGTGCCAAAACCCTGCCGACAATATAGTGTATTTGCTTATACAGGAAGTGTGGCTTTATTATGCGAACTTAAGTTGGTTTTTGGGCAAAATAAAAAATTTAACTCCTTAATACACCCCTTAAAATAACATTTTTTTTCTTAATTGCAATATTATTATCAATCGAACCTCTATACCAAATTATATACAACTTTTAGTAAATAATTCACTATCTGCAAACTAGTGTTTTCATAAAATTTGTAAGTCCGGTCCTGTCGGGCCGATTTTATTAAAATTTTAGGGTCACTTTTTAATTACTACTAAAGGGTTAAATGTCAATTTTGAAATGATTCTGAGAATTTTTTCGGTATTTTGGGGCCCAAAAACATTTTTCAAAAAATTTGAAAATCCGGTCCTGTCAATCCGATTTTATTAAAATTTTATGAGCACTTTTTAATTGCTATTAAAGGGTTAAATTTCAATTTTGAAACGATTCTGAGAATTTTTTAGGTATTTTTGGGCCCAAAAACTTTTTTCAACCCCTAAAAACCACCCTTAAAATGACCCGATTGGGCCTATTTTAAATAGGCTTCGTGCGGTGATGGATTCCAACATGTGTGCCAAATTTCGTTAAAATGAATTAACTCCTTCGAAAGTTATTGCCCGTACACATATATACCTATATATATATATATAAACATTTTCAAAAATGGTGCCAAAGTGTTTAGGAGGTTATGAAACGTCGAGAAATTTTGGTCCGACCCCTAGGTCCCGCCATCCGACCGACGCCAATAGTGTATGTGGCCATATGGCAAATACACTAAAAATATATTTGACAATGACATTAAAACTGTGACAACGGGATTACAGATTTTATACAATCAGGCGCAGTTTAATGTCGTTGTGAAACATTTAGATCATAAGATTGTACCCAAAACCATATGTTTGATCTACATAAAAAAAAAACACTTTTAGGCTAAATTTTGATAATTTTTATTTATAGAAAAAAATTGTTTCGGAGTGAAACTTGTTATTATATAATTTCCAAATGACATTTCGTCTTGGTCATTGATTTCAGCCAACTTCATACTTTCGAATTTTCGTTAGCGCGGTCAGCTTCATATTTTCGAATTTTTGGTAGCTGTGCTTGTGCAACTTCCGTGACCTGCCAAAATTTTACTCTCAACGTGCCAATTAAACGATTGGAATTTTGTATGTTGGATGTACGCTTCATGTGATTTTTGTTTTCCATTTACTTGAAACGTCACGACGGTACTCAAAGCGCCTATCTCGACGGGTAACGGCTCTTTTAATAACACTCAATAGTTGCTAGGCGTTAACAATTAACATTAATTATTATTGACTGTTCAGATTCAATTACTGCCTTTCCATTTATACATATACCTACTTAGAGCAGTGCTCAATTAAAAGTTAATTAAGAGATAGACGTTATTGTCATTAACTCCACGCTCTTTAAAATACGAAGGATGGGAAACGGGCAGGGTGCCACCTTAATTTAACTAAACAGAAACGCAGCCTTGTTTTGAACAAGATCTTTGTTTTTATTCTGCAAACGAAATCACGTCACAGACAGCTTTGAAAGTTACACCTTTGGGCTAGACATCAAATGTTTTGTCTCTCAAAAGATGGTTTTCTCAAATTGATATTTTTTTATACAGACATTTATTCATTAAGCTTAGTTTACATCGGTAGTGTTAGTAGTTGAGGACAGACCTACTTTAATAAAACACAAAAATGATCAAGCTAATCAAGATGGTAGTTTATGTATTTAGTAATGCATTATTTTGTGACGAGCTGTGACATTGTGCTAGTGACGAGCGATCAGCGAGTTTCACGTTTGGCCATATCGATATCTATGCTTACTTTTAATGGCCTTTTCTGTCGCTCATATGGATTTAAATTGCAACTAACAAAGTTATAACTATTGAATTAGTGAAATCGCATTACTTTTATTTTACTTTATGCACTAGTGCGCACGAGGGTCATTTTATTATATACTTTAGCGTGAAAAGCAGTTATATTATAGGAGATAATGTAAAATGTAATATTTATCTCGAACGTAATGATAAATCTCGATATAACTTCGTTTCTTTATAATGTTCCACCTAGTAACATAATAACCTGTATCATGTTCTAGAATCAAGATAGATGCATAAACTATTATTATACCTCACCGATTAAAACAATTGCACTAAACTGTAAATCAACAACACTACATCGGTTTTGGATTTTTTTTTATTTTGAAATATTGAATTTAAGTGAAGTAAAAAGATCATGTCTCCAAACTCCACTACAATTAGTGTAGGAGTCACAAGGCTATGGTGATGACTCTATACCCGCACAGTTTATTTTCTGACTTCGAGCTCCCACGGAATTGGCGCCCCTGGCCTTGACACATATTTGATTCCAGTAGTCCAGGATGATTGGTGTTAATAACAGGTTGAATAAAAACAAACGACCATCAAAACGAGACGGATCTGATTGGTCATCTCCATCACATCTTAAAACATATATATATTATTATATAGGTAGGGAACTTTCACATATGTGCAGATACTACAGTAAGTTGTTAAAATAAGCAGTTAAATAAATTGGAATCTAAAACACACTAGTTTTAACGACTTACTTTACGATCCATTCCACTCATTACACCTATACTGTACCGTCTTATCTTTATATCCATCTCTGTCTAGCACTACCTATATACACATAACCTGTCTCTATCATCATTATCATCATCTTCATTCAAAGATCACCACTTGAGTTTAGATCATTGCTATGTATGAATCGCCAAGGGCCATTTAACTCGCAAGCTATAACTGTAATCAAACATTTCTGCAAGTTACGTACTCAAAGCTATTTATATTACACGTTTTACAACCGTTAAGATATCCTCAATCACGTAATTTAATAATTTTAGATAACTTCAAGTAACTCCAAACACCATAATTTAACAGAATTGAATTATTTTATGAAATTGTTTAATAGTAGTTTATGTATCTCGTTTGTAATGAAAGGTAAGTATTATCACGCGCAGTGACAATGTTATCACGAATGATTTACCGAGTATTAACAGTTACTCGAGTGATATATATTGATGTCATTCTAAAATCAGATACCTACTAAGTCTAAGTCTAAGTCGCTGAGTACTAAAAAAAGATAGCTGCTATATTTTTAGCACGTGCCGCCTATAAAATAGATGATTTTCATTTCATAATAAGTCTATATTTATATATCTGACAGTTCGGCCATGTTGAAAATTTAGATTGTAAACAAAGATAAAGCCTAATTTGCTTCTCTGTCTCTGATATAATATAATAAATTCCGTAAAAGTTCTATATCGGGTAAGGTAATACCCAAATTCGATAGTTGGTAAATTTAATTCGCATAAAATAAAACAAAAAATAAATTACACCACGTAATATTGGAAAATAACCACGACTGTACGTTCGTTTCGGTAAACACTTTTCGCGATTTTCCATTTCCTTTATTTACAGTGATTTTAACAATACTTTGAATTATATTGACTGAAAAAAAAACATGAAAGGATGAAAATTGATATATAAATATTTAAAATTGATGATTTCACAGTACTTTCTGGCTATATAAATATTTGATTTTTAATAAAACAAAATATCAAGCGTTGAATTTTAATTAAAATCGTATCATCGTGTATTTGTTATTAACTCTTGAATTATTTTTTAATAATAATTCTATTCTGGCGTGATTAATATATCGCAGCTATATTAAAAATATGAATCTGTTTGTACATAAAACGTGTCGAAATATTCATGAAGGGTTATTATATAGGATTTCTGAATTCATTTCAACTAATTTTGACAAATATTGTACCATCGACAATATTCATTTTCTATATAACACCCGTGCAAGGGACAATTTTTAAGAGTGCCTACAGTCAAAAAATCTATAGGACAAAAGAATTACAGATATATAGGTCCTAAACTTTTTAATATTTTGCCCAATGGGCTTAAAAAGACATTAAACAAAACTAATTTAAAAAATTGGGTGAAATTAAATGACGTTTGTGTTAAAAATATAATGGAAAATTTGTAATATGTATAATGTGCGTTCTTTGTAAATGATTTCTTTTTATCTTATTCTGTTTCGATTGTAATTGATTTTCTCACAGACAAGTTGTTAATCAACTTAAGTGAGACTATGTATATTTTTAAATTGTCATTTCTTTTCTTAATAAAGTTATTATTAGTGTATTTGCCTTATGGCCAACATACACTATTGGCGATGGTCGGATGGCGGGACCTAGGGGTCGGACTAAAATTTCTCGACGTTTCATAACCTCCTAAACACTTGGCACCATTTTTAAAAATGTTTATATATATACGTATATATATATATATATATATATATATATATATATGTGTGTGTGTGTGTGTGTGTGTGTGTGTGTGTGTGTGTGTGTGTGTGTGTGTGTGTGTGTGTGTACGGGCAATAACTTTCGAATGAGTTAATTGATTTTAACGAAATTTGAGCCACGTATTGAAATCAATCACCGCCAGAAGTCTATTTAAAATGGGCGTAATCGGGCCATTTTAGGGGTAGTTTTTAGGGGTTGAAAAATGTTTTTGGGCCCCAAAATACCGATAAAATTCTCAGAATCGTTTCAAAATTGACATTTAACCCGCTGGTAGCAATTAAAAAGTGTCCTTAAAATTTTAATAAAATCGGCCCAACAGAACCGGACTTACAATTTTTTTGAAAACACTAATTTGTAGATAGTGACTTATTTATTGAAGGGTGTATTTAATTCGGTGTAGACGTCATATTGATAATAATATTGCAGTTAAGAAAAAAAATGTTATTTTAAGGGGTGTATTAAGGAGTCAAATTTTTAATTTTGCCCAAAAACCAACTTAAGTTCGCGTAATAAAGCCACACTGCCTGTATAAGCAAATACACTATATTGTCGGCAGGGTTTTGGCACTGCGACCCGGGTTATTATTATTATCGTGCAATATTAGAACTTAATAAGTTAAGATCAGATCTAATGAATATTTGGTCCTAGGTTATTAGATACTGATCTCGTCTCGTTAGATAGCAATGATTTCAAATATCTTGAATGTTTCGACATGAGATGAGAATTATTAGTAAAATGATAAAATAAGAATTCTTGATTCGCAAAATAGCACTATAACTTGAAATTTTTACTGTAATACTCGCTTGGAGTAGAGTGAAATTGGTTATTCATCCATCAACCAACAACAAATATAGCACAATGCAGCAAAATATATCACGCAATAACAAAAATATCCAATACAGCGGTTTCGTATCACAAGAAATACAAATCAAGATACAAAATCTTTGCACGGGTCAAATGACCCCTTGCGGTAGTTAGGTCAGAGTACATATATTTCTCGGTAAAAAATTAACAAGAGAAGAGTAAATTTTGAAAAATACATTCGATGTGTTTTCTAATAAAAGTCGTAAGGCAAATGGCGATGTGATAATGTTATTTTCAAGAAATTCTGACAAAAATTTTAAAATGTATCATTTGACCCGTCATGGTAGGTTTAGTGTTAAAAAGATAATTTATATATATTTCAATAGATGATAACAGGATTTCTTGTAACTAGGATTTAAAATTTTTTTTTTATACAAAAAGATAAATACTTCACATACTCCCTTGTATGGAATTCCTTCAACTGTGTCGCCACCTAGTAATCTCTGATATAAGTACGTGTGTTAAATACACAATAAACGTAGTACAAGTTGAAGAAGGGGTATAAGGTGTGTGAAACTAGAACTACAATAATGACGCGACGTTCCAAAGTTTATATGATAAACGATTATTTCAACGCTATAGAATTTCTCAACACCTGGTTTCGTATACTGGCGAACAAGCTCCAGAACACAAAGTTTGGACTTATTGACATGTACTATTAATTTATGCATTCCTAAATAAGTGTTCACACTATGATATTACATTATGCAGTTTAAGGCATCGTAAGGATAGAATATAGCCTTTGACGTTACTGCATGTTGAAAATTTACATTTATCTCTATGCACACGTTTTCTGTGACGACATTCGCTATGATATTATGACGGATATATTACAGTACCGCTCTTAAGAAACCATGATTTTGGCGGCATATATTTTATGCATAGGACAGGTATGGTTTGACGCTCTGATAAGCGAACCGTACCTACTACAAGATGGTTATTTTTTCTAATTTAGTAATCAAATGTCAAAAAAGAAGTCAGTTACTTGAAAAATAACAAATAATTTTTTTTATAAAAACAATTGAACATCTTTAAAAAGGGGATATTTGAGATCGGCGTCAATCATAAAAGTTTCTACATATAGAAAAAAATTTAGTATTAAATTGACTCGACTTCATTTTTTTATTTTTCTTTTTTAGTATATTTTTGAAATAGGTTATATTATTGTTATAAAAAGTTTTATGGCATTTACTGTACATTCTTTCAGAATAGTTCAATTTGTAGATTGTTTAATAATAATAATAATAATAATAATAATAATAATAATAATATAGTTCTTTATTTACATACTGTAAAACAGTTTAAATAGCGTCAAGATACACATTAAAATTTTATAAAACATATTTTTTAAAATCTATTTTAAAAAAATCATTGGTGTTATATAAACACTCTTTTATGAGGATTTTTTTAGAGTCTTCTTGAAGGTGTCACTACCAAGATTTTTAATATTGTCCAGTAGTTTGTTGTAATAGAAAGCGTGTCTATATAAATTATTTCGTCGAGGAGTACAATAGATTTGATTAAAATCTATCAACAATATCCGCAAAATTCGAATACACACGCCATGATAGCTTGTCTCTGTCAATAAAACAGTTTACTGTTGAATGCTATTTTTCCCACTTCAGTCGTTGACAGAGTGCTTTATAGATAACGCTAGCTGATGTATTTGTGTATTTTGGAAAACAAACTATTGCGTTGAACTGCCAAAATTATATAAATTTTGTATACTTATTAAAATATGTTTCACTGCAAAACGAGTAAGTAACACATTAATTAATAATAAATTTGAACGGAAATGTATTAAGTCGATTTAAAATATCGTATCAAATAGATTTAAAACAAAAACATACTATCTAAAGTGGTTAAGTTGGGCGACAGCCCGGCTTGACTATAAAAACTTATAATATGGAGGAAGCAAAGGTTCTCCACCACAGTTATGAAGTGAAACCATAAAAGCTAGACAAATCTTAAATAAATTTAAGATAATATATGAAATATAAAAATTATATCAAATTAATTTAATTGCTGCATAAAAACAATATTTCATCTGAGTTGCGTGCAAAGTCATGGGAAGCAGTTAGTATAAAATATCGCGTAATTTATGAGTTTAGTGAACAGACTTTATTATTTTTAACTGACGTTGTGAAAAAAAATAAAGGCATTAACATCAAAGCATAAAACCACAATCAAGAAATAGCAATGGTATTATGAAATATCAATTGACAATGATGTGACAAAAAGAATGAATGAGCGCAGAAATAAATACATGGAATTTTCATATTGAATTTGTTCTTTCATCTTTGAAGTGTCAGCTGTTATGCATCATTGTTTCTTTCGTATTATGGAACACAATAGGTTTCAGGTTGATTACTTTCAACCCAGTGGTTAAGGATGTACAATCCACACTAGTCTTGGGAATTAATCGAAAGGTTGCAATTCGTTTGATTTTTACAATCGAGTGATTCGTTTGAAATGATTCATTCAGTCTTGAGAGAGTGTTCCGTCATACAGAATGAATTTTCGATTGTAGTGCTTCATAGAATAGTGGTAGATAAAAGACTAAGTAATCCTACAATATGTGAAATATGCAATCTGAGAGAGACAACTGAGTACAATGTTTTAAAGAGTAAAGAAAAAGTGTAGTAAATAATTTATTACTGGAAAGGGTATTATAAGTCGTAACTCGTAGGCATAAAAATCATTCGATTGATTTTGAATAACCTTTCGAACCATCTCGAGATATTTTAATAATCAGATAGCTCGACAATTTTCTTTCGAAATATCCCGTCTATACTCGTATGTGCATGTCGTAGCCAGAATCTAAATTAAAGAGTGTACTTATAATCCTGTTAGCCACATTATAATCCAACCACCACATTGATAATCATTCGTTTTAATATTTTAATCTTATTTGACTGAGGCGTTACGCCAGTTTCAAAGTGGCTCATTTTTAACAACATTGTGAATATATGATACATTTGGTCAGACATATTTCAGTTGCACTGTAAAACATTGTTTTGCAAATGTAGAAAAAGCTTTTCTTAATACAAGTTATGACGTATTTGAATATGTTTATATGCGTATTTTAGTTTTTATGTGGATTTTTATAATTTTAATTTAAATTCTTTTTACACACGACAGTTTGTAAGTTTCATGCTGCAATGTTATTTAAGAAGTTATGTATATCGTACATCCCTACTAGAGGTTTCATATTTTGTATATTTAAAATTCATAAGGCTTCGAAAAAATACGAGAAGAATATTATAATTCAATTGAATATTTTTGTTCTCTCTTTAATTTTTGCATGTTAATGCTTCACAAACACAATGATTATATTCAAGCTGATATTTTTTTTGTGTTCAATTAATGGATCAATACATATAATGACGCTTCAATTGTTTTCAGCTTGAGCCTATGTTTTACATAATAATGCTGGCACATATTTTAACAACTTCATGTGAATTTCTAATTATAAACATTGATTTTTTTGTCGACGTAGTCGCTGATATTTAAACCTTGAGCTTGATATACATAGCATTAGTTGGGACGCATTTAATTTTAAACGGTATTTAGCTTCTTATACGATGCGTGACGCCAAAATTAAAAAAATATATAATCTGTTTTCAATTTGAAAATAATAAGACTGGAGCTCTAAATAACAATGCGTTAAATTTAAGCGCGTACGCCACTGTGATATATTTTTGTTTTATTCCGCTTTATAGAACGTAACTCTCAATATTTGTTTGAGCTTGTATTTAATATTTTTTTAAAATTTAAATTAGAATACTTTTGTTGGTAACCTCTTAATATTTTCTGGTATCTTATTAAAAAAAGATTGTCAGTTGAAAAGTAACGTTTGTTTATCATTTCCTGTTATTATCAACGGTTATCGTCAATATCACGAAGCGACGTAACTCAAATAAATTAAAATAGTTCAGACTGTCAATTGAATTTGAGTGGTTTTTAATGATCTGCATGATACCAAGCACACCTAAGATAACATCGTTGGATTGTACTGAGTCAAGAGTTAGGTGCGCTTGTGCCGAAATTCCGTATCTTAAAGCACATGCAGCGACGGACAAACATGCTCAATCTGTTCACTTAGATTTAGTTTAGCCCGAACGTGTGAACGTGACTTAATCTAAAATGAACTGTTTGTATAATCCACGCTTTATATATAGGAGTGTATGTCGGTGCAGTGCGAACAACGTACAGCAAGTTAACTAGCGAACTTCGAACGGACGATTAGCTGAATGTTTAATTGAAAAACAACATTCAGACTGTATTAATTTACGGCATCGGGCAAATTACTAATGTATTTGTTTGACAGAACCGGATCGGCACAAAATCATTTGCGTTGGTGTGAAAATAATTCGTCCTCTATTTGTCATGTCTGCTTCCGTTGTTTAAAAATAATTGTTAACTAATTGCTATTAAATGTTCTTATTTGGTCGTATTTTTTTAATGGGTAACAATCGTTTTATGAGGTGATAATTCGCATTCAGTTAATCGCACGATAAAAATTGTAGTGCAAATAATTAAAGTTTATTAAATTTTCAACAAAAAATATTCTGTGAATTTTTTTTTGTAACACTGGCACTTTTTTTCAAGTCAAAATTTGAACGGACGTTTACTCTATTTGAAACTTGAAACAAATTGAGTGATAAAAAGTGTTATTAATTCATCTTTAAAGTTCAATTCCAGATATATGTTATAATAGAAAACAATATCACGGGTAATTGGAATAAAAATAAATCAATTTAAACACTCATTGATTGCAACGTTTCGTCTTAATGTTTAATATTTTTATTATATGTATGTTAATTTTTGTAAATTTTTTTTCAGAAGCTTGAAACAGTCTTAATTAAAGAAAGACGAAACGTTGCAATCAATGAGTGTTGAAATTGATTTATTTTTATTCCAATTACCTGTGATATTGTTTTCTATTAGTGCAGTTATTAATGTTTTTAAATTGAAAACATTATTTGATATAATTTTGTAGATAATTTAATAAGATTTAACATTCTGTACCACTATTTATGTCATACTTATGGCCTAAAAATTGATATTCGTGTCTAAATTGCAAAATAAAGAGACTGTATGGAAGTTAAATAGGTCCCAATTTTCGTATGTTTCTTTTGGCGTATAAATTTAACAAAAAATCCGTTAATAATTTTTCACACTTTTGGCGACTTTTATGTGTGGGGAAAGTCTTGTGAAACAGTAATAAATTGAATTTTGCGACTACAGTTCGAAATTTACGGAGAGCACATTTTCCAATCTAAGGGATCAGCTACCTTAAGGTACCTCCCTATCGCACATTATGAATGAAGCGCTGGATGAAATTAATTCATGAAAGTACGTTTTAATGATTCTTAGATAACCTTGAGCTTTAGGTTTAATTTATTGAAGTGATTAATGCTGATTGACTATAAACACAAAATTTAAATTAATTAAATTCAATGTATTCAAATGTAATTTTCTGATTCTATATCAATATTCATCTACAAATCTGAATTTGCATAATATTGTCAATAAAGCATTACTGTAATAAAATTTCATTCAGATATTACATCAATATGTATTTTGCGTATTTAGTTGAGTGAATTAAATCATATTCTCAAAGACTTGCTATTTTTTTCTAGAAAATTAATAGTAATTTATGTATCTAGAGCGTAATGGATGTTATTATGTGAAGTAAGTAATAATATGTTTTAAACTAGCGTTAGTGAGCTTTAATAGTCGCGCGAGTCATAATATCATTACGATCGAGATATGTACTACGTGCCTCTTATAAGTTTGTACATAACTTTAGATAATCAAAAATTTTAACAGTTCCAAATTCATACCTATTTGGTTATTTATGACAATTGCGCCTACAATGGGATCGTTATACACTTCTAATGATAAATCACAGGTCGTTTATGGAAATTACTGCTGACGCATTAGTGCCAAATGGATTATTTTACGACCGCTACGCAAGCATGAAAAGCAGTTATATTATAGGAGGGTGTACAAAAAATACGGAATGTTATTTCAAGGGCATGAAAATTGTCGAGCTTGTATCTGCTGTTTCGAGTATCAAAGAGATTTTCAATTTATTATTCAAAAATAATAAATTGGAAATATGAATTGGTGCAAGACCCAAATAGCGCTAGCTGTTGATGGTTTACAAAAAAAAATAAAGTTTAAAAATATTATTTTGTATAATATTGCATTTTTTATCCAACATACAAAATGGGCTTTTTTGGATCGCGAGATATTTTATTCGTTTTTATAATATAAAAAAAAAATGATTTTCGTTCTCAATCTATCTGTAGTCGTTATAATTTGAATTTAAAAACAGTTTATATATATCTGGTTCCACTCATTGGCGGCTTGACTGTTTTGGCCAAAATCTGATTTTTGGGTGTTGCGTCTTTTTGGTGTTTTATAAACAAGCACGTTTAATTTCATTTTTAATCTCGTTGTGAACAGACATTTTTATTACGATTAATTTATTTTTATATTAGTAATAATATTATTTACAATAAAATAAACATTGTACCAGCTAATCAGCGCTCAACGGTGCGCAGAGAGAGCGATGGGTGGCCTAATGCAATAGTGCTTGCTGCTCTCGAGAACCATTTTACGTTTACCAATAAACAATGGGAATTATTAATACCAACTGGTTAGTTTGACAATTAATGTACCTAAATTTATCTAGTATAATAGCTTTTGTCTGTTATAATTGTTAAGAAACATTCATTGTTGTAGCACTATATTAGAAAAATGTATTATTCCAACACGTCAGCGTCGGGATTTAAACCCGAATCTTTCCACTTTCGCGGCGGAATGATTTAATCTAATATAGTGCTACAACAATGAATGTTTCTTAACAATTATAGGAGACAAAAGCTATTATACTATATTAATTCAGCTGGTACGTAGCTACAAGCGTATGTAAAATATCTAATACTAAATTTATCACTTTAACCGAATACTTTGGTTATTATTCATAATGACCGGTTACTATTAATAGTTACCAACTAATCACACTGACCGTAAAATGGTTAAGCTGATAAAAACTAGCTATGAGATACATCTTACCATATTATTATCGTTTGTAAAATATGTAATATGCTAAAGTGTGTAATACAATTAAAATTGTAAATAATGTGCTTTTAAGTCATAAATCCTAAAACACCTTGTATTAATAAGTGTATGAACAAACCTTGATTTAATCTCTTCCGGGCGTCGGAAGCAAATTAATTTCTTTTATTTTCTGCGTTGTTTATGTTTCTCCATCAACTCTTTCTGAGTAACTCAGGTTAACGAACATAGGTATTATAGCACTAATTATTATAACTGAATAATTAATGTTCGCCTGGTAAAAAAAGTTTCCTTGAACTGACAGATTTTATGTAAAAAAATCTGTAATTAATTAATTTTTTATGTTTCTTCTTTGCGAACGAAATAAAAAAGCTGTGAAGGAGAAACCTTTATCCATTGAAAAGTTTTTTAATTAAATGTAAATATTGTACACGTCGAAGGATTAATAAATTTTGTTTTGAGAATAATTTTATTGTATACTGGAGTTTGAAAAGTTCATAAAGTGCATTAGTAGCATGGGAGAAAGCATCGTAACTCAAGTTGTTATACTGTTTTGTTCACGTTTCTCTCAGTTTAGATGTTACACCGCACCGAATTTTGCCAAAAAATTTTTTTTTCTACCCCCTATAAAATAGCTGCCTGTCGTGCGTGTAGTCGTAAAATGATTCATTTCAGGCGGTAACGAGAGCTGAGCGTCCGCCTGGTGCTAAAGTGAAATTCAATAAAAATTGATATTTTTTCAATTTATAGTTTTTAATAATAAGCTAAGGAAACGATGCTGTATAATAAGTGAAATTGCAAAAAAATTTAAAAATACTGAAAATGAAGACAAAAGCCGCTATCTTATACGATGTAAGACAAAAAATGCCGTATGTATTTATGACGCTTAACTATTTTGCCTCGTGTGATCGTTTAACTCCCTGGTACTCGTTTCACATGTCACAATTTGTCAAAAATATATGTCGTTACACCCTACATACACAATCTACTCTTTCGCTAGTTCTCGAATACTTATCTACGATCGACACTTGTTTTGGTTATATCTTTATTATATAGATGCTGGTGACTTCAGATGTTGAGCATCTATAATCTATAATCTCTCTCGCAACCAGCAAGACTTTTATCAATACTAATATTCTAAACGGGAAAAGTTCATGATAGAATGTTAACTCTACTAAAAGTATTCATGTTTCAGATATAACATAAAGTATACAACTGAAAAGTCGACGTAACCAAAACTTTAAGAAAACATAAGTTTTTGCAAATATTTACTCTTTAATATTCTGTAAGTGAGGTTAGAAGATACACACAGAGTCACAAAATTCTATTTTAAGGATTCAATAAAAATACTAATTTATAAATTTTTTTTGGCTGAATTAGTGCATATATCATGTAATTTTTAATGGATAGTTTGAGAGCTGGCATACGTTTGCTATAAGAAATTTGACAAACAGGAGATGGTAATTTAAAAATTGTCATAGATATTGAATCATAATACATTTTATATGTTTGTATAATCTATAAAATACGTAGTAAAATATCAAATGACGAATATTAAAAATTCACAGCATACTTTATGCGTTTTCCAGAAAAACGGACAAATGAAGCATTTTTTTTTTTATTTATCTGCTCTAGTTATAATATCAATTATAATTTTCAAAATGTTTTAATTTCTAACTAATTTTTAAATATTTTTCAGCTTTTCTGACATTTGTGAAATATTTTTCGTTACATTCTGTATATATAATCCTCAAACATACCTGGGAATGCTTGAGAAATTCCAACGTGTTTTATGTTGCTTTTAATCACCGTTAAGTACACAGTTTTTTTAACTTTGTAATCGCTTCAAAAATAAAAATATAGAAACGTTATTACTTTGATGCTTGTAATTGCTTTCTTATTTTTTCGTTTCTTTTAAATACGCGAGAAATTCCGAGTAAGTAGTTGACTGAACTATTTTTTATTATAAAGAAAATAAAACTTGCAGTCAAGAAAACATGTAGTTGATACTGTAAATGTAAACTCTGTAAAAAATAAGACGGTTTTTTAAAAGAAATCTTGAAACGTTTTTTTGCATTATTAAAGACCGCGCACATTTGTCAATCATAAACCTACATAATGTCTCACACCAGACCAGAAATTAGCAGAAACCGGCACAGACGAACTAGCAAATTTTAGTGCAGGTAGACATTTTACAGTTTTCAAGCAGTTTTATCAAGGTAAATTAATTAATGAAAATGAAACGTCACTAGCAAAGTAGATCAGTCCAACACAGCTATAGACAGAATTTGCAGGCGATCAACTGACGATCATTGCTGGCTGCTGCTTCCAGGCGCTAGTCTAATGTGCGCTACTCCATTAAATAACATGAAAGCGTTCATGAACCGCACTGCGCAGGTCATGCAGGTTTATGTTTGACAAGCGGGTGCAGGCTTTTATAGTAACTATAGTTAGTAATGAGTTTCGCTCCAGTTTTTTTATAAATATATTTATATCATAATGACTAATATCAGTATTAGGATGTTGTTAAATTGTATGATATTTATTAAATGTCAACGTTTCGCGAACTTTGAACCTCACTTTTTGCAGAGCAAGCCAGCAATTGAAGGTTTCTGATCGTCTTGTTTTGTCGGGCTTGCAAGATATGCTTGAATAATTTAGGTTCAAAATTATAAAAGTGTGGGTTGTACAATGTACACTCATGATAGTTTATTCGTCCAAACCAATTACGAACCTAAATTATTAAAGATTGTTTTTAATACATTTTAAAAAAGGCGTGTCTTTACAAAGGTTTTTTTGTCTAATATTTTATATGCAGATTTTTAGTTAATACGTCTTAACTTATGCATTTCTGATAATGGATGAAAACGGAGCTTCCATAGTAAAGTTAGCCCTCTTTCTAGAATCAAAATGTTCCCTCTTCTATGATTAGCGTGAGTATGATAACTGCTTGAAAATATTGTAAGTTCTCGAGAAAACAGCGCTTTAACAAGTTTTCAAAGCGCTTGTAGCTGCAGTTATATAGTGAAACATTACCAAACGAACCACAATCCAGTATTAGTCATTAGAGAATACTATATCTGCTTACTACATATATAATTTTGAATATTCTGTATTTAATCTGCTAATCAGGAAATATTCTGTCTAATGGTCAATTATTTTGATTAGAATTATTATCAATGGCTGCCACGCTTCCTGACAGATTTAATCCGTAGTTATAGACGGATTACAGAGTTTAGTGATTAGACACAATTTATTGACTGTCGCCACCGAAGTTTCCAATCCTACAGCTTTTAGTTATTTTTGTTATGATATTGGTAGAACCATTTATTTCAATTCGCTCTTTTTTTGCATTGGAACGAGAAGTCGATTTTTAGTGGCATGTTGCGTCAATAGCTGAGTGTATTGTTGTTTTCCAATAAAAAATGGCATTTGCTAGAAAATTACTGATATTTTTAATATTAAAAATTATTTAAAAAAGTAATTTTGGAACATAGGAAATCGTTTGTGCTTCTTCATACCGATTTTGAGTTGTATATAAAAAAAATCGGTCAAGTGGGAACCCAAGTGGAGATGGTTTTCGTAAGAACTTTAAAACTTAGGATTTTCATTCAGGTTTTTCTGTCAACTACGTCGTATGAGTGAAACACTATATTTCCCATTTTTCTTCAAAATTTTGTTCTCATTAATTTCGTAGATAAAAGGATGCTATATTTTCGAATATTTTCTTTAATATCTTTTAAAATATACATTTAAAAATTATAAAACAATATATTTGCCTTTTTAATAACGAGCCCTTTATTTGATACGCCAAACGATGTACTTGATTTTTTTTTCTAATTTACCCACCAAAATCGGAATTCGTTTCTTTACGCTATGTATCCGTGATTGGGTCATCTAACTCTACATATGAACCAAATTTCAATGTTTTTCGTCCAGCATAAATTCAGTAAAAATAACCTGTGTCAAACAAACAAACAGACACAAGAGTGATCCTATAAGGGTTCCGTTTTTTCGTAGGATGTACGAAACCGTAAAAGTATGATAAAAAACGTACTGTCGGGACAAAATGGGTTAATTGTGATGATAAAGACAAAAAAAAGTTGGTAGCATCGGTTCAGTATAACTTGTAGTTACTAACCAATTTGTAACAAATAATGAAGTAAAGTTACACCACGAGAAAAGGCAATTGGACTTTTTAGTTCACCTTTCACTTTGTTTGTGTTTTTTATAAATTGAACATTTACTGAAAGTTTTCTTCTGTTTTAATTCAGTTACCTTCACTAGCTACCAGGAACCCCAGTCGTAAATTTAAAACAAATCGGAAACCAATTAAAGTTCAAATAATGACGCACTACCTTGAATTTATTGTCATTTCGCGAATTGAATACGAAATTATTATTTTCTTATTCTTGAAGTGTGTACTTCGTTTCCTATTAAAATTCTTACATGTTGATTTTCTTATAATCAAATTTAATTATTCTTTTTTGTTTCAGATTGTCAACAACCGCTGTTCTATTGTAATTTTAAAATTACAATTTCAAATCTTCGGGATACTTGTGCATTTAAAAAGACTATTGTGATTTGTGACAATTAATTTTTTTATATAACGAAATAAAAAAAAGAAAAAACTTCCATATTGTAAGATACTCGTACATGAAACAAATTGTGCTTTTAATAGATGTCCGAAAAGTAATTTTAAATAATTGAAAACAGTGTTTTAATATTTGATATAAACGAAGAAGCATAAAAAATTTAGACAGTTTTATAAATTCTAGTGCAAAGTGTTATAAAACTAAATTAGTGACAGTAACGTGTACTTTTTCTGAAAAGAAAACCATTAGATCTATGTTTGCTAATAAATTGATGTGTTTTTATGTAAAATAAGTAGTGAAAAAGTGGTATAAAAACCTATTTTCTGTTGTTATTTTGAACTGACATATTACATTTACCTGCTGGAAAAAATTGGCAAGGTGGAATAAAATTATCATTAAGTGAATTAGTCTACTAGATCGTGAGCCAAGTTGGATTTTTACGGCTGGGTGAGTGATTTTAATAACATCATTTTTATAAAACTTTCTGTTTCTTGCTATTTTACCGTATCTCAGCGTTTCCTAAACTTATCCACCTACGGACACCTCAGAGACTATCAAAATTTTTGTCCGCCACCATTAATATCAATCAAGAGTAATTTAGTTTTTTATTTTCTAATTGAAAACTCTTTAGGCATGCCATTAAAAAAATATTCATTATATCTATTCTGCAGATATAAATTTATAACAAAATAAAAATATTGAGACGTTATTACTTTGATGCTTGCAGTTGCTTTGTTATTTTTTCGTTTCTTTTAAATACGCGAGAAATTAAGTAAGTAATTGACTTAACTATTTTTTATTATAAAGACAATAAAACTTGCAGTCAGGAAAACAAGTAGTTGATACTTAATGTAAATGAAAGATTTTGCAAAAAATACGTCGATTTTTTAAAAGAAATCTTGAGACATTTTTTCGCATTCTTAAAACCACGCATACTTGTCAAGCATGAAACAGCACGACCAGAATAGCACAAAATGTAACCTGCACAAACCAGCGTATTTTAGTGTAGGTTTCGCATAAATGTCTGGTAGACATTTTGCAGTTATCAAGTGGTTTTACCAATGCAAATTATGAAAATGACAGATCACTAGCACACCAGACCGGCGGTCGTTGCTAGTTGTAGGTGCTTGTCCAATGTACGCTACTCCGTTAAATGACACGGGTACCTTCACGATCAGGCTTTTTTGTTCCGTGCTGTGCTGGTCGTGCTTGGTAGATGTGTACGATTTTTTAAATGTATATTTTGCGTAAGTTCCACTTCTGCAGAATGTCGGGGCCGGCTGAACTGTACTGCCTACACTAGCGATGAATCCGGAGGTCCTGTCCGATATACCCACGAACCCCAGTTTAAGCAGCGCTGCCATATGTGTATCATTTTTATACTATTATCTATATATTTTTCCTGACGAATAACATGCCTATTATTTTTACCAATTTTATAAGCAATTTTTTGTCTTAACATCATTTGTCTTAACAAATTCATGTAGCGTCTGTAGATTTTTTTCCAGCAAATAGCAGTATTATTAACAATATATAGTCCTACACTCTATAGCTTGTCTTCAAAATTATTAAAGCCATGTTCAAAAAACATGCACAGCATTAGTCTTCGATTAGTCATTCTTATGACTAGCGTGTCCCGATTTGCTGTTGGATTGGTATAATATGGCACTTGTTACAGCTCACAACACTAGTGCTAAATTGGTCATCTTACTACTGCTATACAAGCATGAAAAAAACAGCTATTTTATAGGAGGTGTGCAGAAATATAATACGTAGTATAATATTGGTTTGAAATATTATACCTGAAATCAAAATGAAAATTATGCTCAATCAAAATTTGATCACTATTTTCAACTCTGAAATGAATAAAAAAGCATTAAATATTCTTATTTAAACACGCTTCCATTTCATTGCGAGTTTAAATTGTCAGTATGCGGTAGAAAAGTAATTTTGATTTGACTGTACCTAGAAATTATTAAAATATTTTTCTTGTGTCTGTCTAAAAGTTTTGCATCAAATGTTTTATGTGACGAAATAAAAACTTTAAATTGTTGTTTTATGCTTACTAGTTTGTGTAAACTGGGTAAAGACATTATATTTCAGCATAAAACTGTTTATGAAACACATAATTTTTGTAACAAACCAGATTTATAGTGCGATTATATTATGATTCCTATATTTCCGTATTATTATAATAACCGCTACTCCTCACAAGATTGAGATGAAAACAACAGTATATAGTGGATTTAAAATAGACATATTTAATCCGAGTTCCTGCAAATTTGTTATTGAAATTAATTATTATTATTAAAATTAATCATATAAAATAAATCTGCCATTAACAATACGATTTTGGCGAATTAAAACGTATCACGTATAAAAAGCTGAAAGCTTTATAACAAGGCATTTCATATATGGTTATATTCTCGCGGCTCTCTAACGATAGCAGAAGAAAGACAAGGGGAAACAATAAGTATGTGTGGAGTGCGTAGAATAGACAGAGAAAAAAGAGAACGAAGTTGGACTTGATGGTATATTTATGTAGCGTAAAATGGATACCGTAATGCATCATTTCAATCTGATGATAAATCAGGATCAAAATAATTCCCTGTGTCCATAAATCGGCCAACTGTGAATTGTTAGAAATCGAAAGTCGTGAGTTTATTTTTCCGTATGGTTTTCTAACGTAATATAAAGGTTAGATTTACAGTAAACTCAACATTCAGTAGGGGAAACTGGGGTCCAGTTCTGTCAAAAAACTTTAGTCCGATACTGAGATACCAAACAGATCTTTGTACGCTGTGGTGTAAAAAGTTTCAACAATTTTTAAGCATAGGTTAAGATATCAATCAACAAGAAAATCTTATTCAAAAGTTCTACAACCTATACTTCCTGAAATTATTAACTTGTAACACTGTAATGGCTTCACCTCTATATTATTATTTTATTCTAAATAGTAGGCGCTATTCTGTATGATCATTGTTAAAATTAACAGCGCTGTTAAATTTGTGTCTCACTTTAACTTATGTAATGTTAAATTTGTAAAACAGACTTTTCTCCACACAGCAGATTGCTTTCTAGTTTTTAGACTATTTTTTGTATTTTTTTGTCGCACACATGCATGCTTTGTTAGAGATATTTAAAAAAAAATTACCTATCGTCATGTAACGATTCGAAATCATTACTATAAAATTTATACTGACGTTTACAGAAAGCTAGTATAGAACCAGAGGTCATCTTTAAGGTCTAAGCGTACTCCTATTTATTCAGGTTCAATTCATCTCCCAATCTACCCCATTGTCCATACCATAGTATATATTATAATATATGGAGTTAGATTCTAGTCGTATATAATGTTATATAAACTGTCTCTTTCTGTCTTTACTTGTATCTCTATTTTGTGTCTCTCTCGTGCACACATAGATACAGCATATTTGTATATATTCTCAAAGCCACACAATATATTTGAGCTCGTGGTTGAACCTCAACAATAAGTTCTGCCAGTCGGAAATATATGTATATCTCTATTTGTGCACCTACAATGTGTAACAAATATTCTGTTCTTATATCTTTAAAAATCGTCGAAAGATCGTGGTTGACTGCAGACAAAACTAAGAACAGTGTTGATTGCGTTTCGTTTCGACAGTACCGGAGTTAAGCAAAGGGCTTTTAAGAGTTTTTCAAAAGTGTTTGCAAAGAGTAATTAAAAATAGTGGCAAAATAAAACTTGTTTAAATTTATATTATTAACTCAATAATAATTAAATGAATGAATCATCTTAACAATATC
This sequence comes from Venustoraphidia nigricollis, assembly GCA_034508555.1. Taxonomy (NCBI): domain Eukaryota; kingdom Metazoa; phylum Arthropoda; class Insecta; order Raphidioptera; family Raphidiidae; genus Venustoraphidia; species Venustoraphidia nigricollis. Next base: position 11,605,589 of record JAVRKA010000009.1, read on the forward strand.
GCAATGTTTATATTTTTTCTGTTTGTTCTGTTTTAGGTACCCAATCTAAAATTTGTATTTGAACTCCTTCCTAGCACTGGCTTGCCAAGTTGGGTGGAAAAAATATCTTTTTATTATATAATTGTGAATATGATAAAATAATTAGTATTATGCAGTTTGAATGCCTTACTCTCTAATAATTAAAAACAAGATATTTTCAATTTTTATGAGATGTTCTGGTGTATTTTATGAAGAAGCCACAGTGCTTATGACCTAAACAAATTGAAAATCGGAAGTGGATATCGCGGCGCGGCAATGAGATCGAGAACACGAGATCGATAACAACATTACATTTTTAGGTTCGATCGAAATTAGTTTGATCAGTTATCGTCTATGAAAAATAATAACAGATAATCAGTTCTCAACAGCTGACCGCTTTTTACATATCATAACCGCGGTGTTGACATCAAATTTTACCCTGTCAATCGATTAACCAGCTTATTTAAGATCAAGGTTTAAACTATATCAATTTTTATACAACTTCATAGCTTCTAAACTAAACGAGATTCGCACTTGCGCCTTGGCCAAATCGAATCAGTGTACTTTTTTCTATCAGACGCGTTAGTGTTAAGAGTAATATTTGAAATTTCTTTTTTCCTCCAAATATCGCAAAGATTTTCATGTTTTCATGCGTGCAAATCTGCCATTTTTTTATTCTAAGCGCTTTTTGTTGGGCTTGATATTAACCGAATTTATAGAAGAAGTCAAGCTAAATGGATTTCGACCATCCGCAACTCTGTATTCCTTTTGGCTTATTAAATATTAATAAAAAAATGCGTAAGTGGCACATTTTCCGTCGTGTATCCACGAACCGACGGCACTCTTTTTTTTTTGGAAATTACACTAAATATACGTTACATTTACTTACATGAAAAAGGTTTTACTCAAAAACTGATATCAACGCGAACAAAGCCGCGGGTAAAGTCTAGTGTAGTTGGTAGTTGTTCAACTGTTACTGCTCTTGGTATAATCCGACGACTCACAACTGAAACTTAACAGTAAAGTTATATTTCGGCATAAAAAATTTGTAACATTTGTTGGTGCAATGTTGAGAAGCGAGAGATTACTGAGTTAGACACAGCATGAGACAAAACTACAATATGTAATACGTTACAACGGTTACAACGATACAACAATGTAAATGGGTCGACGGGGGAAAGGGGGGCAAAGCTGTGGGGCGCTTCTAAAGCTGATGTTGTCGAATAATGTTGTTGTCAAAGTTTGTTGTGAACAAGAAACTCGTACAGACTAGATAATGCTCTAATTATACATAAAGCTATTTATGCTAGAGTTTGCGGTGCCGATGTCGGTTTTAATTTGATTAATTAAACGATGACCAATAAAAAACCGAGATGTCGGCTGTTTTACAAAAAGACGTGGTCGGTTCGTGGACACGCGATGAAAGATATGATGGTCTCAAATGAATAAAGTTTAAAATTTACATATGCCCACACAAAAAACACCAAAATTATTAAATATAAAAAATATTATCAGAATTATTAAATTTATAATTGATATATGTAAAAAACAAAATTATTAAGTTAAAAATAATTAAATAAAAAATAAATAAGAAAGTTAGAACAAATTGGCAATATAATAATATATTCACTTAAAACTAAACTACATCACAAAACATCCATGACCAGAGGCACGATTCGAACCCACGACAGTCCGGTTAAGAAGCCAGCACGTTAAACACTGGACCACACTGCCCTTTAAAATTATTTTGATTTAATATGTAAAATTGTAACGAGAAAGATACGACTGGTGTCAATATCAGAGAAGCCGCAAGTAGAGGCTATTATTTTATAAAAATTACCAGCTTGTATTATAGTCCTCTTTACGGACATTTAAAGTGCTTTCATTTCTTAATTTTGTCGATAACGTACTTTGAAGAGACTAGAGATAAATATTTTGAATAAAGCTAATGATCCCGCATTAAATCAGATTTTAACCTAGCTCCCCGCCTCAGTAACATGTACCAAACAAGTTCGGTGGATCTATAACTGTGTTAAAGGAGATACTCATTTTTCTTTGTCATTTCAAGTCCATTAAACTGAAGACACCAGCACTTTTTACACAGTTTTGTAAAGAAATATTACTATATTACGCAAATAATATTATCCCATTACTTACCAGTCTAGTTTTAAAAAAGAGGTGCGTCGGTTCGTGGACACACGGCGGAAGCTATGCTCCTTACGCGTTTTATATTAATGTTTAAAATTTACGTATACGCCAAAAACGAGCGCGTGTACGCATGCACGCTTTTTGAATCTTTGGCGTGATTAAAAACTAGATTTAATATCCATGCTAAAAAATTATTGATATCAAATCTTCAAAAAGTTATAAGAATAATTTTTATACAAAATTAACCTCAAATATTTGAAAACAGTTTTAAAAATTTTTTTTGGTTTTGACTTATAATTAATCCATTGAGTAACCAAAAATGTGATTATATAAAATCCGCTGGATAAAGACTATTGGTTGGAATCAAACGCTATAGGCGAATAGTATGTTATATACTTTCCATATGACTGAAAGTGCATTGATTTCGTGTATCTGACATTTTAGTCTGAGCCTCTTATGGTCAACTTTATACTGTCAAAATTTCGTTAGCGCGACCAACTTCATACTGTCGAATTTTTGTTAGCTGTGCCCGCTCAACCACCGCTGCCTGCTAAAATTTTACACTCAATGCGCCAAAAAAGTGTAACTTAAAAAATAATAAAGTAAAATTTTGTATTTATTAATAAGAAATAAATAAAAAGTATTCATTAGTAACAACAAGTAAATATTAATTTATGCTAATTTAGGATTTGAACCTCAGAGGTTTTGACACCTTGTAAACATACGACGTAACGACCAGGGCTATCGATTGTCTTTGACTTGCGTCCTTAAAACATGTATATAAAATGCAGTTCTATTTTTGATAGCTAGACGTCTTTCACCCTTTCACAGGTAGAATAGACCAGTGTGAACGTAGTAAACCGAATGTTGATTTCGCCAATTACAGTATATTAAACCCTTTAGGGGTAATGGTACAAAAATCGATTTTATAAAACTTTCCAATAAATATTTCAACGCAACATGTGTCAAAGCACTTTAATACTCTGAAATAATGATAAAGTCGACATAGCAAAATCTGAAACCCTTGATTTATTTATCTACAGACATTATTTACGTCATTCAACACGTCAAATTTTAGTAATTAGGTATAAGTGACTGTTAAAACATTTATTTGTGAAATTCAGTAATAGAAACTTTTTCTTTTAGGATAAAACTGTCCATGTTTATATTATTTTGGCTATCACACGTACACAAGATTTTTTTCATGGTTGGGTGATAACGGGGTAATAAAATATTACAGAACGTAAAGGGTGTTCACTTAACTGTAATAACAAATCTCTGAATCTCACTCAGCGTTCAGGAGTACCACCTCCATGCGTGTACCCTTCGTTCACACATCCAGTTTTACCAACCTACCACACTATATCTCAGGAGCCTTTTGTTAGTAGAAAATATCACATTAATTTTTCTCTCTTGTATATTTTGACGTGCAAGATATATTCTTCTCATAAACAGGTCTTGCTTTTACATAGTCTCATGTTATGCCCCCCATTTTTTTATAATATAATAATACACATGCTTTTCATATTTCCCAGCTAAGAAAATGAAAACATACCTATTTAATAGTTGTATTAGAGTAGTATCCATTTATAAGAACAGTGGCAAGAGAGAGAGAGAGATAATAGATTCATACGCTCAGTCTACAGTCCCTCTCTCTCGCCACTCTTTTTATAAATGGATTCTACTATACATGTTGAATAAAAAATTTTCTTGAATACCGAGTCCGCAACAATAGCTTGGAAATATTTTTTTGCGTGAAGACATAATTAAATTGTGTAATACTTTCATGACCTTTAATGTCCTTAGTTCTAGCCCGAGAACTTGTAAAAGTGTCATTTGGATTTTCAATTTATCATTAAACAATAATAAATTGAAAAGATGAATGGATGCTAGGCGCAAATAAGTTTGACTGTTGGTGACTATATAAAATTTACAAAATCTACAATTTTTAACAATGTAATCTTATTCGAAAATCGGTGTACATAGAACTAAAAGAATATGAAAAAAAAATTCCCAATCCAATTAATAAATTTAATAACCAAAAGAATAGTAAACTTGCTTGGTAAATTGACTGATTGGACCGAGAAAATCTTTTCCATTATTTTTAATTAAGTTTTTTCTATGAAATAATGTATTGTATGAACCGATCAAGTGTTTGTCGGATATGTTACCGGGATTCCAAAATTAATCACGTGATTTAGAAGTCTTTAACGTTTTGAAAGATTTGTCTACCGTTTAATTTTTTTTGTAATTGTTATTACTATGTATTTATTTTTTTATTAGTAGTGCAAATATAAAAGACATCAGTTCTCTCCTATGACATTTTACCAAATTTGCTTTTAAATTTTACGAGCTATGCTGTTGAAACAGATGAAAATTTATAAGAATTGCTGCAGTGAGAAAAAACGTGAATTGGTTTGAAGCAAACAAATATAATATGATGTTTGTGCCTATTGATCGTAACAAAAATTGTTTGAGGCAAACAAATATTGTTTGGCTCAATAAATTATTTGATCTAATAGACACGAATAAATATTTGTTTGCTTCAAACAAGTTTTGTTTGATAAAAAAAAAAAATATATATATATATATATATAAATATATATATATATATATATATATATATATATATATGTATATATATATATATATATATATATATATATATATATATATATATACGATCAAATAAGCGCAAACAAATATTTTTGTAGTGACCGCTAAACTCTAAAAATCATTGTCCACAGGTAAGTTGTCCGAAAACTGGTCTATTTACCCTACATTATTTAGCTCTGGAACTCATTTAAATAAAATGTAGTCAACTACATACGTACGAATATAACTAGAATATACCAATGGAGAATTCGTTTGCATTGTTTCACACATAGCGGTATGCCGCGCTTAAATATAATACAAAACAAATAATTTGTAATATGCATATGTGATATTTTAACAAGCAACCAGTTATATTTTAATACCGCAATTTGGCATCGTGTCCTGGGATTTGAACTAGATATGAAGTTAACGATTAATTAAAACAAATGAATTAGCTGTGAAATATATTTAAGGACAGAAATATCTCAAAGGATTCGTTCCAGATTTTTTTAGGATTGTAATTTACGTTACGAATAAATAATACAATTTTTTTTTGAGAATGTTCCGGAAGCTTTTTCTACAAAAACAAATTTCCCGGGAGCGTGCACTATGCTGTTTAATTGTTAATACAGAAATAATCTCTCTACGGAGATAAGCCATCGTATGATTCAATCATAAATTATACATATGTAAATTTAATATCAGAAGAAAAATTATCAACTACTGCAAAAAAAATTAAGACCATAGTCATTTTGAGTTATAAATTACTTTAAGTTGAATAGATTATTAAATGATTTTCTAACAAAACTCATTAATTATTTAAATGCATAATTTTTGCAATATGATCGTCTACTTTGTTAGCTACTAATGAACAAGTTTAGCTACGACTGCGAAAGTTTTAAAAGCTTTTTGCGTGGTTTAAATTTCTAAATGTTCGCCATTTTAAAACAAAGTATTTTAACGTAAATTGTAGTAACGTATTGCCAGCAAAAAGAGAGAGTACTCATTTATTTAGACTTTAAACAACAAATTTAAACATTATTTTGTATAGTATGTTCATTTGCATGTCTTTAGGAGCAAACAAATTTTATACAAGGTGTTAAAACACAATAAAATTACATGCTCTGGAATTAAAAACAACAAAAAAGTGTGTTGTCAGCTCAGTATTTCTGTTTTTCGGGACATATGAAAATTATTTAAATAAAGTTAAAAATAATATCTAATTTTTGCAAAATTTTTGCTATTATAAATGCTTATTACAAATAAACATTATTGTGTAAATTACTTATTTCTGAAAACTTTGGACGAGAATTTTAAATAGTTTAAACTATTTATATACCTATAATAATTTTTAATGCCTATACACAATTGAAATATTTAACAAAGCATAGGTTTGACCAAAAACTGTTTAACAAATTTAAATAATTTTTTTTAATGTGTATATGATTTAAGATGTGCTATAGACTAAGCTTTATTCTACTATTTTAGCGCAAAGTTAATTTAATCTAATTTACTTTTTGGCATATATTTCTATACAGATACTTACTTGAAATTGTAACTTGTTTCAAGACAGACCGACATTCCCTCTGCTCACGCGCCTGTCTTATAGGTTACCGATATATATAAGTCGCGACTTCTAACTTCACACGATGTGCAGTATTCTAGTGTTCCTGTCCTGAGACTTTTTTTGACTTCCACGAAAACCAAGATAAAATATGTGAGATGGTTTCAGACTATATCTCATTAAGCCCTCATAACATGGGGCTGTTATAGCCGAGCAACGCCGAAATAATACGGCTATAGTCCATTAAAAAAGTCTGCGACAGCTATCTTTTATCTGTCTACAAATCCGGGCGAAGCCGGACCAGGCTGCTATTGTTGGTTAAATTAATATTATGCATTTAAAATTTTGGAGAAACACGTGTTAATATATTAAAATGTACAACAAATGAAAAATTTAATTGTTACTATTCCGTATATTACAGCCTGGGAACTGAGAGTTTATTATTATTATTATAACAATAGAATTTAATGAATCTAGAGAAGTTTCTAAACTCTGTATAACTGCTATAATGTAATCCCAGGTAGATTTATTGTTAGTAGATGTAGCTGATGCGTCTGGACGTTAGAGGTGTAGAATATACTGAAGCACTTTAGCTAAGTTACTTTTAGATGAAACATTTTATGGCCGTATGTTTTATTAAAGCGACGAAAATGTGTCTCTGAAAGGCTGGCTCTCACGGCCTAAAAATGAGACGCGCTTCTATATACAATTTAATAATGGAAATTATAAATGTTATTTTTCACTCACTTGCCTAAAATAACGATTGAAATTTCTTTTAAGTAATACTATTAATTCAAAGAAACATAAAGTAATGACATTATTGCTGGGTTGAAAAAAGAATTATTAAGAAATTGAAATAACCTTAGACTGTGTTATACGTGTAGAAGCAGTTTAACGTTTTTGTGTAACTTCCTGTCGTATAGATTGCTTTTGAAGGTAAAGTTTGATCAACATGTGTATAAAAATGTTGTTTCGAAGTGAAAATTGTACAAAATAATATTTTTTCTTATAAGAAAACAACGTGAATCGGCTTCAAAGACCATTACCACTACATAAAAAAATTGCAGTAGTAAATACGTTATATAACTTACATGATAGCGGTTATAAAACAGTATAAGTAAGTGTATATACTTTAAAAAAAATATCCTTTCAATCGATCAGTTTTTTTCGAGCAGGATCTAAGATAATTTTCCGACAATTTTTTTTGCATTAGTATTATTATTCGTGTGACTGTTAAAACTCCCTCATCTCTCTTTTTTTCCACAATGTCACAGCTCGTACATAATAATTGCATTCACGTTCTAAATACATAAACTACTATTGGCTGTGGATCTATATTGCATATAACGTGTCGTTATATATAATGCGAAGGTATCTATGGTACCGGAAAATCATATTTTGTCTAGAAATTGAAGACTAAAAACCTGCTGGAGTATACAAACGCCTCGTGGAATGTCTTTTTTGTACGACTCTCAAATGTGGTGGAAGAGCGGGTTCATATGGTTGAGGTGCGGGTACATGGTCCGTTCATAAAAAAGATCCACTTGTGTAAGGGATTTAATTACTTACTGTACCCCATAAAAACTATATACGAAATTAAACCGTACTAAATAACGCGTCTTTTAAGATATATGGAAAAAATACAGACTGTTTCACTTCGAAGTAGCAGCGGTCAGAAACACATTAACCTTAGATTGTAACCATAATTTACAATTTTTATACATGTAGGAACAGTCTAATGTTGTGGTGGAACATTAGATTGTACTCACACAAAAATAAATGACTGGACTATATTGAAAAAGATCGCTTTTCAAGTTATATTTCAATCAAAATACGTAGAAAAATGTTATTTAAAAGAGAAAAATTACAAGAGAACTATGTTAAATACATGTGTAGACAATTAAAAAAATGTCTTACTCAATTAATTATTTTGCGAGCAGAATGGATTTTCAATTCTACTATGCTTTTCTTATGAGTGGTGATAATCAAAGGTCATTGTGAAAACAGAAGTACTGATTATCCTTCTGTAACACATCATCATTTTTTTCTGTAATAAAAGTTGATGAAATATTTAAAAAATCGAAGCAATGAAAGAATCTGTGAAGTGAAATAATTTACTAAATTTGCAGTGTTAATTAATATGTGACGTCAGTATAATAATAAGTAAACTAAAGTTGATATCAACAAAGTACTTTTAGTTACTATTATACTTGTTAATGACGTCCTGTATTATTTAAATAGTATGCACTTCAATGGACAGCTTAATGTTTCGCATATTCTAGAGTTTTGTTGAAATTGAAGTATACTTTTATGTTGCATAATAAAAAGATTTATATTATTTAAATTATATGTAAGTAACGGATTATAACAACGTTGCAAAATTTTTCTTTTTAAATATCTTTAATTTTAAAACGTGCACATTGAAAAAATTTGGTCCACCTACTGTAAACTGCTTTTCAAAATGATTCCCTCTTCCCATCTTCGGCATTATCCGTTTAATGTTAGTATGTCTATTAGTTTGGTTTGGTCATAACAGCATAGTGTATGCTAAGCATATAATATTGTAAAGTACGGACGGTTACAGCGGTCCATCTTAATTATTCGTGCCACAAATGGCTCGGTCGCTACCACTACATCTTATTTGTCCACTGGTAATCGCATTTATAAACTGACGAAACGACAGTAATAGTAAAAACTATTGGTCTAAATTATAGTACAAACGTCGGAAATCAACATTCAATCTCTTTTTATTTTATTTTTTATTGCTAACGTTTCTTATTAAAATTCAGTGATGAAAATTCTAAAGTATGAAATTTTGAACGATTTTTGTTTTAGTTTTAAGATGAAAGATAATAACTTTCAATGGCGCATTGATATCCGTCGAACTGTATATTTTTAAAACATGACGTCTATCTTGGTTTAATTAACGCCGTTGTACGGTACTTCGTTGCGGCAACCATAGTATGTACAGTTATTGTGAACTGACCTTAATGCAAATAAAGCCTACATATTTTAGTTCTGAATTCTTTGAATACGCTCTACATTGTTTAAATGCAGATGTTTCATTTCATTTACGACTACTAACGTATAATAATATTACCATTATTATGAAGTTGTGTTAATGTAATAAAAGTTTACATTTGTTGTTCTTTCTACACTAAATATTTTTGAAACATGGACATTTTAATTTGATTTACGAATGTCGTAACGTCTTATTAACATTACCGTTATGTGAACTGCAGTTAATGCAAAAAAAGTCTTCATATGGTGTTTCTAAATTCGTTGGCATAATTTAAAAACGCATATGTGTTAATTTTGAATAACGACTGCCATTTTTATTTGCAGTAGCAATAACATTGCCGTTAATGTGAACTGCAGTTATATGGTAAGCAAAGCCTTCATATGATGTTCTTAAATTCGTTGACACAATTTTAAAACACAGTTATGCTAATTTTGATTTACGGCTGTCGTTCTTATTTGCAGCAACACTAACAACATCGTTATTGTGAACTGCAGTTAGCGCAATCAAAGCCTTCATATTATGTTGTCTTTAAATTCATTGCCATAATTTTAAAACACAGATGCGTTTATTATGATTAAACGACTGCTTTAAGTTCTTTGCGGCAACAATAACATTACCATTATTGTGAAGCGAAGTTAATGCAAATAAAACCTTCATATTTTATTCTTACATTCGTCGCACTGTACGGCGTATTTTTTACATACTAATGTCTTGATTACACTAACGTTACGGCCGTAAGCAGAGCGTGTTTGTACCATTGACCAGATGATTTAGTGTACCCACTTCTTTATGGGGTCATAAAATGGCACCGTATATTATATTACATTATATTATTACAGAGTTGCGTCAAAATAAAATTGTAACGTTAAGACATCAGCGACTCGTGAATAATTATGTAGGCTTTATCATTATTTAAATAAACAGTGTAAGCTAGCGCATTGTAGAGATGGTGTAGACAGAGTGTTCTCAATTAACGAAAACTGCTATTTTAGATAAAAAATACACGGCGATAATTTTGAATAATTATCTTGATCATAGAAGTATAATTACTAAAATATACTTACTTTTTTATAGAGAGATGAAATGAAGGAATCAGGCTGGAAAACCCCTTACAGTTAAAAACCGGTTAGTTTTCTTTACTACGTTATAAACATTTTTGTCGTTATTATAAATGTTAAAAATTGCATTTTACTTATTGCACAAATCAAATTTATAATGTAAAAAGTGAATGCATGCAATTATTTTATCATTTCGTCTTCCATCATGAACAAAATAAGAATAATCAAGTCTTATGCACAATCCAAAAAAAAAACAGGAAAAAATATAAAAGTGTCGTTAAAAATGTTTATCACGCGAACCATGAACCCGGGTAAAATCTGCTCACGTGCACTTTGAACTCTTCTCTTACCAACGACGTAATGTGCAACATTGATTTGCATTAAACAATCAGCGCATTATTTCCAAGATGACAGTTACCGAGACATAGAATGTAGGATACCATCAATTGTGACAAGTTTGTGCGTTTTTTACACTATAGTGGGTGCTAAAAACCCTGGTTCATTCACGCCGGGTTAAATTAGTTATTGTTGACACGCACGCCACTGTATATTCTTACCGTATTGCAGTGCCAACACTAAAGTGTTAATTTCTTTGTGCGGTTTGCAGTAGACGCCGTTGGTCGACGGTGCCGGTTTCACGTTCTGTCGAGGCGTTGACACGGATCTCGGAGGCTCCGAGGCACAGCAGCTTTTAAATGAGAATGTAGCGTGTGGAGGTACACTAAAGCTTGTCTGTACTGTACATTAAACACTTTTATGATGTCTCGTTAAGATTTTACTTGATTTTATGATCTCGGCCCGTTGAACTCCACTGATGACATCTTTTGTTTCTCTAACGGTACTAATGGTTTAATTATCATTTACTTATCCCTTCGCCTTTTTAAATGTTAATTTATTATCGTTCAACGAAAGTTTATGTTTTTGATTTATTTACAGTTTGAAGTTAACTGATTTCCATGAAAGCCTGAAGAATATTAATTTTTAATGGTCTTATAAATTAGCATGTTCGTGGTTTTATTGTTGCTGATATTAAACTATGACTGAAAAAATTTATAAGCAGTAGGATAGTTATAATTTGTTACAATTGTTAAAAAATTGTTACAATGCTAGGTTAGAAAAATTTATTTTAAATAACTGTCACCGTCGGAACTTAAACCCGAACCTTTCCACTGTCACGATGGGATAAGTTATCAGTTACTCTACAGTGACATACCTAAACCGACAATCTTTCTCATATTTAAAGCATATTTGTAACTGTTATTTCACATCATACAAGAGCTAACTTTTGTTTTAGGTACCGCTTCTCAATAATGGGAGTTTTGGGTGAATCAAAGATGAAAATTTCCATTTTTTAATCAATTCCTAAAGTAACTGATAACTTATTCTGTCGCGTAAGTGTTAAGACTTGGGTTTAAGTCCCGATGGTGACAGTTTGAAGATAAGTTTTTCTAACATAGCGTTGTCACAATGAGTGTTTCTTAACAACTATCCTACAGTTTGCTAATTTAGTCTTACGAAGTATATCGGAGTAAACATTTTACTATTATTATCATTTATTAGATTTACTGGTGTACATAGGCGCTTTCACGTTTGTGGCGCCTGGAAACAAATTGAATAAATGTGCATCTAAATAATATTTAATATTTGTTTGAAAACTGTACTTGGGAGTGATGTTGTCAATATGTTGTTAGTTATATATTTTTTTTCAAATAATAATTGAACTTTCGAACTTAGGAGCTCTGAATATCGCACATCGTTCTAAAATGTCCCTGGTAGCGCATTTTAAACATTTTTAAAATTTGCTGCATTGGTACAGAAAAATAAAACCAAATATTTCCTTAAAAAAATACAAAATTATTGAAATTATTTATCGAAATGCCACTAAATTTTCAATTTGTTATTAAAAATAATAATTGGTACTAAGCTCAGATGAATCCAGAAATCGGTAGCTTTAAAAATGTAATAGGAACTAGAAATATAATGCTTCTTTGACATAATAAAATTTCCCTCTTTTATTGCTGCAGGTAAAATTATTATTATCTTTTGATTTTTTAATCACGAATTCATTGTGTTTTTAATGTAGTTAAGTTTTATTTTAATATGAAATTTAAAACGTCAGCCTTTGTGTTAAATAAAATTTAATCTACGGAATTTTTAGACATTGAAATGTTCAAAAACAAATATCCTGAAAACATGTTTTTAATTTTTAATCATTTCTATCAGAGAGACAGAGAGAGAAAGAGAGAGACAGAGACTATTCCATAACAAAACAAACCAAAATATAGTACAACGCACAGTGATTCGAATTTAATCTGATATGAAACTTCATATGTTTTCTTAATTGTCTCAATCTTTAACAAAATATTAATCTTGAAAATGTTTTAAGTGTAACCTGCATAAAAACATTCAGTCTGATCTTCTGTACCTTTACTTAAAATAAAATAACTGGAAAATATGTAAGGTAAAAGTTACAAAATATTTAGGGGTGTTTCAGGGGTAGGTTTTAAAAGTATTCTCTATAAATTTACGTAATCGATTCTTATCGATACGCAATCTAAATTGTATATTAAGTAGCTGTTTCGCTCTAATTACACGAAATTTTGAGAAAATAATACGTGATTAAAAAATTTCTTCAGACTACAACATTTTTGAGAAAAGCTTACAAAGTTCCACTTCATTCGAACCACTGTGCATAGCTATTATAAATATGGGAGTGAGAAATATGTTTGATAATAGACTAGTCTATTAAAGAAAATTTCATTCATCATCTTCTAGAAGAGTAACCATTTCTATAGGTAGACAAAAACACACACTGTGTATTGAAGAGAAGTAAGAATGAAAATAAATTATTAACTAAGTATGTAGAATCTTGGCGAGAAGAAATGAACGCTCGAGGGTTGGGTAACAAATACAGTATCGGCTAAATAAATTTAGAGGATGATTTGCATGAAAGAACACTATTATTTTTGATTTTCCAAAAAATATCTCGTTTAAAGCTTACTTAATATATCAAAATTATTTAAACCCAATGTTAAAATTAATTCTTAAAAAGATCTTATTCTTGTTTGCAGTTTTTATATAGGTATGCAGGAACGGTTTAGAGAACATTTTGGTGTAATGAAAAAAAAAAAACCTATGAGCATCATTCACATAAAATCACGGGGAAGTGAAATTCTTTAGTTATGAACCAGTTAATTGGTGCGTTATCCATTTTGCGTTAAGATTTCATTTAGACTTCCTCGCCGTTAAATTATTTCTTATTCAACGATTTACTAATATATATTTTGACATCGTTGAGACATTTCTCTTTTTTTTGCTTTTTTCCGCACTTTTGAATCATTTCCCTTTGAATTGTGCGCTACTACGGTTTCCCTTACATTCCCTCACCACTGAATAATTTTCTTTTTAATTTGAATTTGAATTATTTCTCCTTGAATTTTGAGTTACTATGGTTTTTCTTACGTTTGCCCGCCGTTGAATCATTTCCCCTTTGACGTCACAGGAAATTTCAAGCAGATACGTCGCTAAATAATTTTAACTAAAAACGATTTAGCCAGTGATGTATGTCGCAGCGCGATACAAGTTACCGGGCGTCGCTGTTACCGCTGTATGAAGTGAAAGAGCAAAGGCTTAAGCTAGCTATTTTCTCAAAGCGTCCGCACGTACAATGAAATAAATGAAACCTTATTGGCTAGCTTAGTGTGAGCGGAAAATAAGTACAGAACGGTTCGTCCACAATACGAAGGCTTTACAACACATCTCTGGCTGTAATTAATTCTTTGTTCTATAATTATGTTTAATTGTGTTATATTAAATCCGATTGAATTACTTTATCTCGGAAATTAATTTTCACTTCATATATAATTGTAACATTCATTATCAAGCAAAATGTCTGCGACAACCCTTAATAACGTCACCGTAAAGCGGCTTACCTACCTGTTTTATACGAAATGGCATCGTGAAGCTATGACCTATAAATATTTTTTGCACGCCCTCTTATATAATAGCTGCTTTTTATGCCTGTATAGCGGTCGTGAATGACACATTTAACACAAGTGATGTAAAATTGTAAAGAAATTATTACAGAATGTTCTTAATTTGCTGAAGGATAACTTAGCTGACTATATAAAACTAAACATTTAATCTAAAAAAACTAAAAATGACTAATTACCCTTGGAAAAGTATCTAGAAATATAGTCTTTTTACTGTTGATGAATAAACGGAGTTGATATACCTGCTGTGAAGCAGTGATGCCAGCTTGGGGGTTTTCCCCCTAAATTTGGGGGGAAAAATCTATACAGGGAGTTTTTAGGGAGAAGAATTTTTGGGGGTAATTTTAGGGATAAAATTTCAATTGTGTATTTTGTCTTTTTTTATTGAATTGCACTAATCTCCATACATACTTATATTCAATACTTATATTCAATAAAAGCTTATAAAAAATTAAATGAGTATTGTGATTTGTTTTATCGTATTAAAAAAGATATACTTTTGTTGGGGAGTTTTAGTTTGAATTTAGTGGGTTTTGAAATTGCTTTAGGGAGAAAGTTTTTAAAGAGTTGGCGACACTGCTCTGAAGAGTTAAAACTAACTTTCAAGCACATAATAAATCAGTTCAACGAAAATTTTTAATAACGCGAAACTAAAAATTAATCAAATAGGTATGATAGTTGCTATTGAAAGTTTGTAGTAAAGTATTAAATTAAGAAAGTTGAACGTAAATTTAAAATTCAAGTGGTGTATGGCGTTTCAATCAATTTGGATAAGTTTAGGAACTTACTGGAAATTTCATATTTTACAAATATGATAGGTATAGTCACTTTTTACTAGCTGCAAAAACTACTGCAAAGTATAAAGAGTTATCGTTTATTCTTGAAGAGGATATTTATATTGGAAGGTCTATTTTTTCTTGAATTATTAATCGTTCACAATCACGTATTTAGATACCAGAATAATTCTATATTTGAAATTACATTAAAAATAACACACGTTTGGGAATTTCTTTCTTGTACAACAAGCTTTCTAAAAATTCTCAACAGAATTGTTTTCTTATCGATTTGTAACATAGATTCCAACGATGAAAACAAAAATGTTAGACGAGCTCTTTATCTTGCAATTTTTTTGCATACCTGGCAGACCTTCGAAGAGAGACCTGCCAAAACAATTTACAAGGCAGATGATGATAATTATAAACACTTAATAGTTTTCACGATGATTACTTTACTGTAGCACCGCGCCGGTTAATTTAGGTACTGTAATCGAATTGTAATCATTAAATCAATACAGTTTTGTTTCATTCCGTTCATCGTACTTAATCTTGATAAGCGAGTTTAAACAGTGAACTAGCGGTGACCTCTAAGACACACTGCGGTGATAAAGTGAGCAAGGAAAGGACTGCGGCAAGGATCGAACGGACTCCACTGGGTGGAGGTGACGAGGGGGCGGCGTCTTGTATTTGTGACCCTTTTACCTACATACAATGTCTACATAGTTGATGCTATCGAAATTCACACACCACTAAGCGCACTTTAATCTTTCAAATGATCAAAGGGATGATCTTGATCTGAAAAACAGTTTTGGCACGTAAAATAATTGTACATTTATTTTCAATACGCTGTTTCGCCTATCAAAATTTCCTAATTTAACAGTAGGTACACATTATTCTTTATAGATAAACAAATAATCTAAACCAAATATTTCGTTCTTATAGTTCATTTCAAACGACGAAGCTTAGACGCCCTGTGTTGGCGTTACTTTTCGTGTATAGATAAAGAGCGGTATGTCTATGGAAAAAGAAGTATATACGTCTAGCACATAATTCAAGTCAGAGATCAGTGAGCGTGTTTCAACTATAGACAGCTGAAGCTGTCCAGCGATGAAGTATCTCCGTAGCTGAATAATTCCATGTTTAAAACTTAATTAAAAATACACACATTTGGGAATCTTTTTATTGTAGGAAAAGTTTCCAAATAATGTTCAAAAAATTGTTTTATTATTTATTTGTAACATAGAATCCAACTCTAAAAAAATGTGAAACGAGCACATTGCGATGTTTTTGAAAATATTGTCATCTGTAAAAGTTTTTTTTTAATTGATCCTAAAAACCGTTCAAGTACTACGGGTTTTAGATGGGAGGAAGACTAGATTTATTTTCAAGCACTGGCCAAAGCGCGGCCAAAATCTAAGTCTACTCCTGGACCGTTTATGCGGTCCTGTTTTCTTGTGTTATAGTTTGTGATTATTGGGAATACTCCATGTCCATTTACTACATACCTCCACATGCATGGGGTAAGACCAACTCTCTCCACCTGCATCTCCCACATCCTTTCACATATTTGATTTCACCAACACATTGACCAATATAGAACGTAACTAACGGCTGAACATGCAATGGAATGCCTGAAGATTAAGGAAATAGTCTGAATAGCACATTACTTTGCGCTTTCTACAAATCAGAAGCATTTAAACTGAACTCGGAAAAAGGTTAAGCGACTTAAGTTAGTTTATTATCTATGAATTATGAAATAAGTGGTTATATTTAAGAATGAAAGAAAAACTCTCTAGAAAATAAAAATTAACATTCTTTCTGTATTTTGTCCAATATATACAGTATATTAAAAATGTATTGTTTTAAAGTTTTAAAGATTCCTCAGATCGTAAAATATGCTGTCAGGAAATTGCGAACTAGGGTCGAATCATTCATTTTATTAGCTATGATTAAGCATTAAGCTTCACAAAATTTAGCTAACTGCTTAAAAATTTCAAAAGCATAGATGTTTGCCCTAAGAATTGAATCAGAAAACATGATATGCGTTAATATATCTTCAGAGCACGTGTTGATATTTCGGATTACGGGATTACACTTTGAAGTTTTTTCTTTACAAACTTATGTTAAAAATAGTGACAAATTTGGCTTGCTTAATAATTTTTTTCTGTACAAAAATCTGTATAAAACTTATGCTAATTTTCTCGTTTTTATTTTAATATGCAAAAACTTGGCTAAAGGTCATATGAGAAGAATGGTACATATTTATAGTTTATTTTCAAGCGTTAACGTCAAAAATTGAATAAGATTTTTCATAGAAAATTTGAGTAAGTACACACACACACACATCCAAGATAAAACTATGTGGTTGAAAAAGGAGGCATATGGAACAGCTATTACACAGTCACCTTAAATCCATCATGACAACAAATTATATTTGGTGTATTTACGAGTTCTTATTTCACAATTTTTACAAGCGCCGGAAATATAAAATAACCATAGCGCACATAAAGTTGCACTAGCATCGGTCAAAATATTGATTTCAAGAGGGTAAAAAGAAGGGAAAAAAACGATGTGTTAGATACGTCCTTTTGCCATATTATATAGGATAGCGGTCAGTGGCACAGAATAGCAATAAAATATCGGATGAGAAGACCGCAACACTACGTGTTTGGAAAATTCCTATATTCCTCGTCGACGAGCAAAAAATAACATTTCATAATAAACTGTCTCATTTAACGCCTCGTTCTTATGACGTGCGTCACATAATGTAATACAAAACACTGGTCGTTGGGGCGGAGCCCGTGGGCTCTGTCTTCGCCATGCATTCCAACTGACAGACGTAACGCTGGTCCCCGAAGCGCTCTTTTCTTCATGTCATGTCTTATTTAGTTTGTGTTATTACTGTTTGTCTTTGAAAAGATTTGTGTTGAAATATCACTCTAATTACGTGTTGTTAACTTATCCAAGAAATCTCGCTTATATTGCTTTTCAAAACGTGTAACGAATGTCTTGCTTGCTTAGAACGAATTTCTTTGCAAAACTTTCATGAAAAAATAAATAGAATAATGAACCATTTTCAAAAGTATGTATAGATACTATTATAATGGATACATTACTCTTCTGCGCATGCATCGTACAATAAGGCTCTTTATATTTGCATTTAAAACATTTTACCAAAATTTGGTTAGACCAGTATCGTGCTCACAGAAAAACAGACGAGCTGACTTTCCAAAAATATGTTTTTTGTAATCACGGAACTTCAAAACGTAATTTTTTTTAAATTTTCAATAAGTGAATTTTGACCTAATTTAGTACCATGTGACATAAACTGTTGAAATGTGTTGATTGGGTCTTAGTCTATGATAATAATTAGCGTTCTTTTAATTTGTTCGAGTATTTCATAGAACAAATAGTCTTTGATATAATATTACAAGAGGAATATTCAATATTCATATTTGCTACTATAATAACGCTTTCGTAATTAGTCTATATATAGGAAAACTATCGGAAACTTTGCAGATACACGGTAATTGGTACTAATATTGTAAAGAGGAAAACTTTGTTTGAAGCAGGAAATCTCAGGAACTAATGAACATGTTCCAAACATTTTTTTCACCGTTCAAAAGTCAATTCCTTCCCCAGTGACATGGGCTAACATTATTACACTACAATAAAAATGGACTAAGCAATAAGTTAGTCGGGTACTCCGCTTACTATTTAAGCTAAATATGCTGACTAAACTATGAAAGAGACAGTAAAGCTATATGATAAAAAATATTTGTTGTCTTATTTCCCTGCTAAACCAAATTCCGAATGGATAGCTAGTTTTTTATAAAGGGGAAAATTATTATTAAGTAATAATAAAACTTTAAAAAGTTTCGGGGTTGACTTTTGACAATAACATTAATTTTTTTCTTTTAGTTATGACTAGTAGGCCGGTCTGGCTTTACACAGATTTATAGATTGCCTATTAGATATTTAATTGGATAAAGTTTAATAATGATGGTCAAAGTAGTTCGCAAGTTTCGCCAAGCACGCAAACCATAATTAAACAATCATTATTTTGTTGCGAGTAATTTTTAAATATCTTCTGAGATATTCATTTAAATAATATGTATATAGGTCAATTTTTGTTTACATTAAATGCCTAAGATAACTAACATATTGGACAAGAATTAATATCAGTAGCTTCGGAAATAACTCATAATTTTTAATCAAATTTTTGAAAAATAAAAATGCTTACTCTGTAGAAGATAAACACATGCTATCGAGGACTCTTCTATAAACCTTATTAAGACTACAATTCTGTGGTATACTAATTTAATGTACTTGTTATGGTTAGACACTGTAAGCCATATAAGCGTCTTTTTACGATTTGATTACATAACATCGAGATTTGTCTAGTATCTTTAATATGAATGTATTATACATACAATCCGGAAGAAATTCTCTAAATGACGGCTAAAACCGCATCAAAATCTATCGTGTAGTTTAGAACTAAATGAACAAATAGACAGACGCGGATAGTGACTTTGTTTTATACTATTTAGAGATTTCGTTTTAGATACAAATATCTTTTGATGACTGATTCCAGATTAGTATGTTTAGTAAAATAGACTTTTTAATTGCATAATTTGTGTTTGAATGTAAAAAAGAGGAACAATTTTTTCTTCAAAAGGTTTACTGCGATCGTCGGAATTGCAAGCCAACGTACATGTCATACATATTGCCGCTGTCCAGGTTCCCCAGGATGTCGTTCACGCGCCTCCTCGTTTTATCCCAAAGGACGAGATTTTGTTACATATGAGTGTCCCCTGACGGCAGCAAATTCAAAAATGTTACCGCCCACGTCTACTGTTGCAAGTTCATTTTCTTAAAAAAAAACGTTAAAGGATACACCGAGATAAAGTCGAATATTCCTAAACATACTTTTATAGATACTGTGTTGAACAAAATTTACTTTCATTTTTTATGTTTAGTTATTTTTGATTTATTTGGTTTATTGTTTGATTGTTTAGTAACGTATTTGATATATGGCAAGGGCGTCGCCAGCCTTTGAGCCAGAGGGGGGCAGAAAGAAAAGAAAAAAAACAAAAATTTCAGATTTGTGATGGTTAAGATATATAAACATATTTATTGAATTCAAAGTACGCGCGTTGTTTCAAAGAAAATGTAGAATTTTGTGGCGGTAGTTGGTTCATTTTTATCCATAAATTTGATTTTAGTTTCAGAGTGATTCTGCTGAACGCTACAATTTATTACTTACTTATTCTGTGACATTAGGTAGGAAAAGTTATAACTTAAAAAAATCCCGAGCCTCTAGGTAGGGGCAGCTTCCCCTACCTGCCCTCCCCCTTGGCGACGCCCCTGATATATGGTTATTTTTCATTTTTAAACTTCACTTTTTATGTTTTAAGAATTATTAGAACTTACAACAAAAGTGTGCTTAAAATTATTTTGAAATTACGGTATAATAACCATTAATACGAGTTAAGGCTCTGAATTTAAGCCCAAAATAGAACTTCGGCTGTCAACTGATTATAGACTTATTCGTCAACATTCTGCAAAAATTCTTTCTCTATAAGGAAGATAAAAAACAGATCTAGGTCTCTAATGGACTACTTTTGTAATTTATGTACGATTTACTGGAAAAAAGTTGGCATTAATTGTGCCAAAAAAACACACGTTTTCAATGTCACACTACGACCTTATTCGTACTTATTTCACAAAACTGTTCCATCACAAACCTAAAGTGAATCTTCATTTTTCAGAAAAGTTTTTTAAATCTTCAAAATATTTCCAAAAATTAGAGTAATAGCTTCGGATGATTAGAGCGAGACAGAGATAAAGAAGGTCACAACCACAATATGTCTTTTGCCTACCTCGCCTCTTACAGCTGGGTCTCAACACAAACTGTGTGAAAGTGATCCAACACTGTTAATACCATATAAATTAATCTCTGGGATATAAATTCACGGTATATAATTCCATAGCTTTGAGTTTGATTTGAAACTGGATTTTGGTTTCGACGTGTATAATCAGCCAATAATTTTGTAAACAAAATAAATCAAAATATTATTAATAAACTATCAAGGCAGGATTTCCTTTAAGTTACTTTTTTTATGAAATTTCATTCTCTTTATACATTTTGCATACGATATCAATTTTAATTTAATAAAATTAAATTTCTGTCGACCTTGCGACTATTTAGAAATATACGCTGCATTTCAGCACAAAAGTTTACTATGCGCTGTCTAGAATAGGCATAGATACAGCAGTCACTGAAGTATAGATACATTTTGGAGCCAGTGCGCGTTCGAACAATAAGGTCATCACGGCTATAATAGAATGGAATGTGTTTCCCGTTGGCAAGCGTATATAGGCGTTGTGCGTAGAACGACAGTCGATCGGACAGACCTGCTTCAATGGGATCGAATACGAGGCCATCGGAACGCGAGCGACAAAACACAAATATGAAGTGACCACCGGAAACGTTTTCGTCCATAAAACTACCGCATGCTCGAACGCAAATATTTCTCTACTTCATTCACGTTGAATTGCGCCTATAAATCGATACATTGTATAATTTAACTGATTATTGAACATAATCTACGGAGTACGTTCTGTTAAGTTCTTTATGCTTAACATATTTTTTTGGAAAGTATCAAATATCATGAAGGTTATTTCTTACTAAACTTTTGTACCGTGTCGGGTAGAGTAGTGGTGAGAGCACTAGATTTGCATTCGGGTGGTAGATGTGGCAGAGACTTTTTCCAGCTACCTCTCGCCGAAAAATGGTAATTCATCTTGTCGAGGTTTGCCATGGTTTCTCTCAATTAATTACATATAAATATCGAGGTGGTTTCTTATTGGAGGTCATGGCCGATTACGTGTCAAACTCGTAGTTCAAAAATTATCTACCGTATCCCAATTTCGTCCATGGCTATTACCTAAGTTGAAGTTAAAAATGTAGAAAGAAAAGTGGTACAAGGAAAATAGTAATGGTCAAGAAACGGACGTTAGACGCATTGTTATTACTAAACCCTTGTACTTCCCGCTGATGCATTTACTAAAATAATACCACATAAATTTAAAGAAATTTGTATAAACTAAAATATTGCAAGATCCCCGTGATAATATTTCTTATTCTTTCAAAAAAAGGTTATTTCACTCCTTTTAGTACATTTGTAAAATAATGATTTTTTAAATATGTTTCGTATAGTATTCAGTGTCTTCGTTAATCCTGATTCAAATAAAGTATACCGCACCGAAATCATATTTATATACATTTTTTTAACTGTATCTCTGTGTGGATATAATTGATTTAAAAAAAATATGCGTACTTTCAAATCCCTAAAGTGATATAACTTTTTAATATGCTCGTTAAAACTGTGCTCATTCGCCGAAACTCAATTGTTGTAAGTCATTTGCAATTTGCATATTTTTAATTTATTCTGATTAAAAAATGCTCACTCACGCAGACACATATTTTTAATTATTAAATACATTTGCTGTAAAAAATTATCAACTATTGCTTTAAACATTTTACTTAAGAATCACATCTGTGTTGAATATTTAGCAATTTTTTCGGTATCTTTATTTTTTTCTGGTTCATTGTAGTAGTTAATTGGTTTCACTTTTTTAATCAATATGAATTTTGTTTTATAGTTGAAGATTTTATTTCAATAAATTATTTCAAACGCGGGTACTGAAGTACACGTCCCCACTATTATTTTTTTTTAATTTCTATTTATTTAAAAAAAAACATAGTTCTTGCTTTATAAAATATTATTTTTCATCTCCGACAGAAAACAGTAATATTTTATTTTTTGAAACTTTATTTGAAAATTTTCTGTTGCATATACTGCATATGCTCATTCATGATCTTTTACACTTCTTCTTTAAACCTGAGAACTTTTTTTAAACTTCTCGCAATATTTTACGATCCTCTTACATCTTTCTTGCAAACAAATACAGAGTTATCGAAAAGTTATGATGAATCACAATTATGGTTAACTATTTTTTTCGTGCATGAAATTAAAAATGTTTCTGCAACTTTGTCATATTTGCAGTCTTAGATTTTAAAAATTGTAAAAGCCAAAAAGGTTGTTTAAAAAAATAAGTATCATAGTAGTGTAAAATCTAATTTTCCTTTTTTTTCAAATTTATTTGTAGTCGTTGAAAATTGTTGAAGACAATATCTGCAATATTTAGTTCAAACATTTGTTTAATATGGAGTACGTTGTCATTTAAACTTTATTTGTTCCTTAGAATAGATATACACTTTGGCCAAATGTTACTTTAAATAGCATAAAAAGCTGCTTTTTTGTTTTCCACTTTTTTAAATGGCACCTTTTAAAAACCGCGTACACTTGCCAAACATAAACCTGAACGTCCTGCAAAGCACGGTTTGAGAAAGTACCTGTGTTCTTTAATGGAGTAGTGCACATTAGACCAACACCTGCAATCAGCAACCTGCAGCCAGCAATGACCGTCAGTCAATTACCTGCAATTTTCATCTAGACACGCTGGACTGATCTAATGTACTAGTGATGTGTCGTTTTCATGAATGAATTTGCATTGATAAAACTACTTGAAAACCGCAAAATGTCTACCGCACATCTAGAAAGCTGCACTAAAATTTGCTGGTTCGTGCTGGTTTTTGTTGGTCTAGTGTGCGACATCCTGCATGTTGCAGGTTTGTGCAGATTTATGCTTGACAAATGTACGCGGTCTTCAAAAGCTGGTTTTTGGTTCCACTTTTTTCAATCGCAGTACTTAATTTAAAAATCTTAATTGCGTTGTTAAAAACAAGTGAATGACTGTTTTTGTTTTGAAATAATCATGCTATTTTTGATAACTCTGTATTTATATATATGATCGTATGTACGTAAAAACTACACAGATATAAACACAAAACAAGTTTTTAAAGCTGTCTTTTAAAGAAAAAAAAAGCGAAAAATAAAGTATGGTTTTCACAAACTTCTGAGTCCTCTCACACTGAACGTCTGTTTTCCTTTATTTGCTTTATTTAAAGATTTAATCTAAGCAGTTGTGACCAGAGTTGCTCTACACAGTCGTCTTCTATATAAAGTATGTTTCACAAATGGTTCAATAGGGCTGTCCTATCAAAATTTAACAATTTTGAACAGTGACCATTATTCCTTATACATTGTCATATAGAGTATGTACTATATGACAAATACACTATTTCTGTCTTAAGTAATTAATGAAAATTTCTTAATGCTTATTGTTGTGATAACTTTTGTTTTGACGAGTGTAAACTGCCTTTAAGTGCAGCTTGCTACACTGTCTAGCTACTCTGATCCGTGTCATTTGAAAATAAAATACTGATAAACAAAACATTTTATAAACGCAAGTGATTATTAGCATAATAAATATTAGTTTTATCATGACATCTTAAAAATGATTGAATTTGTTTAAGAAAACGAAAACAATTTACCTTTGTTTGAATTGAAATGAAAATGAGTTTGATCTAAAAATTCATCTCCGTTGGATTATTCGTCCTGCAGTACCAAGCCTCCCTAACTCGTTAATAATGTAGTCTATTCAAATAGTTTATAAATCATTTAAAAATTCCCTATTATTTTTAATAACCTATTTAAAAAATTGTTTATTTTGAGAAAGAAAAATGTTCAAAATATAATTATTTCAATAACATACCTTGTTCTGATTAGTTATTATATTTGTGTACACCACTGGCCGCACGTGCTTACTACACACCCTCGTCTCGTAATGCTCCGCCTAACACCATAGTAAGGATTAAATGTCAACCGGAAAAGGATTAATTTGTTGTTAATATACTTTGATTCAAGTGATCAACTAGTTGATATCAATTGAAAGTCAACACAATTCGTTTTGTCAATATTTGGTGGAAGTGACGGGTATATATTATGGTGGAAAGACGGGTCTAACGCTTTAATGGCGGTTGTTGTCCCCACAATCGATGAAAACGTCTCAGCTATAAAAAGCAAGTTGTGTTTAAATAGTATTAAAATGTGTTTATTGCAATAAATCTAGTTCACGAGTAAAATCTAAAGGATGGAAACTGAGATTTATTTCATTTAATTATTTACGTGTTGTAAATAATTACTTATGTCTTACGATCTTCTGAGCTTTATTTGTAAAACCCTATCAATTTTATCTTAGTCATATTTCGACACTTTACAAAAATTAAAGTAATTATTTAAACCTAAATTGTATTTTTTCACAACATTGAAAATGAAATAAAATTAGACAGATTAAAAAATAATTAATTTGAATGTATATTTAATTTTTTTGATATTTGTGTCCATTTTAATTTATTTTAATTTATTAAATTATCGTATGTTTTTATACGATTGCTTAGAAATGCACTTTCAAACCTTAGAATTTTTTGAAATTCTTTAACAGCTCTAATTGTTAAGTAAAAAATAAAAATATTAAGATAATTTTCCTTGTAATTGCAATGTTTTTTTGAAAATTAATGTATCAGTGATAATTTTCTGTATTTTAACATTCAACAAAACACGCAAGATTTCTACTTATTTTATTTTTAACCTTGTGGGGCAAGAAAATTGGTTGGCATGTCAATTACATGACATCAATGAACGAAATTGTATCAGCGACATTTTGTGCTATTTATAGCATTCCAAGAATACTTTTATGTCTATAAACAAACTCGCTTTTTAATAGATAGATTTGAAATAAAAATAAAATTAAAAAATCAACCGTATGTATACCGTATGTCAGGAAAATTTCAATATTTCCCAAATATTTTTGGTTATGCTACTCTAAATGCTTTTCTAGACAACGTGCTTATAAATATTTATTACTAGATAGGCTTTAAATAATGAAGTACCAAAATAAAAAAATCAAACCTACATCCATTGTCTACAAGTTTTGTATCGTTCTTAGTCTTTTTGGGGGAGGAAAATTGGTGGATACAGTGATTAGGAAACTTATAAGTGGGCGAACTGGTATCGGCGTCCTTCTTTGTATATGTTCTGAGGAAACTTTGACATAACTTTGTTTTCCGGGAAACTTGTTAATTATATAATTGTAATTACTGCACTATTCCTTCAGGTTTCAAGACATCACAGGGAGTCGAATTTGTCAAACTAGAGGTTAATTAAGGTCACGAAATTAATTTCTACTAACAATATATAAAGAGCTAAATATTACAGTTTTAAAAAACTAACACACCACGCTACTATGAACAAAAAAATACAAAAAAATTTAACAATAAAATTAGCTTTAATGTTAAAAGCGTGAGGTGCTTTCTGCTTAAATGTTTATAATGGCTCTAGTTTCATAAATAGCTAGTAGGTAATAAAAAATTAAATAGATAGTACCTCACGGTTTTTTTATGTTAAAGCTTATTTGGTTCTCAAATTACTTTTCATTCTTTTTTTTATAAATGTGTGTTGTTTCAGTTTTTTTAAATTCTATTTATTTTTTGTTTTTAGCCTAATAATTTATATAAATTATAAAACTAAAATCAAATCGTAATTACACATTATATATGTGCAAAATTTCAGTTTAGTCGGTGGACAGGAAGCAGCTGAAAATTTGAAAGTTCGATTCTCAACCGAACGAAGTTAGTTACCATATTGCACTGTCATCGGAACTACACATACATATATGTGCAAAATTTCAACTTAATCAGATAACGAGAAGTTCGTTAATAAATGTTAAAAATAGCTTAAAATATACAAAAGCGCGTTCAATGTATTTAACTGGTTTTTAAATAAAAACATATATTTTTCATTATTTTTAAAAATTACTTATTATTAAGTTATCATTAATTATACACGTACTTTACAATAATTATTTTGAGTCAGACTTGTTGAGTTTCTTGAAAAAGTCTCAATAGATTCGAGAGGAATCAATCAATGATTGTGGAATTGTTTTTACCTGTTAATGATAAAATTAAAATAAAGGTAATGAAATTAAAAATCGCCTGTGCGTTGTTGCCCAACGGCAACGGACGTGATTATCTTTTATAAGGACCATAAAAACCGACTTATCAGTGAAATGGGCTACCTTTTTCAGTTTAGCTCTTGAAAACTTTCAAGGGATGTTTTATATCACACAATACCTATGTCCTAACAACCTTACTGTGCCATATCTCGTCTACACTCCTCTTGCGCGTTGTTGTTGTGGTACCGCTTACTCATTGTTGTCTATAGTGTGTTGTTTGTTAGATTCCCATTATGATACCATTCTTGTTATTACCAAAGTTGTCGTTTCAGTGTGCAGTTGTGCCAAAAGAAAAATAATGAAGTTTAAAATTTTAAATTGGCATATACAAACATTAGATACTAATATTAAATCCGGATTGCCCAACTCTTTGTTAAAATATGTTTGTTGATAATGATCTTAGATTACGACCACTAGAATAAATAGATAACCAGAAATATAAACTCTTACTTAATGTTGTGACCTCAGTGCTCGATTCACCAGAGATTCAATCCCGAAACGCCCAGACTGTATACCGTCTTGAATGCTGGAAGGTTTAGAGAGAACATATTTTTTACGCGGCGAGTTTAATAAGAAATTTTATATAGTTATTTTATCTAGGTACTGTTTTATTTCATTTTAAAATTGCACTTGCTATGAAACTAAAATTTATTTTTAGACGAAAACCGTAAATAAATAAATCAATTACGTACGCCTATAGAAAAGAAATAACATATCAACTTTTACTTAGAACCAAGGTCTCGAATCTGTCGAGTTATGCTTCTGAATATTTATTAGTGTATTTGCCATATGGCAACATACACTATTGGCGTCGGTCGGATGGCGGGACCATTTTTAAAAATGTTTATATATATATGTATATATATATTTATATATATATATATATATGTATATATATATTTATATATATATATATATGTATATATATATATATATATGTATATATATATATATATATATGTATATATATATATATATATATATATATATATATATATATACATATATAGGTATATATGTGTACGGGCAATAACTTTCGAAGGAGTTAATTTATTATAACGAAATTTGGCACACATGTTGGAATCCATCACCACACCAAGCCTATTTAAAATGGGCCCAATAGGGTCATTTTAAGGGTGGTTTTTAGGGGATGAAAAAAGTTTTTGGGCCCAAAAATACCTAAAAAATTCTCCGAATCGTTTCAAAATTGAAATTTAATCCTCTGGTAGTAATTAAAAAGTGTCCCCAAAATTTTAATAAAATCGGCCCGACAGGGCCGGATTTACAAATTTTATGAAAACACTAGTTTACAGATAGTGACTTATTTATAGAGGGGTGTATTTAATTCGGTGTAGACGTTAGATTGTTAATAATATTACAATTAAAAAAAAAATGTTAATTTAAGGGGTGTATTAAGGGGTTAAATTTTTTATTTTGCCCAAAAACAAACTTAATTTCACATAATAAAAGTATAAAACCACACGACCCTATACAAGCAAATACACTATATTGTCGGCAGGGTTTTGGCACTGCGACCCGGGTTTTTATTTTTTCTTGTATTATGACCATACAATAATAGTTTTTTTGCCTGCCGGAGCAGTCTACGCTTTATATATTTTGTGAAAGAATCTGCAAGCAAAGAGATAGATCGATCCTGAGAATAATTGAAAAATGCTGATTGGCGGCAGCTTAATTGCGTTTTTATTTTTCTTCAGCCAATCAGCGAAAATTTCTCATTTTTAGTATTTTATGCACTATAACGTCCCGGCTTCTACGGGTAGATTTTGGTTTGGCTGTAAAATAATAAAGAGCATCAAATTTTTCATTATACCGTATCTCTAATAGTTCAGTCATTAAATTTATAATTAAAAATTAATTCACTATCCAAGTATCCAAGTGAGCTTAGAACTGGCAACAGAGAACCTATACTTTAGAAATTAAACGGTCAGTATTTTTAATCTTAATTTTATTTGAAATAGGTATTAAATTTTAAAAGTATTCAACTTAATAAGTACACAATTAACTTTAATTTATATAATTTCAATTTTTATAAGTTACTGAAAATACAGTAATATTTATTTTTAGTTTAATTTATAGGTGTTATTTCAAAATTACTTTCCTTTAGGAAATAAAGATTTCAATTTTTAAAGTTGTGTTTAGTTTTTGAGCTTTTTATTAAAATGGTGATCACAGAAACCCCATGGCGAGAGCATTTCTCCGCAACTAAATTGCAGTAAGCTGGATTTTTGTATTTTGTTTGTCGACTAAATAAAATTCAGCTTGTTTGATCTTAGCGGATAAACCACTTTTATATCTTAAATGATTAGGATTTTAGTCGTGGGAAGTTAAAATTTAGCACGTAATATGTTTTGGAAGTCGTTTTACAAGAAAAGGATTATCTGCGAATTAAAAAAATGTATTTAGAATGTGGTACAAATCATTTTTTATTTAGCATTTAGTTCAACCGATTTTTTTATACAAAACGTTTTTAAATTTATCACTTTATGGAATTATTTTTTGATAAATAGGTACCGTACTTATAAACATGTAAATATAAAGTATGTTAGGAAAAGTCTCTGATTTCAACAAAAAATACTTTTGTAATTGTGTTTATAAAATCCGATTTTTATAAAAAGGTCGCTTATACCGGGTGTTTTTTTCAAAACTTTGGATGGATTTTTTTGTTGATACACCAGTTGAATCAAAAAAAGTTTTAGGCAAAAGTTGTTAGGTTTTGAGGGGGAAATAGTTTACACGTAATACCAACCCACTTCCCCCACCCCTCAGCAGGAGGAGGGGGTAACTTTTGTTTTTTAAATAGAAACTCCCGATTTTTATGATTAAATTATTTTTTTTGTGTAAAAATGAACAACTTTTGTCTAAAACTTTTTTAAATTTTCCCTGTTATTTTTGTGTAAAGTCTTGATAATGTTGATGATAATGATGAGGGGCGGGGGAGTATTCCGAGTTGCCAATTGCATTAAAAATCTCACCAGGTACTGCAATTAAATTATTTTTTATTTTAACATTAAGATAATAAGTAGTCAAAGTGTTCTCCATTCACTGCCATACAATGGATCAATCGATTCTCGAACTCGGCTCGCACTGATCGGAATGTTTCTGCTGTTAATTTGTAAATCAACAGACGGTGTTTTGTACACTGTAGATTTCAAATGGCCCCATAAAAAAAAATCCAATGGACTGAGATCCGGGGACCTGGCCGGCCATTCGATGGGTCCTCTCCGTCCTATCCATTGGTTTGGATAATGTTGGTCCAACCATGCTCTCACAGGCGTCACAAAATGAGCAGGTGCTCCATCTTGTTGAAAATAAATAAGATTTTCGTTTAACATCCGGTTTCCATTCACGTCGATTTGATTTTCCACCTCGTGCGTGATGAGAGGGTCGATCAGTTCCTCCAATAATTCGCCGTACAGCGCACTATTCAAATTTTCTTCAAAAAATATGGGTCCGATAATTTTATTCCCCAGGATACCCGCCCAAACATTGATTTTCTTGGGCCATTGAGTCTCAAGGTAAAATTGAATTGTTATAATTTTTATCGTTGTTATTATTCATTCAATTTCAGCGGAGCGAGTGGGAATTATTTCTGACTACAGGATAAACAAACAATGGAGAAAGACGAAAAGATGAAAAAAAAAAAATTGGCAACTCGGAATACTCCCCCCCCCTCATCATTATCATCAACATTATCAAGACTTTACACAAAAATAACAGGGAAAATTAAAAAAAGTTTTAGACAAAAGTTGTTCATTTTTACACAAAAAAAAATTTAATCATAAAAATCGGGAGTTTCAATTTAAAAAACAAAAGTTACCCCCTCCCCCTGCCGAGGGGCGGGGGGAGTAGGTTGGTATTACGTGTAAACTATTTCCCCCTCAAAACCCAACAACTTTTGCCTAAGACTTTTTTTGATTCAACCGGTGTATCAACAAAAAAATCCATCCAAAGTTTTAAAAAAAAACACCCGGTATATTATACAGTGCGACCAGTTCAAATGTGCGTATTCGAAAGCCTATAGAGTATAGACTATAGAGAACAGTTATAAACATTTGTGAAAATAATATAGTTAATTATAGTTAATGTCGACAGCATCTTTATTTTAATTATGTAGCTTCTTTTTTGCTTAAATTTTCATTAATTATAAACCATAATAATTAATTATAAACCATAATAATTAATTATAAACCATAGGTAAATAACTTCTTTAAAAAAGTCTGCAGCCATCATGGACCGAAGAAAGGCTCGGAGAATTGGTAGAATTTTGTCCTTGTCTACACTGTACTCTGAATTAGAATTTCTTTAGTAGGAATTAGGACAAAGACGCCATATTTAGGCAAAATCGTTACCTCTTTGTTCTAACTCTTCCCCAAAAAAGTCTATGTAATAAACAGATTTTAGTTGTGTAAAGAATTTTCATATTTAAGTAAAATTTCCAAACGGCTCATCTTTATTAAAATATTGAAGTTTGACAATGAAACAATACTTTTTGGCAACAAAAACTGTATGTATACATCCTGAACAGAATTTAAAAGCGCAGTATATACGGGCATGCGGTATAAAGTGAGGTTATGCTAGATTGCCACTTTCCGACCGTTATCCTGTCATTCTGATCCTCGACAGTACCGGTCTAGTGCGCCTGCTAGCCACCGCCAGATGTTTCTGTCTCTCCCGCAGGATTAAACACTCACGGTTCATGCTGAACGGATGTTTCCACTTTTTTTATTTACATACATTCTAACGCGTCACTTGCTTGTCTTTGGTCTCCAAATGAATGTCTCATTTTTATTTTCAAAAATATGTCTACTTCTTTCAAATCCGGGTCATCTCCCTTGTGAGTCGCTAACTCGTGCAACGTACGTTACTGAACTAATGACGTCACATTGTTATTAATAATATATCGTGTGATTTATAAATAAATGTGTCAGCAAAGGTCATTTGCCTGACCTATAAGTTAAGGAGGCACAGCTTCCTGATTCCTTGTGCGTTATCGAAAACTTTTTTTATGTTATAATAAATGGACATATCTTAACATTGTTTGAATAATAATATCGCATTTAAATTGAAACAATACGTTTTTCATACTATATAACAACCTATTATAATTGTTTCTCTATTAAGATCGTAATGAAACCTTTGTAATTGTAATTAACCTTTTCTGTAAATACCAAATTGATCGACCACAGGAAGTTCATCGGAAAACTTTAAATAATTTACGATAATAATAATAGTAGGATAATGGGAATTTGGAATAAATAAAGCAAATCCTAAATTTTTCAAATTTTGTAAAATTTAGCATTTGCTTTATTTAGTTCGAGTTTCCATTATGCTACTATATATACGATATCAATTTTATTTTGCGATAATAATAATCAATGAAAGTCTTATTCTGATTTAGTTGTTTTTGGTTACATAATAGATATACTTACATAAACCAAACTAAAAAAATTAATCTTTAAATGGCCAGTATTTTGTCCTTTTATTTTTTCTTTTATTTTTGCAGATTTTCTAAGGAGTACATAGCGATGAAACAAATTTACGGATACAATAATGGTAAGCATTTTGAAAATGTTATTAGTGTATTTGCCATATGGCAACATACACTATTGGCATCGGTCGGATGGCGGGACCTAGGGGTCGGACCAAAATTTCTCGACGTTTCATAACCTCCTAAATACTTTGGCACCATTTTTAAAAATTTGGTCCGCACGTTGGGATCCACCACCGCACGAACCCTATTTAAAATGGGCCCAATCGGGCTATTTAAGGGTAGTTTTTAGGGGTTGAAAAATGTTTTTGGGATCCAAAATACCGAAAAAATTCTCGAAATCGTTTCAAAATTGAAATTTAATCCTCTGGTAATAATTAAAAAGTTTCACCAAACTTTTAATACAATTGGCCCTACAGGACCGGATTTAAAAATTTTACGAAAACACTAGTTTGCAGATAGTGAATTATTTACTGAAAGGTGTATATAACTTGGTATAGAAGTTCGATTGATAATATATTGCAATTAAGAAAAAAAAATGTTTTTTTTAAGGCGTGTATTAAGGAGTCAAATTTTTTATTTTGCCCAAAAACCATAATAAAGCCACACTGCCTGTATTTGCAAATACACTATATTGTCGGCAGGGTTTTGGCACTGCGACCCGGGTTTTTTAATACTTAATCTAAACAGAATAGGTGAAACTAAGCCAAAACAGACATTAGTATCTACAATAAAAAATAAAGTGCCGTGGGGGGACACCCGACAGAAGCGAAGCGCCTGCGCAGTTCATGAATTGAATCAGGGCACTAGCTAACAAACGTGAATAGAGCGCGCTACACAGCGCATTAGCTAGGCAAGCGTGGATAGATTGCATGCGAGCATGACATTTTTACCATTTTACTCTACAGCAGTCGAGCGCACAAGGTCCGAAAGAAAGCTTCACTTTAAAGTCATAGATAACATAAATAATATTACAATCGAGCTACGAAATTGTTTAGATGGTAGATATAAAAAAACCCGGGTCGCAGTGCCAAAACCCTGCCGACAATATAGTGTATTTGCTTATACAGGCAGTGTGTCTTTTTTTTGCGAACTTAAGTTGGTTTTTGGGCAAAATAAAAAATTTGACTCCTTAATACACCACTTAAAATATTTTTGTTTTTAATTTCATTATTATGATCAATCGAACATCTATACCAAATTAGATGCACCTTTCAGTAAATAAATCACTATCTGCAAACTAGTGTTTTCACAAAATTTGTAAGTCCGGTTCTGTCGGGCCGATTTTATTTAAATTTTAGGGACACTTTTCTATTACTACTAAAGGGTTAGATGTCAATTTTGAAACGATTCTGAGAGTATTTTGGGGCCCAAAAACATTTTTCAACCCCTAAAAACTACCCTTAAAATGGCCCGATTACGCCCATTTTAAATAGGCATCTTGCGGTGTGGATTTCAACACGTGGGCCAAATTTCGTTAAAATCAATTTACTCTTTCGAAAGTTATTGCCCGTACACAGACACACACACATATATATATATATATAAACATTTTCAAAAATGGTGCCAAAGTGTTTAGGAGGTTATGAAACGTCGAGAAATTTTGGTCCGACCCCTAGGTCAAATACACTAATAAACTATTTGCTAATTAATGTTGAACGTTGAGCATTAAAAAATTAAGTAAATATCAGGTTTAGTCTTTTATTTTGTATTTGTATATCGTTCTCTTAAAGTAAATTTTTAATAAAATTGATAATATCTCTATTTCTTTCGATAAAGGGTCATTGACTGGCTATTTCTTAACAGGAAAGTATTCTAACAAGGATTTGGTGACGGTAAGCATGCCTTTAGACGTTACCCAATCGTAACCGAAAAAATAGACTGTATACCGACTTTCATCAAAATTAATTCAGTCGTTCTCTAGTAGTACTAGTATAAATAAAGGGAGAGGCAGACAGATATAAATTCTAGAATAATTAAATGAAAGACGAGTGTTCTATTACAGTTTTGTTGTAGTGCTTTAGCACTTTTAATATGAATGTGATTTTAAAGCAGTATTCTCCATATAGTTTGTACTACCTAAAATGCAAATATACCTTTATGATGAAACCATATTATGTGAACGTGGTGATACATTATAAAGTTAATATTCGGGAAACCTTCTAAATATTCGTTATAAACCTTCTGCTACAATTTCATAATAGGTACGTTATAAAGTTATGTAATTTTATTTAAGTATAACTATAACTAAATTAATAGAATTTATTCAAATATTAATATCACTGGGTATTTATATTGAAAAATAAAGAAATAGACAATTTAATTTGAAGAATATAATTTTATTAGGTAAATTATATATTCCAAAATTAGAAAATAAATAACTTTTTCCAATCGATTTTCAATTTCAAAACTATTCACAGTAATAGAGTCACATCATTTATATAATCAATAGCATAACTATTCATAAAATTCAATCAAGCGATCGGTATATCGCCGAGCTGTGAAACAGACGATCTACTAAAAATCTTTATTTACAGTTTTAGATACAAAACCAATTTGGCTTTTCATTTCTACACCGAGAGGTGGCTTCACTATGCTCATTTTTGCATATTATCTTCATCACAGTAGTACTAAATATTTGACTATATTTTTATTATCATTATTTAAAAGAATACAAATATTATATACTTATGGTTACCAACAAAACAAAAAAACATTTTTGACGTAAACTTAAAGCTCGTGGGTGCGACAGAAATAAGTGATACCAAGTTTCGAGAGTAAGAGTAAAATTAGCTCATCTATCGACGACACAAAATTATAAATGCTTTATAAAACAATGAATTCATTTTTCATCATCAGTGAGTTTGTTACCTATAGTAATTATAATGATTATGTAATACTGTCGACATTAATTAGCTGTGCGCGAGCAATTCCGTTGTCTGCTAAAAGTTTCCTCTCAACGCGCCCAAAAAAGTATAACTTCAAAATCTGGTCCAAAATTCTAAAATTGCGAAAGCTCGAAGTTTCGAGACGGAAGCCCCATTAAGAAGGATTTTACTGTTCAATTTATTGCACCATCTATTTATGATCATACTGTAAACGCGATGTTTACCCAAATATTAAGATTCAACGAGAGCAGCTATCTCCTAGTAAATCGAAACATATATTACGTTTTGTTAAAAAGTGGGCTGTCGGGGGGTATATTGAGAAGACGGTAGAGGAGTGAAGGGAGCGTGGTATAAGGGTCGACTGATGGGCCGAACAATCGATATTTATTGTAATGTATGTGGGAGACAGGCGACCGGTTTGAAATACAAATTGTCTTGTTTTTCCTTCCTTTAAGCGTTTACTCGGAGCAGGTTTATCGTGCGGATTTTCCTGGAACGTTTTTCCTTTCCCTGCAGCGTGCGTGCTGCATGTGGTCGGGAGTTTTCAACATATACTGAAAGGGTTTTTCCGCATAATTTTCATTTTGTTATTATGTGTTCGACCGTCGCAATTGTTTTCCAATTTTTTCTAGTTCAATTATAGATATCGTTTTTTTTTATTAATATTGAAACAAATAAATTTGATAGTGTACTATTCTTATTAAAATGATATTACTGTTTATGTAGTACATTTTCTATGTAGAAAATTAAGATTTAATTGAGTTTATTTATGAGATTTTTAGTTTGTGAAAATTTTTTTAATATTCATATTTAGGTACAGCAATTATTAGTATTAGTTTTTTTTTTCACACTCCTCTATAAAGTATTTGTTTCTTATGCGTACACAATATATCGGTTGTGAAATGACACAATTAACACTAGTTGCGTAAAGTAAAAAAAGTAGTCGCACTACCATTTCCATATAGTAATCTAACCGTATGAGGTCTGAATGCAACCTACAATCAGAAGTAATCTTGCTCCAAACTGAACTGTCAAAAATTTTGAAAATTGGGAGAAAATGAGCAAAATGATTCAGTGCGTATTTAGTTCGAAATGATATTACGACTCTAAAAGCACGTTGGATCTGGTTTTAACATAAACTTACTTACTCGTCAGAATAACTTCATTTACGAACGAGATACAGAAAGCACTATTATTTTTCAAAAATCATAAAAAACATCAGTATCCTCAAAATGCTTCGAAATTAACAAAGTCACCAATTTAATTTTATTTTATTTGGACTCTTTTATGTCAATACAACTTTTCACTACTCATAAGTAAATGCATGTTCTTTGAGTGGGTCAAAATAAATACGGATATAAAATCCCCTTAACAATTAATATTCGATATGGTGTCCATCGTGATAATAAGAAAAATGAGCAGATATGTGGATAAATATATAAGATATATTCAAAAGCACGACGTTTCGTAATAATTTTTAGTTTCTACCAAAAATTGTTTAAAAAATACACACTTATTAAATAACGCAAGATATTTTTATGTGAGAAATAAATTTTTGTAAATGTTGTAAACACAGTTTATTTTGCCAAAATACTCATTGATATTTTATGATTGAAAAAATCTCGTATAATTTCACAATAAAAATGAGCAACATATTTTTGTGAAAACGAACAAATTCTTCAAGAAAATTCTAGTAAAATATTCAAATTCACCTGCAACTTGTTAATATAATCTTCTACCATTTGTTTAATATTTCATGAAATGAAATATAACACGAGATTTATTTGTAACAGATGTGTTGTCGTGGCTGTTTTTGTATTTCACAGAAAATAACGCGACCGTGCGGTGCTTGTACTTGTAAAGTTTATAAGAAAGAAAAGAAACTAACATTTTTCTTTAGCAAGAAAGTACTTGTGTACCCGTTAGATACTTGACGTCTCCCAGGTGAATGCGCTAGTTCTTTTTCTTTTACACTAAACTTGTATTTTACACTCGGTTGACTGTTTTATTATTCTCAGGGAAATCGATAGACTTTTAAAAAAATTCGGGACGATTACATTTCAATTTTGTGTTTTCTTGATTTTTCAACACTTGTTTTTCGATGTAGTTTTATGAACCTTTTAGACAAGGAGAGAATGGACCGTAAAAGAAGACAAACAACCAGCAGTCGAGGTTCAGCTTTGCCCGGATTTGTAGATTCTCTATTAATAAAAATAGACATATTTTGTTTCTGTGGTATATAGTCGTACTTGCCGGGAATAATAACCAGTTGTTATGATAGCATAAGATATAGTCTAAGTTCCACACATTAGGAGATTGTATGTGCACTGCATATCATGCAAAATCAGAAGCCGAATGTCGAATCTCTTGCGCTGCATTGGCTGTTTTACGCTTTATTATCATATAATTCAGTCGCGGGAGATGAGGCATACCGATTGACCTTGAGAAGTCTATTGTGAACATACTACATATTACGATTTTATATATTTGTACAGAAATATGCCAAAAAAGATATTACATTCAATAACTTTGCAATAAAATAGTGAAATAGAACATAGCCTATAGCATTTTTGGAATAATAAAAATATTTCAAAAAATGTTTCATCAAAATTCGTCAAAGCTTTTAAATTAAATCCGTTCAAATATAAATACATACTATACGAAGAATTTTGACTCGAGAATAAAACTAGCTGTGTAAAATATGTTTTAACTCGGGAGACATCAAAATGAAAAATATTGTAAAATTTTAAAATGTGAATTTCGTCATAAATTAGTACCATTTCCCACTTGTAGAGTTGGAATGGTAAAATTGCTTTGAAAACGCTATCATAGATCATAGATACAAGCATTTTGTAATGTCACTTGTCACCTACTGTAGACCGTTCTTAAACAGACAATTCCTATTTACTTATCGTCTGCATATTTATTTTATTTAGTCTCTTTGAAAGTCAACCTTTTGTCTCATCTTTCAACTATGACTTTCACAAAGCGTTTTTAGTTCCGAAAGCCAGAAAGAGATGAAAAGAATCGAGAGACAAAGAGATATAAAAAAGACGATGAAATCCTGTACGTGGTATGCAAAGTTGATGATACGTTTCTAGAGGGAGTTATGAACACATTTTGAAACTTCGTAGACACACTTATGCAAAATTCTGGATTACACTATTATGTTGTCTACGAACAAAAGTTTTGCTATCAGTGTTTAAGACTTAAGTAATAGTAATAAATATAGCTTCTTAAATACAAATATGCACTCTAAGTAAAATTTCGAGGTACACATTGCAAAGTGGTTTATATCGTAACTTTCTTTTCCATGTCTCCTATAGATTTGGACAATGCCAATATCGCACTCGCAATTAAAAGTTAATGTAGATGTCAGCACTAGAGGTCGTATCAAAAGGAGGTTAAATTTTATCATTCGTTATCCTCAAGTGGGAAATGGTACCTACTAATCTATGACAAAATTCACTTTTCAAAATTTTTTAACATTGTTTCGTTTTAGGTTTCCTGAATCCAAAAAACATTTTTTTGAAAAAAATTTGTTCGTCTATTAGTCTGTGAACACGATACAAGTCAAATGGCTGAGCGAAACGAAACCAAATTTTGGTGAGATGTTTGACATTATTGTTGGGGAAAATCAGTGCATGTGCAGAAGAAATATGTGCTATAATGTTTTATTTATTTTTTCAAAAAAGTTTTATTAAAAATTTTTTCCTAAACCTTGCAGTTTCGGAAATATTTTGTAAAATAAAAAAAAAATCATTTATTCCTTTGTTCTGCAGGTCTGTCAAAATGAAATTTGTTAGGTTGCTGACAAACATGCTTTGGTTAATTTTTACATGTGAAACCATATTATGTAACCAAGGAAACGAATAGCAAACATCGTAATATGTTTTACTAGCCGTTACCAGCGCGCGTCAACAGAAATTTTATTTTATTTATCATAATAAGTTAACATTTTCAAAGTTGGAATGCTCCTGTTGCTCAATTCACTGAAATGTTTTAAAATAATTTTCATTGTAGGGAATTAAAAATTTTAGGATTTGTCCTGTTATGAAAACGGTAAAAGATACTGAAACAAAAAGACTATGTATTTTGCACTACACACGACAGAACTAAAACTAGTATAATTTAAAAATAAACAAAAAAAAAATTATAATGGCGTCGATTACCCGAATCGAGCCTACGACCTTTAGGTTACGAGTATACTACCTCGCTGCCAACTGAGCTTAATGTTCTATAGGCGGTTTTTATAGTATACGCTATACGTACATTGCGTTCGTTACATTTTCAATCTCAAGGTTCAATTTTACAAACACCGGTATGAAAAGCATTTATTTTATAAGGGAGTGTAAAAAAATGTGTCAAATATATACGTGACTGCTTTATCTGGTTCTGAAGTTACCTACAATGACCATGTTTAAATCAAGAACCGTCTCTCTCATGGCGAATGAGTCAAAAAAGGACACCATTACATTCATTTACAGAAAATGAAACAGCTGTAAGCTCTATCCAAAACCATATCCAACGCTCAACAGCTCCCTAGTACGCCACGTAATATTAAAAGCATGTTGTTTTTTACACTGATATTTAGTCAGGTGTAAAACATCTCTATTCACTGCGCGTATTACCGTTCAATATTAATGTACAGGGAAATTTAAAATTGGTTTTACTTGCATTTGGCAAGCTTGTTTTCGGTTTGAAAAACAATTACAAACGCAGTTCATATATGGAGAGCTATTCACGTGTAAAAATTAAAGAACGTTTATAAAAAAATATTGTAATTTTACTCTATGTAATAAAAATTCAATTACAAAAATATAATACAGAATCTATAGTAACGATTTTATTTACGCAGGTGTAGATATATTAGCCTTTTTGAGTACTTAGGTCATTTTATGTGAAAGATGAAAAAAATGTTTTTTCCAAAATTTACGTAACTACTGCATAACTCAAAATTATTTCCAATTTTATAAGCCTGACGCATAATAGAGTTAACTTAAAATAGGGGTCAAGATTTTAGTGTAAATTGTAAAGGTTTAGTTAAAAGACCAGCTTGAAAAATTAGTGGGAACTACAACTTTAGACGTTCAGAAGTATGCAAAAATTATAAGAAGGTGGTGCTTTGCTCGCAATACCATTTATATATACATCATTCAAATTGTTCGAACTTAAAATTTAATTCCTCAACATATTTGGACATAATAGCGAAATATGTAAACAGACAGAGAAACAAACAGAACGAAATGCTAGGCAGTTCATATTTTTTCTTTTTGAATAAATGCATCAAAGCATTAAATCCTGCTTGATATAATATTAATTGAAAAAGAATTCTGTAAATTTTCTACTGAATACAACAGTATAAACATACAGATTATCCATTTCCTAGTTAAATAAGTTTTGTCTACTTGTATTACAATTAACTTTACAGAGCTTTTGTTGTGTACAAAATTTAATTAAAAAGCTAGTTATATATGAAATTAGATTTGAAAGTAATGCTGATACAATTAAAATGTAATTAGTTGAAATACTTACGTTTAATCTTTTAAATTTTAACTCCATTCTGAATATAATAGAGTTTGTTTCACTATTTTATTGAAGTCGATTATTCATTTCAAATGTCCAGTCTTATAAAAATTATTTCAAATTTTATTTGTTTTTACTTCCATGCAAGGAAATAGTACGGCGATGAGGTCAGATACTGATTCTGCCACCCTCAGAACGTAAAAGGCGGAGATCTAGTAACGAATGAACTAAGTTTTGCTGCCGTTTTGTTTACAAATTCCGAAATATTAAAAAAAAAAAATATCGAGCAAACTTTATTTGCCAAAAACAGTTTTGTTTGTTATTCAATTTTTCACACAATATAAAAAATTGGCTTTAATGAGTTTAAAAAAAATAATAATATTTTTATTTAATTTTTAGTCGCAGCTATGCGTGGACTGGAAATGAACAAATTTGAATATTCATTAACTTTTTATTGTTGACGGAGTGAGTTTTTGTGTCTGCTTATATAAAGTTTTGACAGCAGAACTATTCATCTAGTAAATTAATTAATAATATATAAACATAGCCTATGTAGGTACTATAATACCAATACGGAATAGATTACTCACCTACACTACGTTTCTAGGCTGCCGTTTAAAGACAGAATGTGTATAGTCGCACAATATTGATCACGGATCATAGTTAAATATGCCAAAACACCCTGTCTCTCTTTTCGTTTTCATTTATTTTCTCTTTGCTGTAAGACACAAACAAGAGTTTAAAGAATAGTGAAAAATACCTCTGGATTATTATTAATATTTAATTAAAGTAAAAAACATAATGTTTAAATTCACTCGAATTTTTTCTAATGCTCTAAAATTTTAGAATCACGGTGGAGAAAAATAAGAGAACCCTTGCTAACACAAGAATAAAGGAAAAATTATTCAACGGCGGGGGGAAGTATAGGTATGTAAGAGAACCCATGGTAACGCAATATTAAAGGGGATATGATTCAACGGCGGGGAAATATATGTGAAAACTCGGTAACGTAAAATGGATAACGAATCAATGAAACGAGCTAAAAACTCTAAAGAAGTTTTTCTTTCCCCATGAACTTATGTGGGTAAAGCTCACACGTTCTTTTTTTTTTTTTTTTTTGTTTTGTTGTAAGATACCCAAGAGTTCCAAACGGAATCGTATTGGTCTGTCCTCCTTCTAGCTATAAATTCTATAATAATAAAGTTGACCTAATATATTACGTTATTACGTTAGCTGATGTCTCAAATCCAGTCAAATATTTTCGTGTTGAACTTATATAATAATAATAATAATAATGCGTTTAACGTCCGTTTCTCGACTTTTATGTCATAACAGACGCCTTTCGCACCATTTACTATTTTCCATTTACCACCTCCCGTTTTCTACATTTTTTAAAACTTCAACTTATATAATAGCAATGGGCGCATGAAGGAATTATAGGAAATTAGGATAAGGTAGGTAATTTTTGAACTAGGAGAAATCGGCCATGGCCTCAAATAAGGAACCGTCTCGATATTTATCTGGAATTAATTGAGGGAAACCATGGAAAACCTCAATCAAGATGGCCGGTACAGGAATTACCGTTTCTCGGCGAGAGGCAGTAGGAAAAAGTCCCAGCCACATCTGCCCCTACCGGGAATCGAACCCGTACCTCCCGAATGCGAGTCTAGTGCTGTACCACTACTCTACCCAGCTCGGTGTGTAGAACTTATATTTGAGGGAGGTTTAAAATAATCGGAAATAGCCGCATGAGGTGTCTCCTATATCTATATAAGGGTATCTCTAAACGTTTGACAAACGACATTAGAGTGTTATTTTTATTTATTGCTTGCCAGCTTCGCGTCTTAATTGCATCAAATAGCAGAGATGGGATTCGTACCCATGACAGTCCGATCCCAAGGCCAGCATACTGACCATTACACCAAACTGCCTCGACACAAAATAAAAACATACATTATTCTAGTCACTACGTCAAAACTTCTACATAACTTACGTTTATGACTTGTACCGTAATGTTGCGGCTTTTTATCAAACCACGGCAGTATCTATATATAGGAGATATCGGGATTTAATGTAATACAAACAAAGCATTATATGTACATACAGGTAGTATTATGTAAATATGTGTACAAGATATGGCTGTATACACCACGCTATATTTTCAATGCAAGATTTATGGTGACTTCCTGGATTCCTGTTCACACTAAAATAATATGTAGGTAATTTTTTCCCATATACCTACGGAGTAAGTGTAAAGGAGAAGTTTTGTGAGAGGTCAAAATTTCTAATTTGAGTTGAATGATTGGTTTATATGTTTTCAAGTCCCATGAATCCATAAAACCAATATTGTAGGTTATAGATGCTTCTGAAGTCGTTAACATCTGACAAAAATATAATAAACAAGCGATTAAAAAAATGTCTCTGACGTCCGTCTATCTGTCTGTGATCGTATCAAACGCAAACCCCTGAATCGATTTTGTTCAAATTTTGCAGTAGTGGGTGACGGTCAAATCTGGAGGTGGAGTCGCAAAATCTGCATATATTAGCTCCAATGCAGAAGCAGTCGCTGTCTAAAAACTTGCAAAAACAGGATAAAAATTGGAAAATATTTTTTATCTCAAAATAGGGAAAGTGATTACAAAAAACTAAGGACAAAATTATTTTTTCCATTTTAAAGGAATTTTGATTCCATTTTTGAAGTCTGTTAAATCTTTTTTAAGTCCATTAAACAGATCGGTTCTATTATCCGAATTTGCTAGATGAATTCGAATAATGCGATATAATCCTTAACAATATGTAAAAAGTTTCATTCAAATCGGTTATGTAGTTTCCTGGCTAAAGGTGGCTATACATACGAACACGCACAATGAAATGAAACCCTCTTTTTTAAGTCGGTTAGGTAAATTAGAAAATAAAATTATATTTAAATAAATCTATCGCTTGAATATTATATTTTATAATATAATTTCTCACTTAAATAAATAGGTAGGTATTTAAAACAAGAAAATACATTTCCAAGTTAAAAATAAAACAAATAAAGAGAGAGCCTCTTGTGCGACGTTGTGCATAAAAATTTTAAAAAAAAGCGTATTATTTTTATTTTTATAACATAATTTATCAGCACGCATTTGGTCGATAAATTATGAAAATATGAAGTAAGAGAAAATATACATTTGCATTTGATACAAAAAATATTTGTTAAAACATTTTTCGCTAGGAGCATAATTTATATAAAAAATTACCAACATGAGAATTTCACATTTTTCACACAACACAAGTATCCAGTTATATATTTTTTTAGATCATATAAACGGAATACACTACCGTTCATATAAATTTAATTTTTTTTTAATGTTTTAGGAGCCTCCTAACTCAATTTAGATGAAATAATGTTTTGTGGCTCGTTCAGCAACGACAACAGTAGTCACGCCTTTGGCTCCATCGTATTACGGTCCTGCCTCGGGGTAGCGGCAGCAATAGGAAGCAAACATCAATTTAATAAGAATTAGAATGTTTGAGTCAGAAACATACAGATTAAATGTTAATTGTAAGAACAAACTGGCAAAAATAATATCTTTGAAAGGGCGTAACCACAAAAGAACAGGAATTAAATGAATTAAATATTTTTCAGCCATAAATGCAATTTTAACATCAGTATTGCTTTTTATTGATCCCGAGCCACCGAGTTTCCTTTCAATTTTTCAACAATCAACGGATCACCGTATTTTTATTTGTTAGAGTTTTTTTTTCCAATAAATGTTTTTATCAGCTTATTAAAATTGTCATCTT
This sequence comes from Venustoraphidia nigricollis, assembly GCA_034508555.1. Classification (NCBI taxonomy): domain Eukaryota; kingdom Metazoa; phylum Arthropoda; class Insecta; order Raphidioptera; family Raphidiidae; genus Venustoraphidia; species Venustoraphidia nigricollis. Next base: position 11,650,456 of record JAVRKA010000009.1, read on the forward strand.
TACAGTATCGACACGTTTTTAAAAGATATTTGAATTGTCTCGTTTGTGTTTTTTGTACATCCCTATAATTAATGATATAATATAATAATGTAAAATAGTTCAAGTTATACAATATTAAGTTATTAGGTAATAATCGAATTATGTTTCAGTAAATTTAATTTGATTTTTGTCTTTTCCATTTTATAGTGCAAACAATATTCGTTTAAATACATAATAAAATATTATATTAAATATATGAAACGGTGCTTAAAATTTTAAGGATTTTTCAAGTTTTAAAAGAAAGATACTGTGGGAAATCCGCCTGTTTCGTACCGCTGTACCTACATTTTGGAACTGAAGTAATGAAGTAATATGCTTACGCAACACAATACAAATTTATAGATATTTTTGTGAGATGTGTTCAGATAGAGATTGAATTGAAACGTGTACGGGTTCGAATATTGTATCTAAATTAATAAATATAATTTTTTGATTTGAGAATTTTGTGTATTCGTTTATTTAAATGTATAAATTTCCTACAGTACCTATAGTACTGCTCTAAAATAATTCGTAGTCTTATACTTCACAGTTTTTAATGCGTCACTGCTAATTATTTTGAAACCATACTGTGGCTTTATACTGTAATTTATTAGAAATTCAAAAGTATGTATTGTGGTTTTAAATTACACGTTTTAGTTACAATTTAAAATAAAAAAAACAGACACATCTGGACAAAGTGATTGAATTTTAACAGTTTTTATGACTTATAGTGTACATCCGTGTATGTAATGGTGTTCTAAAGCAATATAGAAAGATAAAACCAACATAATCTGAGTTCTGAACGAGCGGAATATTAAATACGACCTGGGATTATTGTTTATCTTAATCCAGACTTAATCCAATGTTTAGTTATGACGCATGCAGCGAACGTGTGTAAGTACCATACAAATATATATATATTCTATATATCCACCCGCTGGGTTGCAGTTTGTAGGGTTATTTTTTAATTTCGTTAACTCCGTTCGTCCATCTGTCATAGCCCCAAGCATCCAACATTTATAACGTGTTGTCGTTGGAAGATGTCTTGTATATTCGCAATACTAAAGGTATTCACAAATTAAAAAAAGGAGGTACGTCAGTGGGTGGATACACGACGGAAGCTATGCTTCTTACGCATTTTATTTTAATGTGTAAAAAAAAAAAACAAAAAAAATTTTTTAATGTTTTTATTTGTTACTAAGAAATATAAAAAAAAATTGTAATTAGTTTACGCTAATTTTGGATTTGAACCTAACAGGCTTGACATGTCTAATACACCCATACCTCGCTTTACGGCCTATAAGATACGTTCCACGAAACTTGGCGGCCGCAAAGCGAAAAGCCGTATAAGGAATCAATTATTCTAAATTACAAGATTGGTAACATGTAGATATATCGACATCGAAAAAAAGTTTTTTTTGCCGTTATAGCGAAACATTTTAGGCCGTAAATCGAAAACGTGCCTTAATTGAATAGGGCCGTTATAGCAAAATGCCGTATAAAGAGCGGCCGTATAGCGAAGTATGAGTGTAATTTATAATATGAACTGAAGGAGTCAATAAATTCAGCACTACAGCCCTGCAATTTTAATGTACTACTACAACTTTACCAACTTATGTTCAAATACCTATACACGTTATACATAATATTGTACATTATATACTCATAGCATACAGAGTGTAAAATTATTTTTATATAGAACAGATCAAAAGTTGTTAATAATTTTAACTGGAGGATTTTCAGTATTAAAAAAAAATTGTTTAGCAATTCCCTGATTCAGTTATACATGGTTTCAGGTTTAATTTGTTTGTACAGTACGGTCATACGACCGAAAAATGTTAATGAAAAATTCGTTAATACTTATCACCTATTTGTTACAAATAACATTTATATTTTCTGTTTATACTGGATTTAAAAAACGTGTGAGCCTCACCCACATAAGCTCATGGGGGAAGTGAAACTTCTTTAGAACTTGTTTTATTTTGCGTCCCCATAGTTTCTCGTATATCTCCTTGCTGACGAATCGTTTCCCTTTAGCGTTGCAGAAAATTTCAAACAGATATGTCGCTAGAAAGGTCACTTAAATCCAGGGTTATTAAATACAGATGTGACCTCGTTCTAATGGTTAATAAACATATTAAATGATCTCTCAGCTGACGTCAGGTAACCTTTGTTTCTAATGACTTTAACTTAAATTTAGTAGCTCAATTGGGACTCGCTAGACTATTTTCTGCCAAATCTGCATGCAGTAGCGTTGATATTTTCTAAACTGAAAATGTGTTGCCCCTAGGCTAATAGTTTGCACACACTTATTTGATGCATTTAAGCAGCTGAAAAGTGCATCTACGTAACCTTATGCAGCGCTGTATTCCTCAGAAAACTGGTCATGTCTTTTCATTATGTGTCTGCATATAGACTACATATTTCTTTATTTATGTGCATAAAAAATTTAGAAGTGGGTGTTACTTAACCTTAGAGGGATCGCGTGGTGTCGAAAAGATAGCGAACTGCCTTTCGACCCGGCAATGCAACCTCAGATATAAGTGTAAGGAAGTCCTACAAAAAATGAAAAATACACAGACTTTGGTGATTCGGTTTTTGTGGTTATTTTTTAATTTAAATAATTTGTTAATTGTCTTCAGTCGCACACAAATCATCGAAAACGAAGAATAAGTTTATAACTATTAAAACTTATAAACGAATAGATAACTACAGTTGGTTATTATAAAATACCAATATGATTAACGTTACAATGCAATATTAGAAAATTTTATTATTCAAACAATGTCACTGCATTGTCGGGACTCAAACTCGAATTTTCCATTTTTGCGGTCACAGAGTTATTATTATTTACTGTACAGTGTCATTATTAAAATTAATATTTTTGTTGATTTTAATAATTATTAATAATATTAACTCTACCAACAGTAATAGATATATTAACAAAATAAAATTACTTGCAATACTGTTCAATATTTTTATTTATATAAAAGACGTTTCAACCAACAGTTTTGGTCCTTTTCAATTGAAAAGGACCAAAACTGTTGAAACGTCTTTTATATAAATAAAAATATTGAATAGTAATGCAAGTAATTTTATTTTGTTAATTTAGTAATTATTATTGAAGTCTTAAAGACTCAAATATGTACAATGAAAGAATATTAATAAAACGATTTGTTTTTCGCAATTGAAAATGACTAATATTTCGAAAAGATATCACACGATTACATTTGATAATTTGTTAAAAATGATACGCGACTACTCCAAGGTTAAAAACTCGTAAATTCGTTATGAATTTGCGACAGTCTGTTGTCTGTAAATCTGTAACGGTACTGTCTCAGTTTAACTTATGCAATTTTAAATTTGTTAGAAGGTGACAAAAATTTACAACCCTGTAAATTCTCACATTAACAATGCAGAATTGCACCGTAAGAGCCATATTCTAGTAGCAAAGGCATTTGTGTTTTACATAATATAGAGACGTACGTTATATGCAATATAAAAGAGTATAAACCCGGAAAGTTTACGAGAACTCGTTCGTTCGTAGTATTAAATATTGCGTACACTTGTCAAGCATAAACCCGCACGACCAGCACAGCATAAACTTGCAACATCCATGATGTCACACACAAGACCAGCTAAAACCTGCACAAATCGGCAAATTTTAGTGCAGCTTTCATGATGTGCGGTAGACATTTAGCAGTTTTCCAGTTTTATGAATGCACAGTAATGGAAACGACACGTCACTAGCACACTAGATCGGTCCAACAGAAATTGTAGGCGACCGACTGACGGTCGTTGCTGGCTGCTTTGCAGGCTATTCCGTTAATTAAATAGTATAGGCACCTATAACGTAAATATTTTCTTACAAATGGTATAATAGTAACTCCTATTAATTTCTAGAGCGAATTTTTCAGTTTTCGTCATTTTTTCTTTGCTTGTTGATTCCCTGTCTATACGGTACCTATGCATATAGAAAAACCGTAAATCCAACAAAATATGTATTGGCTATATGTTTTACTTCAACTGTGGGTAAAGGTTATACGCACACTTTTTTAGTATTTGAGTATGTTTTATTCTGGTTAAACACAGTTCGTTTAGTTATAGCCTGTATAGTGTACACTGCAAATGTATTTATTCGAAAACAATCATTGATACGAAGTGAATTATTGGGTGCCATTAGATTCTATTGCTGCAGCCAATGCACCAAAATTGTTACGGTGTAATAAAATTATTTTATTTATTCGAGTTTCAACTGCTGTAATGGTTTTTTTAATGTTTTTTTCGCTATATGCAATATGTAGGCCATCAAAAATAAAACAGCATCGACCGATTATAAAACAAATAACTATCAATCCAACGACTGCAGTGTGTTGTTTTTAAAACAAATATAATACTCGTTAGGAAATATTATTAATGTTTATCATAAATATATTTTTTCTATATCGTGTATTTATTTATTCATTTTTAATGTTGAAAGTTATAAATACAATAGTAAAATTATCAATAAATCATTGTTTATTAAAATAGAACCGAAACTCAAAATATTTTACACGATTTCATTTTTCAGTGCTCTTATGTAAAGGTTTGTGAATTCAAATTTGTCGTGTAAACGTACTATCTTACTGTTTCGTCACGTATTAGAACAATTCAGTTTTCTATGTAATAAATAAAAAATTAAAACATGCCCAATTAGAATTTACATTTTTTTTAAATAAGTTCTCAGTGGGTGTTCCTGTCTGCTTTTTACATTTTCAGCGGTTCAGCCTGACCGTTGATTGTATCTAAAACCCCTAAACCCTCATTTGACCACTTTAAAGGTTAAATTTTGAAAAACTGTAAACACTAAGTTACACTCAGGCCTATATTTTTGTAAAAACTCATCAAAATCGATTCAGCAGTTTTTACGTGATGCGTGCACAAACAGATAAACAAACAAAAATTCCAAAAATGGTCTATATTCTATCACTTATCCGTCATCCTCTGAATTATTTTTTTTCGCAAATATTTTTAATGTACAGACACGAAAAAGTTATGGTTTTATTATATGTATATAGATTTAAAAATCTATTATATGATAAAAATAACTTTTGTTGTGTTTTGAAAATAACTGGATAGCAAATTTCAAGTTTTATGTGTAATATGAATTTTTTATTGAAATTAAATAAATGACAGTTTGGCACCAATCCACCGAGAGTTTTTAACATCTTGAACTTTGCTCATGTCAGTTTTTGAAATTCTCTAACCACAAACTTGAAAAATTCTCTCTGTGTGAAATGAAAGGCAAAACCAATTCGATAACATCAAACCACTAAGAAAGCTTCTGAACTTTCTTCATGTCAATCTTTAAAACATTCAATAAGAAAGTTTGACCTTTCTCTTTAAAATATTTAAAGCAAAACCTTTTTAATATTGATGAAATTATTTTCATTTTCAATGAAAAGAGACTTGAATACAAATATATAATGTTATTAATTTACATAATTTGAATAGTCTACTACGAAATTTAATCAAGATAGAATTCTAATAACCAGAAAGATTCAAAATACACTGAAATATATTTTTAATAATCAATATACCACACGGATGCTTTCATTATTTGAGAAATAAAAAAATACAGTAACCCCCCGCTATATAATGCATTACTTGCCTAACTTATCTTCACTAAACGCTAAGTAGGGGATCTCTGTACCAATTAAATTTGTAAATTAATATCAAAATTTCGACTAAAAACAACCAGCTATACTGCCGTCGCTAATTGTTGCATTTCAAATAAAATTTTTCGAGACATTTTTTTTTTAAATAACAAATATTTTTACATAAAATATAATTTAAATGTCAAAATAATAATAATTGAGTGTTTGTAATTAAAATTGAAATGAAAATAAAATTTCATTAATTAAATTGTAAGGTACCTACAATAGAACCTCGAATAACCGGAACGTTAGTAATTTTGTTAGTATAGGCAGGGTACTTTCCATTTATTTTATATGGAAAAACATTTCCTGGAGTATATTTATACTAGTGCCGTCACACGTTCGGATTTTTATAGAACGTCCGATTTTCTAGCGGAAATTGAGTGTTCTGCGCATCACAGTTAATTTCAAGATTCCTAAAAAAATATTTAGATTGACGTGAAATCTGAAAAGTACAATCGTTCCTCGAAAAATAAATAGTAATATAACGTATATCCGCGAAATTAACAGTCGTGTTTGAAAAGTGATCCGTGAGTAAAAAGGATACTTTTCACACGGCTCATATAATGAGACTGTTTAAACACGGTTCGTAATTTTGTAAAAATGCCATTTTGCATATTCCTAACGCCAGCGAGTTTTAACAGTCACGATATATATATATATATATATATATATATATATATATATATATATATATATATATATATATATATATATATATATATATATATATATATATATATATATGTATATATATATATATATATGTATATATACATATATATATATATATATATATATATATATATATATATATATATATATAATACTTTTTGCATGAATACATACCTAATTTTTAATTAATTTTCAAAATTGCTGACTATTCAATTTTGAACAAATTACGAGCTGCGTTGTATTCGTATGCGGTTAGCTGTTACGTTTGTTTTACGTTATGCAATTTTACACCACTAGTGTTAAATGTGTCATTTCATTTCCGCTATACATACGCTCATTGTATAGGGCTTGTGCAAACAATTATTTTTTATTTTAAATTTAAGTTCAGTTTTTTGCATTTGTCGTAAAAATTTAATTAAAATAAAATAACAGCAACAATATTGTAAATAATTTTGATATGATGACCCTGATCTCATGTAATCAGATAACCGAGATTCTACTGTAGCTCTACTCACAGATCGTATTGTTTTTGATTGTTCCACTTTTAAATTAATTAACAAAGTCATTAAAAAACAGAAAAAGCTATTCAAATTGAAATGTATTTTAAAAATACAGTAAATGTCCGGTATTTTCCTAGGTGTGTAATGATTAGCATTCAAATACGACGACAGTTTCATATAACCTCGAAACATTTTGACAGTTAACCAAATAGAGTTATTGCAGCTATCAAATTTCTCTAGCAGAATTTTTGTTAAGATGGGGTGCTAGTATAAATGTTTGCATAACTATATTAATAATTTCGTCGGGACTTACCGTAGACTGCATCAACCACATAAGTAGTTCCTAGAAGCTGCTTCGGTACGACAGAATTAATTGAAAACTTTCAAAAATACTGTTCTCTTTGTAATAAAATATTTAAATTACTATTCTTTTTGAAATTTAATTACTAAGATATTAAATTATTAAATGATTTACTATATTCATATCCATATTAATAAATGATTGTTAATATTCATAGGTATTTGGATTGACAAGACTTGTTTAAAAATAATTCTTTAATATTTTTGTACAACGTTTCGTCTCTCTCGAGACTTCTTCAGGTACTCAATAACGAATTATTTAAATTCAAAATTTAACATAAATTAAAGTCTAATCTAAGAATAAATTCTCTTAGATTAGACTTTAATTTATGTTAAATTTTGAATTTAAATAATTCGTTATTGAGTACCTGAAGAAGTCTCGAGAGAGACGAAACGTTGTGCAAAAATATTAAAGAATTATTTTTAAACAAGTCTTGTCAATCCAAATACCTATGAATATTAACAATCATTAAATTATTAAATTACAGTCAATATATACTCCTATTCTAAGTGCAATTCAAAGAGTGTATCCACAAAGAACTAGATCACAGTGAAGCAGGGTTTGCATAAGGTGTGAACGAAAAACCCCTGGCACAGGATCAGTTAGAAGAAATACTGCTAATTTAAAATTCTATTTATTGCGAACGTTTTGACGTAGTAGTAAATACAATTTTTAATTATCAATAACGCTTCTTTGATTCTTTGTACGCGACAAGTTTTTCCTTTTCAACTTCTGTGTGTAATTTGCAATTTGCTCTAATTAACTTTAACTATAATAACACTTAATCTGTAACTGAGAATGGAGATTTGATTTTTAACATTGCTGATAAACGAAGTTTTACTGTGATTCTCATCACAGTTTGTGTTGTCTCGGTGTTACAATTCGACCCAGCAAAATGTAATGATTATATTTTCTTCAGTGATAGTTTCTGTTCTTTGGAAATTCGACAAACTTAATAAGATTATAAATGCTTGTATGGGTGGAATCAGGGTAAACATTTGCGTAGTTTTAACAATAAACCGCTAAAAGCTTTTCACATTTTGAGCATTACTCGTTTCAGTGACTTTGTTTATAATTAATGGTAAAGTTATAATGAAAATTCAGTTTAGACAATTCAGTTTATATACAGTATGTAAACAGGTGATGTGTACATAGAACATATTTTGGTATTAAGATAAAATGAACGAATCAGAATGTCTTATGACAAAAAAAATCTTATATCTGAGAGAAGATTGCAAGGTCAATCGAGTACTACAGGCTGGGCGACACAGACAATAAAAGTGGTTACGTCTTTGATTGGTTGAATCGATTGCTTATATCATTCTAAGTACTTGCTTAGATTTTTCAATTATAATGAACGTTTGACAATTGAGAAAACGGTCTCAAAGCGTACTACCCCCGCCCCCTCTCCCGTCTTGGATAGTTACACTTTCAACAGTCTTAACGCCCAAACCTGAGAGGAGTGAATAACAAAACCAATGTCACTAAAATTACGATAACAACTCAAAATAAATAAGTATTAATATTTTTTTTGGTACTTAACGCACTAGTGAGAAGTGGGTCATTTTATTATCGCTATCCAGTCATGAATAGCAGCAATTTCAGAGGGGGCGGGATTCAAAAACTACTATTTCATGTCAAACATTCTTATCTCTAAGGCAAAGTACCGGATTTAATAAAGATACTATAAAATTGAGTAGCAGAAGAGCTTTTGATTCACATAGGAAATCTTTAACGTTTAACATTTTGTTCACACCAGCTACGTTTAGAAGATTGACGTATGCCGAACAGTTTATAAAGCATAGTTCGGTAGCAGACCAAGCTTTGTTGATCTTAAAGTTTACCAATTATTAAAAAATGGTTGATTCTAGAATAAACACAGTAGAGAAAAATAGACAAATGTAGCTTTGCGGATCATTATACAGTCTATACAATTAAGTTGAAAAGATGAGTTATGATTTAACTTTATAAAGCCTGGTTCGGACTATGCTAGTATTTTGGTCGAGGTTAGAGTATCTAGATCTGTTTGATTAAAAAAAATTCTGTCGAATAGTTTAGAGAATGATTTAATCGAGTCAATTAATTTATTTTGTTTTTTTGGTCGAGTAGCAATCGTGTTGCCAGATCTGTTTTTCCAAATATCGAGACCTTAACAGAAAAAAGCGATATTGCTTCGAAAAACTGCGACGTAGAAAAAAATGCACAACAAAAATTGGAATTCTTTAATTCAAAATCTCAGACTTTAATGAGATAAATTAAGTCTTTACCATAACTTACTTGTCAGACTATATATGTATATACTAGCTATGATACCCGGCTTCGCTCGGGAGTTGATATGAGATTACGTGGTAGTTGAAATAAAAAAAATAAACTATGACGTAAAAAGTGAAAAAAATTATTGAAAACATTTTCTCATTATTTACACTACTCGTTTATAAACAACATTTTTCATTTTATTGTCCGGGGTATATATATATAAATTTTTCGAATTTCCTACTCTTGAGCAAGCTACATATAGCTGACCGTGAGAGAAGCAGGATTCTTTGAGGTTGATGCCACAATATTTTAAAGTTTGCCCTTGCGCTTTGTTAATTGTAAAACTAAAGGCTAATTTAATTGGAAACTGCAATCTTTTAAATTGAAATGGCAATTCAGAAGAGATCAGTGGTATTCTAGGTATAAATACTGTGTGTCCTTTGTTCTTTCCAGAAATAAGTTCAGCTTCAATGATATTATTCGATAGCTGTTTTACGATCATCCTCGTTCCATTACATAGTTTTGGGGAGTTGAGATTTCTGAGTAGTATGATTGGAGATCCAATTTTCAGACGAAGGCAGTGTAATGGCATTCCTGGTACTTGTAAAGAGTTTAGAAATTCAGTAGGGAAGTTGACACTTTCTTTAATGGATACCATCGTGTCGATCGAAATGTGTCGATCGTTCAAATCGAACTAACTCTGGCGGGCGACACTGGGCTCTTATATATTCAGAGAGCTAGGCTCTAGGATATTCGCTCACACCTTCTAGAATGTTCTCGACATTATCGTCCGCCGTAACAATAGGTTCTGCAGCTGTTGCATACGTAGTAAAGGCGCGAAATTTAAAAACTTAAATTTTAAAATGTTTTCAGAACTAATTTGAATAACTAAAATTATGTCGCTTTAACTCCAAAATATAAGTTAGCTCCTGCTGTATAAATACACAAAATTTAATAACTTTATTATAGTAACAAATGTAATTTAAGACTTTATTGAAATTGGAATTTTAAATTTCGCGCCATTACTACACATGCTGCAATTGCTCGCAGCGCCTTTCGAAATGCAACCCAAATAATCGTTGTTCTGAATGAAGTTCAAATACTCGACAACAGATGGCGCCACTACACTTCCAACTAAGGGTTGGAAAAGCCCTTATATCTTTGAAAACACGCCCTTTAGGTTAAAACGGGAACTTTCTTGTTCGAGGGGGGATAAAGGGCTATCACACTATATAAGTCCCTTTATCGTGCCGGGACTCCTTTTTAAGTTTTATCGGCACGCACATTTTATTAACTTAGTTTTATTATATATAATGATATATAATTAAACTTTTGCACTAAAGGTATTCTTAGAACCTGCTCGATGAGCTGAGACGGAAAAGTGTCCAAATTTTCGAAAGCCGGGTCATAGAGACAAATACAATAGCTGGACTTCTATGAAATCTATTAAAAAATAAAAATTTCATAAAAAGTTTGTATCAATATGTGAAATAAGTATACGACTCTAATATTTTCACGAACAATCTGCTCATTACGAAAGTGAGATATCACATAGGTATCATTGGCGATTACTGTAAGACTAGTTCAGTTTAAGAACCTGCCACATTAAATTTGCTACTTACATAAAACAGCGGAAGTTTAGGCGTACCACTTAGGGTGCTGTTAGTACGTGCCCTGAAAATTGAATGTCCCGCCAAATCTGGCAACACCCTGTTTACTAAATTGACCAGTAAACAAGTGCAAACCTATTGTTTTTAATCGAGCTTATTAGTTTCCGCAGAAATTTCTGTTCGGTTGAGCAAAGATACAACTATAAAATTTCTTGCATAATAAGAATGATTTTTCGGGAAAAAGGACTTTTTTTATAAGTAAACACTTAATTTTTTATTTACAGCGACGTTTAGTTCCTTGTTTGGAACTTTATCAAGCTTTAATAACTGTAATTAAATTTTTAAAATACAATTTATAAAATTTACAATTGAAATAACAAATAATAATAATACATACCTATTAAATGTTTTGATTAAGTAGATATACAAGTTAATATATACATGTAAATATAAATTTGAGTTTAACAATTATTAATAAAAAGTTTATAATAATTCCGTATTTTAAAAAAATGTTTTTACAGTTGATGTTCAAATTAATAAATTTATTAATGGTTAATAAATAATGTCACGTGACTTAATTGGTGTGGTTGCTCCTCATTTGAACCATTGTTTTTTGTTTTAAACTCTTTTTATATTTTTCTAGCATATTGTTATACGCCAAGCTTAAGTTTTGTGTATCAGATCTTAGATTTACTGTATTATTTACCTTGATGAACACCATTTCACTAATGTTTCTTTTTAGATAATTATATTCGTAATCCAAAATTTCTGTCTTATCAATATTTACAAAATGTGTGCCTGTTGACTTTGGTGAGTACGAGAAAAAATACAGTTCAGACAGTATCGAGTTCAATACTAGATCCAGGGAGCTTTTAACGCAGTGAACTTTATTCACGTCAATCATTGTAACATCCAGAGAGCTTGTCTTTCTCTATAATATGAAATATACTTCAAACACTTTTGTCTATAGATATGACGTGAGAATATCTTGAAGCTTTTTACACTGAACAGTTCGGAATGCCTACATATTTTGAATCCTTCCTTTGTGAACACCATTATTCCTTTATCTCCTCAGCATATCCGGGCGTAGAATGACACCTTCCTATGCACCAAGGCTAGTGGATTGCAGAGGTTGCCTCGTTCCGTTGGGTACTAGTGGGATGACGTCATCCGGCGAACCTGTCAATCGATTGTATGGCAACTGTTGATGTTTATAAGCTTAAATGACAATACGAGGTTGACTCTAATTAAAAGAAGTTAACTAGAGTGGTTGTGATCCTTGGTGATTGTTGGATAAATGTGGTTAAAATCTGTGGCACAGGATCAATAAAAACACAATACCTACTGAAGTTTAAATTTGCATTTTCACTGACGTTTCGGTGCGCTTTGCACCATTCGAACTCTGAAGATGGTGCAATGCGCACCGAAACGTCAGTGAAAATGCAAATTTTACTTTTTTTTTATTGATCCTGTGCCACAGATTTTATCCACACTTATCCTTAAATGACAATATAGAAAATAGCTAATAGTTGCTGTAATAATATGAAACGCTCATTGTTGCAATTATAATACTGTATTGGAAAAAATTGTTTATTCAAATAAAACCGTAGTGAAATCAATGCTTCTTTATATTTAACAATTAATGCCAAAGAAATCAGAAGACAGAATATTGATATTATTTGCAATAAATTGAATTTTTAAGGTAAAAGATTTACACAGTTCGAGTTAAATATAAATGACATTTTTAATAGTGCCATTATAGGTTGTTAAAAATATTAACGGTCCGCTTTTTGACGTAATTCCCGCAATTCGGTCAAATGGAACGAGGCATCCTCTGTAGTCTGCTAACCTTACTGTGCACTTTATATTTCTCAGGTTGCAAATAATGCTGCTAGAATATTTGCAACTTTAGCAATATTATTATACTATATCGTTATTTCGTAAATGTTCTACATTTTCTCGTTTCTTGTTTATTTGATTTACTTTGAACTGGAGTTGTAACAAATATACTAATGATGAATGCATCAATGCTTGTGCAATATTATTTAGTTTTACGTTAAAAAATGTAGAAATCCGTTGACCTGTGGGCCAATCCTAAAACATTGGAATAAATGTTCTGTTTGACTACAAAATCTAACCAAATCTAAGTCTCAATAAACCCTTTCGCCAAACCCAATCTCAACCGGTTGATTCATACTAAAGATATCGTACGACAAAAAATTCTTTACACAAATACAGCCACACACACACACACGGACATCCATACAAAAATAATCAGAATAGCTTCTTAAGACTCCACCACGTCGAGATCTGATAAAAACTTGATTTTTAAATATCGGACTGAAACCAAAAACTGCCCGTTTTTTGAAAACATTCAATAGTGGAAAGTTAAAAAAATAGTGGTTCTTGGTACGTTTCTTATTGTAATAGCTATTAAAAGTTCCAATAAATGTCTAAAATGTTTAAGAAAAAGTAAAAACTCCCTTTTTGAAGAGCTTTAAATACTTCTGTAGGTTTTCACGGCTGGCGTTATTGCAAAACTTCTTGGTTTTCGGACTTGTACGCCGTGGTTCATTGGTATTTCTACCTGACGTTTCGTCTATAACTGCGGTAGACATTATCAAAGGCGATGTGGTAGCGGGCGAAGTGTCCTTCTCGGCTGCTCACAAACAAGTGTTTGTGAGCAGCCGCGAAGGACACTTCGCCCGCTACCTCATCGCCTTTGATAATGTCTACCGCAGTTGTAGACGAAACGTCAGGTAGAAATACCAATGGACCATGGCGTACAAGCCCGGAAACCAAGAAGTTTTGCAGCTTTAAATACTGTTATATTTCCAAAGTTTTTCTTGTATAAACATAAAGAACACAACTTTAACTATAAACAAAAACAGAAGGGAGATTTGAATAAGACAATTTTTTCGTGTGCATATGATAGCCGAATAAAGGTCCTTACTTACCCACCTTCTTTCTACCTTTATATAGGCTGAGTGACAAACGTAGAAGACTCTTTAGGTTTTTATTTGTGAAAATGATTTTAAATATCCTTAAGTCTTTCCTGTCGTATTTAGTTTTAACGAAATCTTTAAACCGTTACATCAAAATAAAATATCAAGGGTCTATACTCCATGGTAGTCACGTTAAGATAAAAAATATCCTTTATGTAGTTCGTATTTCCTGCATTTTATTTTTTAGCTTTAAGGCAGTCTACTAAAAGCGTATACACTGTGATACTTAATATTTAGGACGAGGGAATTAAAATGTAAAATTAAATATATTTGCTTTGACCTGACTTTATTTTTTAATACGTTAAAGAAATGTGTTATTTATCTTAAAAATTATTACAGACATTTTCTTTTTTATGTTGCCAAATTTTATAAATTCAATAATAGATAACCTTTAGAGTACTCGACACATAGTCACGACTTTGACATGAAATTAATTTATTTCACATGTATTTTTTCACGTTATTACTACGTGAAAAACAAAAGAATGTGAACTACAATAAAACACCGCGATTTCAGATTTTAAAAGCTTTCTTTCAGTGAATAAACAGTGTCGACTTTATTAATTATTTCGAAAAAAAAAGACTGTTATGCAAATAGAAAATGTAAATAAGGCATTAAATGAGTTTTAAAGTTTAGAACAAAATAGGTATATGTATTCCTTTTGGTAAAACCGAAGAAAAATTTGGTTTAAATTGCAAAAATTACACTTTTTTATATGATATATATTGGATATTAAATATGCATATTCTCCTATGGCTCGATTATATACAGTAGAACCCATATATTTTCAACACCCTCTATTTTCAACTGATTTTACTTGGGTACTTTAGTCTCTACACTTTTAGTCTCTACTTCTCAAGCAAAGTGTCTTATCTAACGCTGCTCCGCCAATGGAATAATTAACAGTGTCAAAATATAAAAAGAGCTGTGATTGGTATGTATATAACTGCCACGAAGTGGGGGCGGAGGGGAAATTTAAAATGCATAAGTCTATTAGTTCTGGCAGGTTGAAAATAAATGAGCCCTACTGTATTAAGGAACACTTTGTATGTTTGTGGGTATGTTAACATACAATTTATGAATATGTTTCTAGAGAAGGCTGTGATCACGCGTTATTTGCCACCTCGCCTTGTTGGTGTTATGGTGCCACTGTGGTGCTACGCCCCATGTTGGCCGCCCTAAAGTCGACGTCCGGGCAGTATTATTGCTTCCAACTCCATACGGAGTTGAGCTGATACTGAATTAGTTCAAACCAAAGCAAATAAATATATATTATAAGTGTAACAACTGCTTTGAAAGCAGTTAATATTATGCTATCAAATAAACACCCGTATTATGGCTCAATAACGATAAACGTATCGATTGTATTATCAGCAGTACTTTACTATGAAAATTTTACGTCGACATTCTCTGACTGAAGTGTCAAAAAACCCTCGAAATTACCTGGGGACTATTAAAAATAAAATGCAATTTTTGCCAAATAAACTGACGTTTTCTGAATGTAGAATGCATATACATTTACGTAAATTAAAAAATGAGACATCATTCGATGCAGACTTTTATGTAAGTATTTTAGTTTATATAAAAGTGAAAGTTTCTTAAAATATACATCGTTAGTAAATTAGCTGCTAAAAAAGGAAATAAGTCCGAAAATTTCGAGGTTTTTGAGATATCCCAATTAGCTGCGATTAAACATTAAACTTCATAAAATTTGGATTACTGCTTAAAAATTTCAAAGACATATATTTGAGTCCTAAAAATAGAATAAAAAAAACGTAATATTCCTCAATATTACTTTATAGCACGTCACGACATTCTAATTTTGGGAAGGCCAGTTTTAAAGTTTTTTTTTTACATATTTATGTTAAAAATACTGAAGATCTTTGCTTGTTTAATAATTTTTTTCAAATTTATTTTTTTCTGTACAAAAGTTTGTGATTTTTAGTCAAGTTTTTACAATTGATTTTATCTAAACTTAAGATCAAATCAATTGTAAAAATTCTTCAGCTCGGTTCAAATTGGACGTACATAGTTCAGTAGCTAGACTAACAGAACAACTTTATAATGCGAATGCATTGTGCACTTTGCAACTTTGCATGCCTCATCTCTTTCTATTACGTATGCATCAGAGAATTCTTTCTCCATTTATTGTTTCTGTATAAAAATGTCTAACCTGAGATTATTATTATTCGCTGATAGTGCAGCAGACTGTTTTAACTTTTGACGGTTCGATTGAATTCTATCTATATTTTAGTTTTCAGATGCTTCAATTACCATATATTTTAACCTCTATCTACGACTTCACTCACATTAACGGGGACGTTAGGAAAATAGCAAACTCAGCCTTAGAACTTCGTTTTTTTACTCCACTTGAAAAATAATACATACGTTTGTGTATCTCTTCGACAGAAGCTTTTGTTTTGTTTCCCAATCTGTCTGCCATGTTGCGTTTTCGTTTCATCGACTCGCTATAAAAGTTTCACTTCGGTTTTCGTTTCATCTTCTCACAAACTTACACTCTGTATAGAAGTTTCCCTTAAAAAAACGTACCTTTTTCAATAAACTCACTAAAGGAGCAAAATAATATTAATTTGAGGTCAGCGCCAATTTAATTACTAAAACTTTTTACATATCCACTTTTATCAAATTGGGGTTGACTTTAAAATTTTATTACTTAGTGATTGTTTTAAAGGATGTTTATTTTTTTGTAGTTTTTTTTTTTAATTTTAATTAGATTTGCAATATATAGCTTGCACGTTATTACTTTTTAAAAATTTACAGACGTCTTTTTTATATATGTACCTGCATTGCTCAACTTAATTAGAGGATAAGATAAAAACTGTCAAAATTTGTGTGATATTCAAATCGTTGTATTATAGTGAAAAATGGTTAGATTTTAAAAAACTAGAACTTTTCTTAAAGCTTGTACAATGTACATTCCAGTTTTTGAATAAAAAAATCAAATATTTTTATCATCTTTAAGAGAGCAGTGAGAATTAAAAAAAGTTATGCTTCTGGTTTTAATTTATTCTTGTGGGAACTTGGAATCTAGCAGCGAATCCAGCGGCAAAACCAGCCTATTGTGCAGCGGCCTTAAAGCGACGCGACGAACGCTTTGGCATGCCTTCTATAGTTTTCTCTCTATCCTGTATTTGCGTGGGACATAGCGCTGTGTCGCCTCGGGGCGAGCAAACCAACGGATGACCGCCATCGCCGCGCCACGCTAAGCAACACCACGTCACTATGGCGTTGCCAACATCGCCATTTCACAGGATGTTCGTTTAAATGAATCACGGTCGGTGTGTTGCTTCGAGGCGAGCAACCAACCGACCCGATTACAACGCAGCCGAGCGACGTAAACATTTAATTTTTTTCAACATTTTTGTTAAATTTAAATTATTTATTTTGTAAAAGAATTAAAATCAGTATCGCTAAAAATAGATCACTAATCATAAATGTATTTTAATTTCCAACTGGCACTCATATTTGATAACCCATGACTGTAGCCTTGACATTATAGATTTAAAATATGAAAATAAAATTAAAACAAATATTGCCGAGGAATTAAAAAAAAAATGTACTTTGTCGTCTACTAGGAGTTCTATAGGTTTTACTGAGCCTCACACACTTTGTGTCAAGCCACTGGTATAATAGGGAAGTTAACTATGTTTTAAATTGTGCATAAATACCTAATATAGCCACAAATATTTATTATTTTTATTTAAATACGACTCAAGCCTTAAAAATCATGTATTTTAAATTCCGCTTCAAATTTCGCTGGAAAACGCCAATACTTGTCACGTGATTGCCGTGACGTCACACATTCCTAAAGTAGAACGCTCAAAAGTTTACACCAGAGTTATCATTCTATAGATGCGTGTTCTGTGCTCATAAACGTTGGTAAACTGATGTGGTGATGTAAGGTTTTTCGTAATTGTTGCTATTGTTATATATATTTTGACGTTTCCTATAAACAAATAATAATAAATTACACACTTGAAATATTAACCAAACAATGAAGCCTTTTAACAGCGTGAACAGCGTACTGAGGAGTTAAAAACACGAGAAGACGTAATTAAAAACAGACCCTGTTAATTTTTCTATGCTAAAATCGTTTGACGAAAAAATACTGAATACCTATTTGTTTTAAAGCTAACCAGTTTCCACAAAGGTTAATTAATATTAGTATGCTGTTGTCAGCTTAAAGCGAGCCAACCGACCACTTTAAAATACCACAACTGTTTGTTTTGGAATTTAAACATGGGAATTTACTGTTAATTAATGGCATTACGTCCTTTTAATTAAACTAACGATTGCCACGACACAAAATTGTGTAACTGTTTAAAACATTCATTAACAAATAAGATATGAAAACGGTTACCCTCGACCTCAGAGCCAGTCCTAGATATTTCCAGACTGCGTATCAAAGTTATTGAAGTATAACTCTTTTAGTCGCGATGAGAATAATTTCGTTTATCAGTGCAGTAACGAAAAAAGAAGAAAGCGACACCGCCAGAAGTGGAGAAAATGAACTGACCCATCGGAATTGACTGCCAGGTAGTGCGTGTAGGGGGGTACTTGATCGACATGCTCCTTTTTGATTGGATGGCAGAAATAGTACCTAGGATGCAAGGCTATAGACACCGATTGTATTATGGTGTAGACGTCTGTTATAATTGGAAACCATTAATTAGATACATAATGTTTAGAGTGAAGATCAGAACCAACATATATTAGTGTTTAATTGGTATTTACACACATACAAACAGATATCCATAAAGTTTTACCTCAAACGTCTACTTAATTGTTTTGTTTTAATTTACAAATAATAATAGTCTGAACTTATATATATATATATAGACTTACATCGACGCATATAGCCCAGTAGCTGCGCGTCTTCTGAAACTAAAAAAAAAAAAAAAATAATAGTCTGATCGCTATAAAGATCAGAACCCACTTATATTAGTCTGTAATCTAATACAAATATTCGCCCATAAAGTTCCACTTCAAACACACCAGATTTACACGAACCTAACTCCTTCAAATATTTATCGTTATAATAATAGTATAATCTCTGTGTGTTAGCCATCGTGTTTTGGAGGAGCTGACTGCATAATTTTTTTGTATTTGACAGTTATAACTACTGTTAAAACTCTAGAAATTCTGCTTGTAGAATTTTTATAAAAACACATATTTCTATTAAAATGAGAATTAAAACCTTTAGTTGTGTCTATTCAGGCAAATTTAAGTTGAACTGATGTTAGACAGAAAGGTTAAACTAACAAAACGATTGTTATATTTCACAATGCAAACAGTTTTTCTTTTACATTTACATAATATAATATTACAGACTGTTCAATTTCAGCTGAATCATTGACAGTTCGAAAATATATTACGCCTAAATATTCCTCGTAGTTGGTGGGTGGTGGCAAAAAGGTGCATCGGTTCGTAGTTACACGACGGAAGCTAAGCTCATTACGCATTTTGTATTAATGTTTTAAATTTACGTATACACAACAACAATAATTAATTTAAAATTTGTGAATTGAGACTTTTTAGCGACGTATTTGCTTGAAATTTTTTGTAACTTGAAAGGTGAAATGATTTCACGGGGAGAAAATATAAAAGAAACTTTAGTAACCCAAAATGCATAATGCACCGGTGTTCATAACCCTAAAAATATTTACTTCCCCCATGGCTTATGTTGCTAAGACTCATATGTTTTTTATTTATTAATATAAATATGAACATAGAATTATAAAAAAATGTTTTTTTTGTTACGTAAGCATTTAAAAAAAAGTCGTACAGTAAAAAAAAAATATCATATTAACCCAAGAGAATTGACATGTCATGTAATAACGATCACGACTATCGATTGTCTTTGACTGATGACCTTGAAATATCTTCACATAAAATTCAGTTCCAATTTTGACAGCCCTTATACATAATATAGTATAGATCGGTCAAACACAAAAGTATATAATATTAACGACCTTTGTTTCTATTCTCCTTTCCTTGTCAAAGCTATGGTTTTTACACAAATACTAAGTGCGCTTTTATTTTGTGACAATCTCACATGCCGCTCGGTTTTTTTTTCAGTATAACTTCCACCCCTCAGACCTGCGTCAAGAAGCGTAGCTTCAATAAATGGTCCAACTTCCGTTTATTAATTTTTCAGTGTGCAAAGTTGACTTATACAAACTGTACATATACACATGCAAGCAATATAAGTGCATGACTATCTTCCTTTAGCCCGAAGCTTTCGCGAAGCTTCAGTCCGTTAGAGCTGTGTGTTAAGCCCGGAGCGAAATGCAATGGAGCGGAGCCAACACAAAGCTACTCCGTATAATGGCCGGCGAAGCTTAAAGCTATCGTTTGTCGTTAAATCTTTCTCTCTTGCACTGCCTCTACAATGTATACATCTATCTTTGTCAGTGGCAGTTTTTTTTGTAAGAGCGGTTATTATTTTTCCAAAAAAAGACAGGCTGTAATGAATGTTAGTGCGGTTATTCAATGACCAGTTTAAAACCTTTAAAATTGTTGTTGGTTTTTGGAAATGTATTTAAGTCTCATTATTCAGTAAACAAATCTCTTGGAATAGAGAACCTTAATAATAAAAGTGTTGACCTACCCCATTTCAGTCTAAATAATACTGCGCCTATTTGTCCGGGTACCGGCCAAATAAGTTTATATTTATTAATACGGATACTGGAAAACAATTATACCCAAACAAATAGTATATAAATGTATATTAAAATTAAATATAAATAACTAATTAAATCATAACTCATTGTAAAAAAATTGTATGTAAGATTAATCACTTCAAATTCAGTTATTTTGCAAAAAAATATTTTGACCAATGTAAGAACTAAACGCTGATTTATGTTGGCAGCACTAAACAAATTTTAAGTTTTTTTCAGTTAGTATGTGTGGTAACAATACACACGAATTTCAGATAAACTTTAGAAAAAGAGGGAAAATAAACCAATTTTACTGCTAATTTTATTTTAGTTTTTCATAAAAAAGATTAATTAATGTTCTTGCTGATAATTATTCTAAAATAACTCCCGATTTCTAGCGTTTCGTCTGCATGGTTACATACGGTTTTAAACATTAACCAAAGCATGCTTGGAAGCTACCTAATTTCTTTTTCATAGATCTAACTTTTTCAAAATTGCTCCAAAACTGTAAAGCTTAGAAAAATTTTATTTACAAAATTTGGAAAATAAATAGACTAGTAAACCGTTATAAAAAATATACCGTGATAACAGAAAAAATAACATTACAACGCATATCGCTTCTGCGCATGTGCCGACTTTCCCCAAAAACGAGAGGGTTCTTCACATTTACAGTTTTAACCTCCTCCCAAATTTTGGTTTCAATCTGCTCATCCGTTTGACTTGTATCGTGTTCAAAGACTAACAGACTTTTTCCAAAAATATGTTCGGGGGACCTCAAAACGAAAAATAATTGTAAAATTTTGACCTCAATTAGTACCATTTCTCACTCGTGAAGTTGGATTGGCAAAAGTTATATAAACATACGTTTGATTCGGAAAGGTTAGCGAGCTATGACTTGTTGAAGAAAACCGGCAATCGTCGAAGTAGGAGTAGGCTATGTATGTAAATATTCATTTCATTTACGGCTTAACCTTTAGAACTGCGGTTCTGGAATATCGTCGGTGTTTTCCACATCGTAATCTTTCAAATTAATACATTTTTTAATTTTTCGTTTTAAATATATTTATATCAAACTTAAATCTTTACTCTGAAAAAACATAACTTATACGCGTTCCCTATTATATACAAAATACAGTGTTGCAAATTTCATATTATTATCAATACTTCAGATAAAAACCACATTTACTTTAATAAAGGAAAACATAATATTTTATGGATTTATCAGTGAAGACAAAGAGTTCGAAATATTTCAATGTGTCAATGTTTTATTAGCGTTAGAACGTGTTCTCAACTTTTTAGACAAAAAAGAATGTACATTTTCTGTCTGCCAACACAGTCTGGACGTTTGATTAATAAATCGACCGGTATAAAAAATCGCCTACATGCATTCGAAAAGAAGTCCAATATACAAAATGAACGACATGAGATTCCACGCTTTTCGATCATAGGTCTGGTCGTGAACTAACTGAAGTCAAAAGTGAATTTTACAGTATGACATTTTTTTCAACTCTTCAATAGAAACAGTTGCAAACCGCCTTACAAATTGACTCAAAAGCATGAATGAATGAATTGTAGATTATAGACGCTCAACATCTGAGGTCTACGACTTTGTGATTCTTTTTGTAACGTCACAATTAACTGTACTTCCAAATCTTCTTAGTTTCCGGGCTTATAGATTGTAGTCCATTGGTATTGCAACCTGTCATTTCGTATACAATTATCAAAGCCGATGTGGAAGCGAGCCAAATGTCCTTCTTGGTGACTCCCAGATTTTTGTGCTGATGAGCGAATTACACCCGAAAGGAGAACACTAACACGCTAAGTATAAAAAAGGAAGAACACCAATTATTGACACACATACCTGTGAGCCGCCAGGAAGGATACTTCGCTTATGATAATGTCTGTCGCAGTTGTAGACGGAACGTCAGGTTGAAATACCAAAAGACCACAACCTAAAACAAAAATAATTTGGAACAACGTCGGTCGTGATTATAAACTGTAGTGTTTTGTGACGTCACATTCATGTCGTTCATTAACCAAGCAAGACTTGGTATAGTTATTGCATCGCGCACGCTAGATATTCTTCTCATGCGATAGGTAAAAAATTTCCAAATCAATCGATGTACTTTGTCGCACAGTTCCATGTCCTATACACGTGCCATTATGTGTATGTGTGTATCCACGTGTCTTGCTTTGTGTGTGTTTGTGTGTGAGCGACGCCAGTGCCACTGTGGTGTGGCGGTCAGCCGCGTAACTACACTGTGTAGTCCACACCCTCAGGGTTAGCTGATGTTACACTACCTTAAACACTATCAACGTACATCCCGTCTGTAGGTTAGCAGCTACGCGATGTTCTGTTGTGCAGGTTAGGATTAAATTTAAAGCTCACCTAAGTAAAAACGATTCCCATATTTTTAAGCTGCAGTGAAAATCCGTTTAAAGCCTGGGAATACCGGAACCTGTAGCAATGCTGCTGTTTATATAGCGTTTCCAGAACTCTTTTATTCTCATTCAAGAACTAAAAAAATGTGTTAATAAGATTTTTAATTTGTTATTAAAAAAAGAGGTTCCTCGAGTCATGTACACATGACGGAAATTATGCCTGTATATGTTTTATATTAATGCAAAACTTCTTGGTTTCCGGGCTTGTACGCCGTGGTCCATTGGTATTTCTACCTGACGTTTCGTCTACAACTGCGGTAGACATTATCAAAGGCGATGTGGTAGCGAGCGAAGTGTCCTTCTCGGCTGCTCACAAGCAAGTGTGGGGTTTGATAATGTCTACCGCAGTTGTAGACAAAACGTCAGGTAGAAATATCAATGGACCACAGCGACAAGCCCGGAAACCAAAAATTTTTGCAACAATGTAAGCCGTGAAAGCCTACACAATTGGATTTTATATTAATGTTTACAAAAAAGCAACAAAATTAATAAAAACAAAATTTTAATTTTTTTTTTGTTCATGGAAATAAAATTAAATTTAAAATATTTTATTTACTAATAAGAAATATTAAAAAAATTGTCATAAGTAACAAAAATAATTTATGTTACTTTAGGATTTGTACCTGAGAGATTTGATATATTTAATAATTAATCACTTAACGACCGCGCCTGACAGATATATAAAATCAGCGTTGCCAGATTTTTTTTTGCCATGTCGGGATTTTGGAACTTTTTGAGTGAAAAAAGAATAAGAATAAGAATAAGAATAAATTTTACTAATATTATATAAATACATAAATTTATTAACGCTACTTAAGGTAATCCTGTGGCAGTAGCGAATTCATAAACATAAATGAACGTGTTTCATTACACATAAAACAAAAAAAACAGTATAGCTTACAGGCATTATATGACATTACATTGGGTTGTAAACATAATGATTATTCGGTTGTTACAATTATAATTTTAAACAATTCTAGGCTATTACTTATACTTTATTACTGAACTGTAGAAAATAATATTTCTGGATCATTGTGCAACGATAACCAAATTTTTAAGTTCTTCATGAACTGATTTTTATTTTCTGCAGATTTTATATTGATGGGCAACTTATTAAAAATATTTGGCGCAGTAAATAAAAAGAATCTCTGAAAAATGGTTTTGTAAGGCCTAGGCACAAAGACATTTAATTTTCTAAAACAATAAGTTGTTTCTGAATTAACATTAATAGTGTTGTCAAAAAGAATTTTCAAAATTTTACATACATATAATTTTCTTATTGGCAAAATATTGAGCTCCCGGAAAAGTGGGAGGCTATGCTCGTACGATTTTTTAAATAGAATAGTGCGTATTATTTTCTTTTGCAGAATACTGACAGATTTGAAAGTGTTAAAGTATGCACCACCCCAACATTCTAGACCATAATTCATTCGAGAATGAATTATTGCATAATAAATATTTACCAGCATATCTTTAGGACATCGAGATCGTAGAAAATAAAATTTATATAAAGCATATCTTAAGGACTTTGTTAAATTTAAAATATGTTGCTTCCAATTAAGTTTTGAGTCTATATGAATTCCTAAGTATTTATAAGTTGATACTTTTTCTAAATTAATGCAGCTGTTTTTAGAGCAGTTATCATTTATACAATTAATAGAGTGGTACACAAGTTTAAAATTATTAATTACAGGGTCACCCAATTCGAATAGCATATATTTTGATTTGTTACTAAGTTTCATATGGTGATAATGAAACCATTTATTAAGGATATTAAGATCCAGCTGCATTTTTGTAAAAGTTCGGTCCCAGTTTGACGCTAAATAGCTAAGAGCTACGTCATCAGCAAATGCTGTGAGGCAACCGTTGAATTTTATATTGCATAAATTATTTATGTATATTAGAAAAAATACTGAACCCAACACGAAGCCCTGAGGTACACCGGTTTTGAGAAAGCGGGATTCTTTCGTCGAAAGCGGGACATAGTAAAAACACGTATATAATCAGAAGTTTTTAAATATTTATCTTTTTAGTTGAGTTCAAATTACGTTTACGTGACAATAGATAGCAAAAATAGCCTTAGAAAATGTGCTTATTTTAATAAAAATATGATATTTTAAATCAGATTTACCCTATCGTTAAATAGTTGAGTCTTATTCGTCTTCTGAATAAAAAAAAACAGAAATCAAAAACAAAAAAGTTTTATTCATTAGAAAAACATGGTGTTTCAAACAATAGTCTGAGGAGTGAGTGTTACAAATTGCAACTTACAATAAGAGAAAAATTATTTACGCACGGTCGAGTTATCCCTGAAATGCGGGACTGAGCCTCTCCCGCGCGGGATATTTAATTTTGATTTAAAAATCTGGACGTCTCGCCAAAATCGGGACATCTGCCAACGCTGTATAAAATGCACCCGTTTACGTGTAGAATAGATAGATGTAAATTAATTAAATACCTATATCAAATCAACTAATATCTGTGAAGTAGAAGAAAACGTCTAACTGTCAAAATTAGAACTATATTTTGTATAGCTGTTTTAAGGTCATCAGTCAAAGATAATCGTCAAAATGCGAAAGGAGCTAAGCGTCCACAAACCGTCGCAGCTCTCTTTCTTCTTGCATATTTGTACGGACCTGTATAAATGGCGAAAATGTAAAGGTAGCAAGTATCTACGTGTGAGAGAAAGAGGGAGATATATAGGATGTGAGGTTCGGATACTGTCGGAACGATATCCGGTATAGAATGAGCTGCTGGGATACGGTGAGAAAAACCTGCCTGGCAGTGATCTGGCAGCTGTACTGATCGCAACGCGATAGCAGTGGTGGCGTGAAAAGACTGATACAGGGGGCCGTTAAAAGATGAACGTATACATTGAGGTCTCATCATTCATTTTCTTCTCGTTGTTTATGTAAAGTTAAAATAATTCATTTTCTTAAAATTATTCTGATAACAGTTTAACCTTTCACAGTTTGTGTGAATTCGTGAGAATTTTTGACAAGTTCAAACAAGACACTATTATATTATTAATTCGCGACTTCTCAAAACTCTAAAAACAATTTTGTATTCTATATTAAATTTTTTTATCATCTAAAGTATTCATGAATACATTTTTATGATGAAACATCGCGCATTAGTAATAATTAAGTATTTTATTCAAAAGTTTTCACGAATTCAACTAAATTCTATTTTTGCTTTCTATATACGGAAAATCTATTCTAGAGGAATTATTGCAAAAAGCAATACTGTGCCCTGATCACAAAAAAGTGGTTTTAGATAAATGTTTGTCTGGCTGCTCGTGATCGTAACTTAGAACAAACCACTTGATCAAGTTGATATCGTAAAATCTGTTCTAACTCAAATCAGAGGGAAGTGGCTCCCTAAAAATGTTAATTATGATTCTAATTATATTCCGCACATAGATACTCGATACCAGTAGAGTCTGGTATGCAGATGGAGGTGCTATGGGTATGACAACTAACGTACATATTATGTACAGTAAACCCATTCCATATCTATTATATAATAGAAAGTTAGTTCGAGTTTGTCGAATCGTTTATTAATAATGTGATAAGTTGACATTTATCTTTTTTTTATTAATCTTACATTCGTTTTTTGTAAGCACTCACAATTATAGTAAAGTTGAATGAATGTATTTCTAAAATGTGGTGGAGGTTCGGATCTAGATGGTGGAAGAACGGGTATAAATATGCACATATTTCCTTAAAAATGTTTTTGATGTTAGTAGTGTATTTGTCATATAACACTTACATTATTGACGAGGTTTGGATGATAAGGCCTGGGGATCGGATTAAAATCTCTCAACGTTTCGTAGCCTCGTGAACAATTAGAACAATTTTTGGAAATGTTTATAAAACATATGGGCTGAAAATGGTTTTGGGGCGTAAAACACGGAAAAAAATTTAAATGTACCCCTTTACTATTAATTCAAACGTTCTCATAAAATTTTCATAAAATCGTTTTCACAGGACTGGACTCATAAATTGTATGGAAACACTTGTTTACGAATAGAGAATTATATTTACTGTAGACTGTATATAATTTGGTGCAGAAATTATAATCTTACTTATAAATTAAAATTATTTTATTATTTTTATTTTATTTAAAATATTTTTTCTCTTTACGATTTAAAATTGAGCAAAAATTATCTAAACTGCAAATGTGCCAAAAATATTTTTTTCACGACCGCCTATAAAATAACTGCTTTTCGTCCCTGTATAGTGATTGTAAAAACAGCCTTTTTTGAACTAGTGAGTAAAGTTAAACGAAAGTATATCGATTTTATCAATTGAATACTATTATCTGTGTCAGGCGCCATTTAAATCTGTATGAGCAACTGAGACCAGCATAGTAGGCGTTCCTATTCATAAACAGTCCACATATGTATCCAATATAGCCGAACTGAAGTGCCAAAATTACTACAAATATACTTATTGTAATTTGAAAATCAGTTATTTTATAGGAGGTAGTATGTATCCTGTTTGTAATGATATTATCAAGTGACTGTTAACAGTCGCTAAATCACTCGTGTTAACAATACATCTTTACTAGTGATAATACTTTTCATTACAAATGAGATACGTAAACTATACTATCTTATAGAAAAGGCAGTTTGTATTATGTAAATCCCTATGGAACATAAATTTTCGGAAAGCATCGGGTATGCTATACTTGTCGTAAAAACAATAAAAAATAAAACGTGATTTACGGACATTGAGCATCGAGCTTTTCCTGTATATTTGACCTTAGTTAATGATTTCAATATAAAATAGTTTGTTTGTTGAGTTTCAATTTAAATTTATACCAAAAATATGTCTAGATATTTTCCCGGGAAATTTTAAATTAATGACGTAAAACATTACAGTCTATTCTTTCCTCATTAATCATTGGCTGTCAGAACTCTACCAAAGCATAATGACCGTACTTTGGTTAGAGTTTTCCCTCGATTTTTCATTTTTACTGTTCAGTTAATAGATTTCTTTAAACTAAGTAATAGTTATAGATTGACTTTCCGTCAGGTCATTGAAAAAAAGTACAAGGAGATATAAAAAATTGATATTTTTTTACAGTAGAAGCTCTTTTAATAGATTTTTTTAATAAGTTTATACTCGGTTGCACAAAGCTTCGTCAGAAAACCTGATTTGGCAAAGATCTCAGGTTGTGACCACACATATTTCTCAATAAAAATTCGAAAGTTTCCACTTGACGAAAATACTGATAAAGATAGTCACTTTATGATAATAAAAATAACTTAAACATTTCGAAGGAGATATTCAATTTCTTGTACTTGGGGCCGCAATTGGGACTGATCAACTTCTGGCCGGCCATTAAGAAGTACCACGGCATACTAAAACATGTTTGTAGTTACAGTAATTAATAAGTAATAATATAGCAAGTCATGATGAACGTAAGGTATATTTAGAAATATCATACTACCTATTGAGCATTATATATTAATTGTTGCCTTCATGATATTAGTTACTATAAATATGACACTTACGCCGCGTGATGTCACCCGCACTGACAAAGTCAAAGCGCGGGAAATTGTGAAACATTAAAGATATTACAAACATGTTTTCGCCAATAATTTTGTAATTTTCAAGACTATGATTAAGAGTTAAAAATATGTATTTGAAATCACTCCTGCTCGAAAAATAATTGATTTTTTTAAACTGTAGTGTTTAACTTAGTTTTTTTAACAATATCTACTTCGAAACACCATTTTTGATGCAATTTTATCAATATTTAGCTTGAAGAGCGGTCTTTTTCTATGTATATATGACATATATATTTATTTTTCTATGAGTACAATATAATGTTTTACATAACGACGGGTTTGACAATGACATTAGACTATTAAACTATAGATATATGTTCATAATCCAACGTCGTTGCAAATTTCATTTTTTGATAATGTTTTTTTTTTTTTTTTTTGTAATCCAGCATCATAGTTATAAATTAACTTTTCTCAGTTCAATGATTTTTTTTTTTTTTTGGTGAAAGCACTTTTAAGCAAAAACGTTCGGTGAAAATTCAACATGGTAATTATCGTTTACATTTGAAAATGTACAATGAAAAATTGAAACAAACGAATGATTACAGTTCAGTATAATGAAATATTACGCAATGTAGCCATGCGCAAGGTAGCCAGAAATTGAAATTAGGGTATCTCTTTTTTTGTTATCAATGCAATTAAAATCCTAACTTGGCTATAATGGGGTCGTCGATATTTTTTTATGGTAAAAATGGAAATAGTAATTAATTTACATCACTTGTCAATAACAAACTCTAGTTTATAAATTCAGGTCTGATTACGACAGAAATACGGTCGGAGTATTGAATTTTTGATTTATTGTACAAAGTACTCATAGTCAGTGCTGTAGACTTTTTTTCTTTCAGAATATAATTTCAGTTTATTGTATAATTTGTTATTTGACATAATTTTCCATATTTGTTCCCATGTATATTTTTGATCGATAAAAATTAAATTTTGACCGGTTTTTCATAAAAGTGATAATATGTATAACAAGTGTCGATAAAGTCAACAGACCTAATTTTACTAATAATAATTCCAGTTTTTGTATATACGAAGACAGTCTAATTTTTCAAACTCTATTATGGAGAATTTGTATTCACAGAAAAACAAACAACTGTTCTGCTTAAAGATCGATTTTTAATTTAAACTTGGTTCAAACTGCATAGAAAAGTGTTGTTCCAAAGCGTAGTGAAAATCAATCATAATCGTTACATATACCTGCTTTCGATCTACGTTACCATTGTCATGTGTCCATGTCCATTGATTCAGAATCGACAGAATCGACTTAAAATTCTTCAATATCTTTCTTATAAAGAAATATATGTAACAATCCAACATAAGCAAATTTTAAATTTAACGTTGACGATAGCTAAATATTGTAAACAAAAAACAACCAATGTTAGTTCTTAAATAACCGCTCTAACGACAATAAATTAGCTAAATCCTTTTCAGAGACAATCTCCTTTTGTGGAGTATTCAAAATATAAAACGAGTATAGGAGACAGTAGACACGGAGAGAGTTTAGAATGTCACCAGTCATTATTTAAGAAGTAGCTTTGCTTCTTTTTATTATACTTTTAACAGTGTATCCCTATATAAACCCGGTTTACAACTTCGTGTCGGAACAATACACAAATTATTTTATCGCCCTTGTTTACGTCTGGAAAAAGCTTATGTTATGATATTTTGTAGAACAAAGAATAAAATTAATCCTTTTGCTCTCGTTCTGCACTTCATTAGAGGAGCATTAACGTTTTCTTTTATTACGTCATGCGTACTTAAATTTATCTTACTTATTCTGTAGATATTTTTTTTATTTTAAAATATTATTTTTAACGACGCAGGAATATTTACACAGAAAAATGTAAATAGCATTCGTTTTGATAATCAAATTTAAATTTATTTTTCCTAGAGTGACTCCGCCGAAATTAAACAACGTAGGAATATTTGGAAATAAAAAAATATAAATTTTAATTACTTATTTGCACTTTGATCAAACAGGAATGTCAAAAAAATGTGCAATCATTCCTAATGAAACAATAAACATTTTCATAGCTGAATTTTTTTTGAGCGCATGCCTCAAATTTAGTCATTTTTTTCGGGAACTTTTCATTGTGACACGCGAACGGTGATTGATTTTCAAAAAAGTAAATAATTAAATATGAAATATTGTTCAAAGAAGTGATAGAACATCGTAGAAAAATATTTCACTACTTTTGAAGATACATTTTTTGACAATCCACGATTTATGACAGGTAGGACCTTTATATTTCAATCATTTTTTGTTTACTTCCACCAGTCCCGATTGAACAAAAGTTTATGTTTCTACTATTTTATGCACTGATTTAATATAGTCAATAATATTTTCATTAAAATTAACACCGAAAACCGTTCGTTAAATATGCCCAAAACTTTTGAATACCATATCAACGACACTTGAGCGTGAAAACGATAAATAACCCTATTCTGAACGCACTTTTTTAACTGGTTGATTATTTTCGATTTCACTGATTAGTTAGCGCTAGATGAAACCCGATTTATGTACATATGCATATTCTGCTGCTGGTTTTGGACTTTTACGAGCAGTTCATACAAAAGCATGTAAAAAAGGAGCCTCTACAATTATTTGTTTAACTAGACCCTGAAAAAGAAGATAACGGCACTTCACGATACGACGTTGAAACAAAAAAAAGTTACTATCCCTTACATTGGTATTAAAGTGAGAGTATTAAGGGTCTTGGAGCTCGATTTTTGTACGTTCATAAACGTGAAGAATGTCACCTTGAACTTTTTATGTAAGTGGGAAATTTAAATTCGTTTCAGATAAGCTTTAATATTTATTCAAGATGCAGACGATATAAAAACGCTTAATTATGCATATTATAATAAATAAAATAAAGTCTTTAAAAATAATTTTCGGAGCGTTTTTACATCGTAGTAAAACAGTGATAAGAAAAAGGTTTATTTAAAGTTAATGAGGCATTCAGAAGAGTGTGGTTTAAAACACGTGTCACGTGACATGTAACAAAACACTATAGTAAAATCGATTGGCGCCAAGAGGTTTGAAATATGAATGTTCGTAAATTTAGATACTCTTAAAGGTTTATTCTTAAAATGTTTATATACATAAATAAGAAGGAGTTTAGGCAGCTGTTTTACCGACTATCGGTTAGGTCGATTTTGTCAAAATGTGGTCTGACTGTTTTTTTTTTGAAAAATTATTAGCGCTGTACTAGATTTCGGCTTTTAAGATCACAAGTTTTTTGCGACTTTTGATGCGATCGATGAATTCGTTCTACTAATTTTATTTTTAATGAGGATTAGCTTTTACAAAATTTCCAATTTTGACTAGGAATTCTTGAACTAGAAGGCGTGGCGCTTATGCCACGTGCTTTTATCGTTGCAGTCGAGTATCCAACCGATTAATTCCGCAATTGCCTGTCGCTGTCAGACCTAAGTTACTCATGCTATTAAATAATCGTCCGACTTAAAATTGCCTCTCAGACACTACTCACTATTCGAATTCAAATGCTAAAATTAATTCAAATACATAGTTTGCGTTATCAATGTGTTGTCAACATTTTAAGCTATTTGCAAACAAATGCGAGAGTATTATGTTTTATTTATAAACGTCTAAATCTTTCGATTGTGTGAACAGAATGGTGTAATTTTAAGAATAGGAATTTTATGGATGAATTATACGAGTTTCACGTGCGAGTTTCACATCAAACATAAACGTTTTATACACATATAGCCATTTCTCACGAACAAGTTTGTTATTTTTGTTTACGTTTTTTGGTTATGGCTTATAACATACAATTAGCTTGCAAACTAAAATGTTACAGTTCTAAATGCTCAAATAAATATTTGATTTACATGCACTGCTAGAGTAGTATCGTTTATAGAAGATAAGGTAAAAGTACCAGTATTCGTCAGTTTAAGGGAAACCGTAACTTTATATTTGTTGCATCACATGTATTTCGCGTGTCAAAATTTCAAAAACTTGGGTTTATTGTCGTTGAAATTTGTATTTTATGTTAAATTGCTTCAAAAATAAAACAATAAAGAAAATACCAAAATACTACCGTTTGGCCTAGTAATCGTCACATCCAAATTACACCTACACCAGTATTCGTCATAGAAGTGCTCGAATATCCGTCAGTTGAGAAGGGTTTGCTAAAAACATGCTGATTACTTAATATATGAATTAAAAGTCTTAATCTTTATTTTAAGTACAAGATGAGCACAAAAATTGTTTGCACTCATAGACACATTAGCACATACATCAGTTACCCAGCATTTGCAGGATAAGCACTGTATCATATCTTGTTCAATTTCCCCTTCACAAATCTTGCTTACGAAATCAGTACATAGCGTTTTAAGAATGCCTTACACCTATGGCGACCAGGTCTACCATTTATAAATGTATCTTGTTTTCTCAATTGCTTTGATAATATATGTACGCTCTTTTCTTATTGGAAAACGCATGGATGCTAGATGGAGAATTCACCTTTCCAGGAACATTTCTTCTTCGCTTGATAAAATTGAAGGTGGTCCCATTTTTATACTGACCGGTGTTTTTGCCTTATCCGATAATGTCATTCTTGGTAGTTTGTCAGTCTTTGCGGCTCATTAGACTAATATATCTTTTGCTACAGCCAAAAGAGCTGTACGCATATCATCTTCAGAATATTTTAATCATTTTGCTACCATTTCCAGACATACTACTTTATGAATGGCTTACAAAAACACTTGAAATGCTATGACGAATATAGGGACTAATATGTGACGAATATGTTAGTCCCTATATTCGTCATAGCATTTCAGGTTCGTTTGCTTAATAAGCCATTCATAAAGTAGTATGACGATTACTGATCCTCGTAAAGTTTGAAATTTAATAATCAAGATAGTGTATTAGTATCTATAGTTATTGTGTTGAAAATAAGAAATATGCGAGATTAAACTTAAAATGCATTTGTCCCAGTAATCGTCGGTGGTGACGGTAATTGGTTCGTGACGGCGTTTATGATGTACCAGTGTATTAAAATTGTAATAAAAATAGGCTCATCAATGTCCTAATAACACAATTAATCTATAACACTTTTAATATATGGTGTATGCGAAGAATAGTGTCGAGAACAAAGTAAGCCCTTACCTTAACCAAACCACTACGTAATGGCGTCAAATCGTATCTTTCGACAACACTGATTTTTGAACAATTTTAAAACTATACTGCTGCTAACAATATAGTAACCATTTTAAATAAACAAAATGTAAAGATTTTGAAATTCAAACCTAAATAATGCGTTAAACGCTAGTTATCCTCAGATGCTTAATATTATGCAAAATTGTCGTTTTGTGACGATCACTGGGTCACTGACGGAGATTGGTACTTTTACCTTAGTAGCATCATTTCTGCGCGCAACTGAGTTTCGGGTCGGACGGTACTTTGTTTTCTAATATGGTTATTTTGATGTTCGTCACTAGTCGGGACGCATCATTAATAGTACAGATAATTGCTCCTGAAATTTCAAATCATGCCGCTATAAATCACTTTTCCCACTCTTCTTACTACGTGGTTTCCCTACCTTGCTACTCTACGACGTATTTCGACTCACCTCAGCAAATTGAGGGTCTTCGCCTTCCCGCCAACTTCAAATTCTTCTCATGGTCTTATCTAAGTTCGTACCATGATTAAATTTTAAACATTTTGAAAACTGACCAAAGAGGATTATAATTTCAATAATAGTAGATTACTTTAGTGTGAACCGAGGTGAAATGAACCGAAATGAAAAAATAAAAATGATGTAAGATTTAAAATAAAAGTTAAAAAAACCCGGGTCGCAGTGCCAAAACCCTACCGACAATAGAGTGTATTTGCTAATACAGGCAGTGTGGCTTTATTATGCAAACTTAACTTGGTTTTTGGACAAAATAAAAATTTTGACTCCTTAATACACCCCTGAAAATAACATTTTTTTTCTTATTTGCAATATTATTATCAATCGAGCTTCTATACCAAGTTATATACACCTTTCAGTAAATAATTCACTATCTGCAAACTAGTATTTTCGTAAAATTTTTAAATCCGGTCCTGTAGGGCCGATTTTATTAAAAGCTTAGGGACACTTTTTAATTATTACCAGAGGGTTAAATTTCAATTTTGAAACGATTCGAAGAATTTTTTCGGTATTTTGGTGCCCAAGAACTTTTTTCAACCCCTAAAAACTACCCTTAAAATGGCCCGATTACGCCCATTACCATTACCATAGGGTTCGTGCGGTGGTGGATTCCAACATGCGGGTCAAATTTAGTTAAAATCAATTAACTCTTTCGAAAGTTATATTATTAGGAGGCTATGAAACGTCGAGAAATTTTGGTCCGACCCTTAGGTCCCGCCATCCGACCGATGCCAATAGTGTATGTTGCCATATGGCAAATACACTAAAAATTGGCGAAAGTTTCAAGAGACATAATTTGAAACTTTGAAAAGACATCTACATTAAATAGCATCAATAAACCGAGAGATCCTAAAATAAAGGCAATAATAACAGATAATTTTTATGTTTGAAAATCCGTCAGCTGCTCGCATTGTAAATTCTCCATTAAAAAGAATATGTGTATTATTCGCGTAATATCCATCCATCACGACATAAAAAAAAAACCCGGGTCGCAGTGCCAAAACCCTGCCGACAATATAGTGTATTTGCTAATACAGGCAGTGTGGCTTTATTATGCGAACTTAAGTTGGTTTTTGGGCAAAATAAAAAATTTTACTCCTTAATACACCCCTAAAATAACATTTTTTTTAATTGCATTAATATTATCAATCGAATCTCCATACCAAATTATATACAACTTTCAGTAAATAATTCACTATCTGCAAACTAGTGTTTTCATAAAATTTGTAAGTCCGGTCCTGTCGGGCCGATTTTATTAAAATTTTAGGGACACTTTTTAATTACTACTAAAGGGTTAAATGCCAATTTTGAAATGATTCTGAGAATTTTTTCGGTATTTTGGGGCCCAAAAACATTTTTCAACCCCTAAAAACTACCCTTAAAATGCCCCGATTACGCCCATTTTAAATAGGCTTCTTGCGGTGATGGATTTCAACACGCAGGCCAAATTTCGTTAAAATCAATTAACTCTTTCGAAAGTTATTGCCCGCACACATATATATATATATATATATATATATATATATATACGTATATATATAAATATATATATATATATATACATATATATATAAACATTTTCAAAAATGGTGCCAAAGTGTTTAGGAGGTTATGAAACGTCGAGAAATTTTGGTCCGACCCCTAGGTTCCGCCATCCGACCGACGCCAATAGTGTATGTTGCCATATGGCAAATACACTAACAAGGACCCTCCTCGCCCATTAAAAATCTTTAACATTCAAAACTTCACACGGTCTGTATATAAAAAAAGGATAATAAAAGTATATCCTTCTGTGGAACGTGTATTACATACATAGGATAATATACAAGGCCCTATCTAACACAACATATTTATACATAAAGCTGCTCGCAGAGGGAAAAAAATCATACGAATTCGCTAAACCATCTCATTCATATAGTTATACGGCATGGTCTGTCGGCAGTTGATATTATCAACCAAGCGTTTCATTTGGAGCCATCTATTTCCCCTAACTTCCGCTATTCTACATCCGGCGCATGAAAACCTTATCAGAATTTCAAGAAGCCGGTGTGTCAGTATAGACTATAGGGATGAGTTAATATCCACAGGGACGCACCGTATTTAACATCCTTAATTAATAAACGACGTCAGCTGGAAGGCCATTCAATATTTTTGTCAATTGACAGTTTCAAGTACATCACCTACTCCGTTACAGGATATTGCCCATCCCTGGCAATATTCCAATAATTTCAAAGTTTCTCGTATTTTTTTAATTGCTAATCATAGTCCAAAAAATTACATAATTATGTTGAAAGAATTTTTCTAATATCTTTGACAATTCTCCGCGAGTGACATCCTGCGACACAGGTGTCTTTTTTGTAGTAATTATTAATACAGCAAGTCATGAACGTAACAGCATTAACAGTTGAATAGATGTTAAATAAACTGCCAATTAGGAAGTTTAACATATTTTAAATTCATAACTTGCATGCTAATTACACGCTGTGGCATGGAACGTTATAATTGCTGACCAGACGTCGATCCGTTTCGTTTACGGCATGTACAAAAAATTAAATATCTTCGTTGAATTTAAAGACGCCAAAATAACTATTTCAGCATTTTTAACGTTATTCTTATTATCATGATGTGACACTATCGTAGTCAGTAAAACCTTCTTAGTTAAACTAGCTGCATTTTTTAATTCATTATATAAAGTCTTATTGTATGTTCGCGGTAAATTTGAAAACCGCTAGACTCATGTCAGTTTGGTTTTCACGGTTTTATAGAGCATTATTTTGGTAGTACTTCAGACTATATTATAAGTACTTGATAAGTACTTACTTTAAATAAATAAAACGCTTTTAATATGAATAATTAATAATGATTCGTAATTAATGTTTCTTCTAAAATGTAATCGTTAGATTAATTTTTTCAGAATGTTTTTATAACAACCTTCATTTTTCCTCGTAGTTAAGGAAAAACAATTTAGACAATACTACATAATAGAGAGAGAAGGTTATTGTAACAAAGCTTGCTACAATATAAACCACCGACTTCATCTAAATCTCACGCGTCTAAAATGAAACATCATAGAGGCAAAAATATTATATTATTAAGTAAACATAAAATAGAAATGATCATGTAGAGGTCAGGTTCGCATCTACCCGTCAGCCAATCGGTTCCATTTTTTCCCACTAGCAGATCATTTCCACCCCCACTCTTGGAGGTATCATTTTTTCCGTTGCGTTGTGGCTAAAGAACTTAAAAAATCTCTGCCAAATACGAAATGGCCTCGGCAATGCCAGGTTTAACAACTAGTTTTGTGTAAAGATATGCTATTTCTCTTCATAATTGTTCTTTGAAAAATTCATGAAACTATAACTGTCGTCATTACTCATCCCTAACGGTATCCTAATGTTACCTTATAAGATTGTAGTCACCTATATACCCACACGGTAACGGCTCGATGGAGTCCATAACGTAACGTTATTAGTGAGATATCTTTTTCCCGAGTGCAAGCGATATTTCATGCCATTATGTACTGTTAAATTGATGTAATTTTCCATTGGTATTTATTATGGAGTGATTTAAGGATTGCTAATGTTAAATTGAATACTCCCGATCCCTTCGTTTTTTCTGACATGTTGAATTATATCAGGCGTTTCAAAGAGATCATTGCGTTGATTAATTTTACAAAGAATAGCGCTTTTTCTGACATTTTTACTTTTTAAACGTCAAGCCAAGCCATAAACACGTGTATACTGTCTGTAATAAGAGAACTCGTATTCATCAGCGTTCATTCGATCGTACATGTACGCGAGTTTTTCACAAAGTAGGAGTTCTTTCTAACTCTTGTGGAACATGCTAAATAAATAAAAGAAAATGTTGTACTTTACTAATCGTATAGGATATATTTCTAAGGTTATATTTCTGTTGGTGCGCTTAGAGTAAAATTTTAACAGGTAGCGGAAGTTGCGCGCGGACAGCTAACGAAAATTCGACAGTATGAAGTTGGCCTTAAGAGGCTCAGACTAAATTAACAGATGAACGAAATCAGTGCACTCTCTGTGATCTGGAAATTTTATTAATAGTAAACGACTGTAATCTTTGATTATAACGATATCTATGATTATTACAGTCGTTTTAAATGTCATTCAATGGAAATTTATAATATCGTATTTTTGATTATTCAATTGATTGAATATAAAAGTAAAAACTAAAATAAAACATTGAAAGTGTTTTGAAATATTTGAGGTTAAAAGTATTATTATTAAACTTTGTGATTAATTTGTTTCAATACATTTTTTGCATGTATGTATATTAAAAATTAGTTTTTAATCACGCCAAAGAAGTATAACTTTAAACGGGCATACATAAGTACTCGCATTATTTTTTTTTTTTTTGTAAAACGGTTTCTGAATATGTGGAAGACAATACCATATTTTTAGTTTCTTATCGTCCACTTAGAAGTTAGTGATATGTGACAGACAGACCAAAAACGGATAATAGAGTCTCGCTATAATGATTCTTTTCTCCATTTTGGTGCAGAACTCTAACGATTGTGTAAAATCGATCTTTGGATATTCATTGGAGTTGTTTTAAAAGGGTTAATATATAAAAACCCGGGTCGCAGTGCCAAAACCCTGCAGACAATATAGTGTATTTGTTTGTATAGGGCAGTGTGGTTTTATACTTTTATTATGTGAAATTAAGTTTGTTTTTGGGCAAAATAAAAAATTTAACCCCTTAATACACCCCTTAAAATAACATTTTTTTTCGTAATTGTAATATTATTATCAATCTAACGTCTACACCGAATTAAAGACACCCTTCAATAAATAACTCACTATCTGCAAATTAGTGTTTTCAAAAAATTTGTAAGTCCGGTCCTGTCGGGCCGATTTTATTAAAATTTTAGGGACACTTTTTAATTACTACTAAAGGGTTACATGTCAATTTTGAAACGATTCTGAGAATTTTTTCGGTATTTTGGGGCCCAAAAACATTTTTCAACCCCTAAAAACTACCCTTAAAATGTCCCGATTACGCCCATTTTAAATAAGCTTCTTGCGGTGATGGATTTCAACACGTGGGCCAAATTTCGTTAAAATCAATTAACTCTTTCGAAAGTTATTGCCCGCACATATATATATATATATATATATATATATATATATATATATATATATATATATATATAAACATTTTCAAAAATGGTGCCAAAGTGTTTAGGAGGTTATGAAACGTCGAGAAATTTTGGTCCGACCCCTAGGTCCCGCCATCCGACCGACGCCAATAGTGTATGTTGCCATATGGCAAATACACTAATAATCTCATGATCGGTAAAATAATCTATTTTAGAGAAGCCTGCGGAATACATTGTTTGGGTGGTAATCAATATATAATTAAAGGCCAATCCTATTAGAGTAATTATATTTGAAGCTCCTATAAAGATGATGGTGTCATAATCCCGTAAGATTACAAGGAATATATTATTATGTATTATGCTATGTAGGTATTTCTTTAAAACTGTTAATTTCAAGTAGATATTATTTACTTTCTCTATATACGAGCCCCACTTTGGGCGAATATTTTTTTAGTGATTTTCTTAAAAAAATATATTTTTCTAATTAAAAAAAAATTTAAATAATCAATCAACACTCAAAATTTAAAAGTAAAAGAAATAATATTTTGGAAACAATTGTTTCCTTTTGCACCAAACAGTAGAAAATAATTTTCGTCAGAATAATTTTCAATTCTTGTAATAAGTATTATTACTGCTATTTTTATGGGCACCCAATGACTTTTTTTACAAGTGATATTGAAAATTATTCTAATCAAAACTATTTTCTACTTTGAGCCGATTTGAGGTAACACGGTTTACTACTATACAATTCCTATCTGTGGTCACGTAAATTCATTTAAAATGTACATTAATTATTTTATGTATTTTTTGTTTGTTTTTCTTTTATAATGGTCATATTTTTAATAAAAATTATATAAAGATTAGAATTTTACCACCCAACTTGGCAAGCCAGTGCTTATTAATAATTAATTTTAAAAATGATCGATCATGTATTATCATCGGATATGCATATGTATACAAAATTTCAAATGATTCGGTTCAATCTGTCAAATTTGATTCATACAGATAGAATTTCAGACTTAAGAAAACCAGTGACAAAACATCCATAAAATTTTAAATTCTAGAGTCAGCAATTTTGGCTGTAATTTGATGAGAACTCTTTGTTTTAAGTACAGATTTTTAAGATACAAACCTATCTTCGTTTTAGAGCTATTAGCAATATAGAACAGCAAGTAATTTTAATTCAAACATGAAGTCAATATTTTACGGAGCTAGGACAATTTTAATGTCAAAATTTCTTCCGTTTAAAACGGGTTTACTGCGGATATTTGTCATAGTATATAGGCAACTATGAATGATCACTGTCCTGTATTGTGGCGTGATGCATAAGTTTGAAATATTTGCTGAAAAACCTTTGGATCGTCACAGTGTATAATCTTTTCAATATGCCTTTTTATGCTGTGGTTATGCTGTCTATTTATTGAAAGATGGCACATTTAAACTTCCTTGGTGTTCATGTTTACGTCAAAAATAATAGTAGTTTATATATCTAGGTTGTCACGAAGATTATTTTAGTTAAGTGACATTATGTTAGCAAGTTTTAACAACCACACGAACCAAAATATCACAATCGAAATATATACCTACTACATTTTTTGCACTACGTCTTATAAAATAACTGATTTTCACTCCATAATAATATTTCTGACAACGTTGTGTGCGGCCATGATGCATTTAATTTGTATTGTTTACGAAAACTACGCCTGCTTTGTATTGCTTTGCTCTCTGTTCATCTTATGATATTAAATGATAACTGACAGGTTGCTTTTGGAAATCACGGTTGGATTGATTAAATGGAAATTATTTGTTATAACAGGTGAAAAGTATCAGTTGAATTTTCAATTGATTATTAAAATGAATACATTGAAAATATGTTGTATTGTTAGACTCAGGTACGTCCTCCTAGTTGTCAGCTTTATGTAAAAAAATAATGTACAAAAAAATTGAGGAACCAAATATTTGATGGCGTAAGAACCGGGTATAGATGGTGTAAGAAACGGGTAATAATATTTTCGATTAGCTTTCAAGAGCTCAGCAGTGTATTTCTGTAGCAGTTTACAAATACTTGTATGAAATTCTCAATATATAAAAAAAATTCTTTTATAAATACGCGGAGCAGTTTTTTATGCTGTCCTTCGCTACTGCCTTGCCTTTGGACGGTCAACGTCAGTGTCACCTCATCTCACCATTGGCGACTCGTCAAAATGATATTCTTCAGTGGGATTACAATTTTTTTATAGTATACGGTACCTTTGCATGCTTTTCGAACTTTTACAAATCTAGTTTCTTTACGTACAAATTTTTTGGTGCTCTTTACGTCGAACCTTTGAAATCGTTGAACCTGCGAATAAACAGACTTTGAAATTAAAATAAATCTAAAAGTGATCGTCAGAAGATATTTAGAAGTTTAATTTGTATTACATATCAATCAATCAGATTTCAATGAAATTTGGTAATTAGAAATAAAAAGAATTAGAGTTTTACAAATTTTTGGCATTAAAACTAACAGTTCAAATAGTCAAACAAGTTTTTGGGAAAATTAAGATCGTTGCGTAAACTATTTTTTTTTTATTACTAAAAAATAAAGATTTGTATTAAACAAAAAAGGAGAACTGTTAATTTTGTGGCTCTAACATTCAAAAGTATGTCACCTTGATTTTCTTTTAAAGACGAACACAACATTATTTAAAGTTTGTGAAAATAAACTCACGAGACGCTTTTCGTTAAACACCTTTCGGTAGTACCTAATGCTTCAATTATTCTAAATAAGGCTTTTCAAAAGTTACACAAAGTTTCTTTAGAGAAAATACTTCAAAATTTAGTTTATTTTCAATAACATGTACGTTTTCACAAAACATTAACTTTATTTGCACCAATATAGTATGCAAATCCGACGAAGAAATGATACAAACGCTAGTAAAGTAAGTTCACAAATTAGTTTTTAAGTTTTTATGATAATAAAATGAAACACTTACAGTGAAACTTCATTGTATGCCCGTCTATTTATAGCTAGTCTGTCACAAACCAGTCACTTTTAAACGGTTACTGGCAGGAAGTTGAAATTTGGAATAGTGGTGTTCCTGCAGTCGTTTTACCAAAAGAACTGTTTGCTTCCTCTCCGGTCAATAAAATAAAAAGAATATAGTAAATACTAGACAATTGGAATATCGCTAGAAATAGCTAGAAGGCTAGGCCATCTCACATTGTATCATAAATTTAATTGTATATATATTTAATTGTATATAGCTGCGCAATTGAAGTTATTATAGCAAGTTGTAACGCTATGTTATAAACAAGCTCGCTATAGCTTGTTTATAACATAGCTCTAGCGAGATTTAACAATCAAATAATTCGGGATGCCATTACCCACGACATATATGCCATTTTTTGCACATACGTTATAGTTTACTTTTGAAATGATATAGACTGATTTTGTTAGTTTAATTATAGAAAAAAATGTATACTTGTTTTGTTCTGAGGTGGAAAACGAATAAAATTGACCCTGTATAATTTTTCTTATGAGATCTGATCTCAATGATAGCTTGTATATATTTTTGTTATAGTAATATACAAACATTTTCCAACTTCCAGAAAATATTTGCTTTTCCATCTACCTACTTTTTTCAATAGAGCGATCTAACTTTTCCTAAACTTATTCGCACAATTCAGTCAATAGAATAACTTTACTTCCATGAGATATGTTTAAACTCTAAGAAGAAAGAATTTACCACTAGCAAACATTCATCTATGTGTTTAACAAAAAGAGGCCGAAAAAGAAAATACTTCACTTCGATGGCCTAATTTCTTCCTTGTTTTAAAAACATTGAATGATTATAACAAACCAAACGAAAATTTCTCCAGAAAGAGCAAGAAAATTGGTTTTTATATTTAATATTTAAGAAAAATAATATTTTTCTTAAATTTTATTTACAAAGCTATGTCCATAATTATTCTAATAGTATAAAAGTGGTAAAATATAAATTTTATATTTTACCACTTTTATACTATTAGAATAATTATGGACATAGCTTTGTAAATAAAAGTTTCTATTGGTAGGCTAACTATAGTTTCTTGATAAAATAGTAAGTCACCAATTTTAATTTTTTATTATTAATATTGACTCTACCAACAGTAATAGATATATTAACAAATAAAATAACTTGCAATACTGTTCAATTGATTTTTATTTTATTATTTATATAAAAAACGTTTCAACCAACAGTTTTGGTCCTTTTCAATAAAAGGACCAAAACTGTTGGTTGAAACGTCTTTTATATAAATAAAAAAATAAAAATCAATTGAACAGTATTGCAAGTAATTTTATTTGTTAATTTAATTTTTTATTGTTCACTACCTTACTCAAGAGACATTAATTTAACGTATATTGTCTTTAAATTTAAATGTTCAGTGATAGTGATTTATGTTTTGAAAAGTTTCGTGCGAATCTTCTATGTTTTCTTCCGACCACCCGAAATAATGTTTGTGAACAAAACTGTAACAAGATCAATACATGAAATAAAAACTTAAAAGTGAAAAGCTCAAGAAACTTGAATTTGTGTGCCAAAGACATAAAAGAGGAATGAGAAAAAACGTTTTTTTTTGTATCTGTTATCTTGTAGTATTTCTGCCTTGAAGCGAAAATATCCAACCAGATAAAGAATTAATCTTACTGACTGATTTGATTCAAAATTAATATTTATGTTATTGTTTCAGGTATGTACTGCTTTTTCGTAATCAAAAATGGAACAAAAGGTAAAAATTAAGAAACTTTACTGTCACAAAACTTTCTATATATTTGTTATTTTTTCTTGTGTGACTATTTTAAACGTTGCTAAAAACTCGCATATATAATTTTGTTTCATTTTTTTTAAATATAAAGGTACCTATAATGCATATAACCGCGATATGTTTTTCGCGACGCGTGAATCGATCGGTTCGTTAATAGTTTGTGTAGTGTTCGTATTACTTCGTGAATGAAATCCTACAGATTATGCGTTTACTCGCGATTCGTGACGCGTGACTCGTGGTGTTCACAGTAATTGGTCGAAAGTTGGATTCTTGTTGGAACTCCAAGTACTCTTGCATCATAATGTCTTTTTCACCTAAAAAAATAGTGGACTTAGGCTAAAATCACCATATTTCAATAAC
This sequence comes from Venustoraphidia nigricollis, assembly GCA_034508555.1. Taxonomy (NCBI): domain Eukaryota; kingdom Metazoa; phylum Arthropoda; class Insecta; order Raphidioptera; family Raphidiidae; genus Venustoraphidia; species Venustoraphidia nigricollis. The sequence continues at coordinate 11,695,210 of JAVRKA010000009.1, forward strand.
TATAATTACTATTCGAACCTAAATTAGTTATTTTCGGGTGAAAAATTCTATAGTTATTAATCTAAGTTTAAAAATTATCAGGAAATTGGACACAATAAAAATATACAATTAATTCAGCGACGTTTCGTTTTTTTTATTAAAACTTCTTCAGGCTTCTGAAACATACATAGTAAGAAATTACAAATAATACAATTAGTTAATAAAAATAAAACAATATAAATATACCTTGGTTTATACAGTTAAATAATAAAAACTTATTATACATTACTTATACTCATAAACATTTACAAAAATTTTTTTTTTATATTTATTAAAATATATTAAAAATTAGTTGCTGAATTGATTGTATATTTTTATTGTGTCCAATTTCCTGATAATTTTTAAATTTAATAAAATTATGGTTGATAATATTAATATAGTTATTAATTTATTTAAAAATACACTAGAGTATCGTACTCGACAAAATAGATGAATAAATCGTGGTGCGCGTAGCAAACATGAACAGTGAACATAGACGATCAACGAAATAGCAGCGAACTCTGACGAATCTGCGGTTAGTGTCGATGCGCGGTCTTTGATATTCGTCAAAAAACCGCCTACCGCAAATCACTGCGAATACATGGATAATTTGTCGCCACCTTAAAAACAATAATTTTGTCAGATTCTAGTAATAAAAAATTCTATCACAATTCAAGTAAACGATATCTTTTAAACTAGTTAAAAAGTGCATTTATTTTTAATGGTAAACGTTGAAAATTAATGACACTAAAAATTGTTATGCGTGATAATTTTTGTTAAAAAATTGTTCTCGTTTATGAATCGAAAACATATCGTTAAAAAACAAATCGCATTGTCAAATGGAATTTACGGTTTAATAACTTTTAAATCTGCAAGTATTGATTTATTACTTTAAATACCCTGGGAATGAGTTTTGATATGAATTGCTGTCCTTATTTTTTTTTGTGTTTGACTTTATATTTATTTGAAAAGCAGCTATTGTCTGGAAAAATGACATTTATTTTCTAATGACAATATCCCAGTTTCCAGGTTTTAATCTGAAAGCTAGTTAATTATAATTTAAATTTTCAGTTTATTATTAAAAAAATAATAAACTGCCAATATGAATTGGTACTGGGTTTAAAATATGTTATGTGTGATCTGCTCATTTTAGTAATAACATGTTGATACTTTTATGTGTAAACATCTTTACTGCCTCTCTTAAATTTCTTCTTGGTGTCTCGGTGAAAAATTACGGAAGTGCTCTACCGTGGAAGTGATACAAATATCAAAATTACAATCCTCTTTGGTCAGTTTTGAGAAAAACTTGAGGTTCAGCATAACACGAACGTTAAATAAGAGGACTACAGACCAAGAGAAGAAATTGAAGTTAGCAGGGACACGAAATACGTCAAAGAGTAATATCGTTTAGAGAAGATAGGACCAAGTTAAGGAATCTGCATGGTAAAAAGAGTAGGAAAAGCCGATCTGTAGCGGCGCATTTTTTAATTTCAAGATCAATCATTGGTGGTATCTGTACCAATGCACTGTATCGTGTACCGATTTGTTAGAAAAGTTAGACTCGACTGACCCGAAACTTGCTTGTGCGCAAAAATGACGCTATTATCTTCTCTAAACAATGACATACTACTTTATACATGCATAGACATAGTAGGTCATGGCGTCTGTCGATGGCCTGCGTAATGTGACTTAGTGCATGCATTTGTTGTCTAGTTTTCTTGCTCGCTCCTAAGACAAAGAACTAAATAAGAAAATGAAACCTAACTGGTGTTAATTTTCACTTCGGTTCACATGAAATACGGCGAAAATACCCGACACTATGCCATCGGGAGATAACAGTATCCTGTCGTGCGGATACACACTTTGCATAGTTAGGAGTAGTAACCTTCACTTCCTGTTCCTATAGCTTTCTTTAACAAACGCTGTTCTTGTATCGATGATATAACTTTACATAAAGTTCTCGATTAAATAGTGCCCTCGTTGTATACTGAAGTTTGTTTGTCAACACCCTGTATACTGTTCATACTTAAAAAGAGAACATTTTTCCTTCGTTACGTTTCATGCAATGACCATAGATGAAAGAGGATTACTTGTCAGCATCCTTAAAATATCTCGCGAAGGCCAAAGATTGATTAACTGATCCTTTTCAATCCTGCGAATTCTTATTTTAAAGTCAATAAAGAAGAGTTTTAAATCACGTCTCGTCGGATGACCACAGTTGAGGGAGCATTTGACACAGAACAGTAGTGACTCGAATCTACTTGACTCAACTCGCGACTAAACAGTTGAGACCGCAAGCTCATCATTCTATATACATATAAGCAGAGGGTTATAGATTGATTGATTATAGAGGTTATTCCACTGGTAATGTTCCTTAAGCTGTAGACATCAATTCAACTTGAACCTATTCCAAAAGAGAAAATCGTTCAGGTCCCTCTGGGTCTTGTTATCTCGCTCAGATAGATGGATTGATATTCTTTTTAAAAACGTGTCGTCTCTATTCACGCTATTTCCGTCTAAAAGAATTACGGCTCATGTCTGCTCGCGAACTATCGTGTGTCTCATTTTTGAAGCTATGCAAGCTCACATACGTATTTGTGTTAAGATCATAGCTTAGGCAAGGAAAAGGCCATAGAAACAAAGCGTGCATACGTAGTTGATTTTAGCTTTGTTCCAGCCTCTCTGCGAACGGCAACATTAACGCCACGCTCATGCGCGGTAGATAAAATGCGTTCCAACCGAGATATAGACGATTGTCTAACAGTCCTTTAAACGTTCCAACTGATTTTATGATCGTTTGGTGACGGTTTCAAAACTATCATTTCGGTACATGGTCTAAACATAAAACCAAAATGAAACTGTGAAAACTGGCATGCGCATTAAGCATATTTGTCTCTGTATAATACTCAAAAAGTATAGAGATCCATAATAATGACTAATGACTGTTCTTTTTTTATTTCATTACTGTGCAAAATTATTAATTAAAATATTTATTTTGATAGTTTATTTAAATTTAAAAATATGAATTATGAAAGCGATAGCCATACTTTTTCTGAGATTAACAAAAATGAAAATAGGCATTGTCGTGGGCCACACAACCAAAGTGAAACTTCTATAATTTTTATTTTAAAAAATTTACTGTTTTCGATATGACAACCTTAAAAACATTACCGTGGTTTTAGCAACGAAATTTGATATTTATCATGACACATTTTTCGTTTAATAACACGTCTGGCCGTTAAAGCCAATTCAGACTAGCCGTTCTCGGTTACGATTCACCGGTCCGGTTAGGAGCTCGACCAATCAGGGCGTAGTCGTTCCCGATTACGGTTCGGTTCGAGCGTTTAGGTTCAACTCTAATTTCAACCGGACCGTTCACAACCGTAGCCAATGAGAACGCTTGCTGGAGCCACGATTGTAAACACAACTCCACTTGTTTTTGTTGACGTTTAACTACACATCAAACGTCAAATCATATTTCGAAATTGCACATGCGCACCGAGAATAATCGTAGAACCGAATCGGGATAGTGTGAGCAGCCTAGATTAATCAAAAACCGAACCGGACCGGTGAATCGTAACCGAGAACGGCTAGTCTGAATTGGCTTTTAAAATTATAACTGCATTTTTATATAGGTACCTGTTTTAGGTCGTCAGCCAAAGACAATCGGTAGTCGTGGTCGCATTTCAATTGAAATTTTTCATATTAAAAATGACTTTAGAACACATGTTTTTCCGTATCGATTTTTCATTTGGATATAAGAGAGTTAAATATAAAGCTTTCAAACAAAATTCACCGAAAATTTTTAAAAATAATTTCGAAATTTTTTTTTGCAACTTAGCGGTCATATATATTTTTCTGTTCCGATTTTTTATTCGACGTGCTAGAGTTACGTATTAGAGCAACAATATATTTTCAATCTAAAAACAGTCTGTATCGGGAGGATTTCGTTTTATATATTGATAATGTTGGGAATTGTAAAGGATTGTGAAGTCCCTATTCGAAGTCCCTGTATTGTCTTATTTCGTATATACATACACACACACATTCGATTGATATAGGACGCGGAGTTATTAAAAGATAACATCTATGTGTAAGGCTCGTTTCTAATTTAGTTCTTAGCTTTTCCTTATCCGCAGCTTATAAAATAATCCTAATTTTACATTTTACTTTGAAACAGCAAAAAAAACTCAGGTCGTAGTGCAGAATCCTTCCGACAAAATAATATACTTACTAATAGAGAGATGGTGATATTTATTATACTACGATTCTGAAATAGTAGAGACTGAGTCATCATTATTAATAGAGCGGCGAAGCACTGGAGCAATGTAAAGCATACTCGACCCACGCATAAATACTATGTCGCTTATACTATATTTTGAATTATAAGTTTACGAATCTCTGTTTAGAATTTACGTACATAACTATATACAACTAAAGTCATTAGCATCTAATTATATTAATTTACAACAAATTAAATTAGACGACATCACAAAACATCTATGAGCAAAGGTGGAATTCGAAGTCGTGACAGTTTGATCCAAACGCCAGCATTCTAACCGTTACATCAGGATGTTCCCTAGTGACATTTAAATATATCTAATTCAATTTTTTTTAGATAAAATTAAAATTTAACTCTTTAATACACCCCTCAAGATAATTACACTCTCTTAATTATATTATTCGGCAAGCATTTTCACTAATTCGTTATCTACAAGCTTTCATATTTTTTTAAATCCGTTTATGTCATTTATTAAAGGGTGACATTTCAATTTTGGAACAATTCTGAGAACGTTTTTCGGTTCAGTTTTTTTTTCAATCCCTAAGTAGGTTTCGTGCGGTGATGGATTTCCCATATGCGTGCCACGTTACTTAAAAATAAAAACCGATGTAAAATTTAGGATTTAAACATGTACACATTTAGTATACAGTGAGTTAGAAAAAAAAAACTTTGAGACTACCGAATTTTTAAAAAATATGCATATGTAACCTTTACGTGCCTAAAGATATTTTAAGTACCTAAAGATGTTTTACTTCGAAAAGGAACCATACCACAATAACGCTTTTTCTCGCGGCACGTTTCGTTAAATATGTTAGCATCAAAGTCGTAGCCAGAAAAAAAACTTGGGGGCAGGAGGGTTGTGACCTCTAATTTTCTTACTACCCCACTCTCGGGTCGTCAATTTTTTTTTTTAAATAGATAAACGGCGTGTTTGCTCTAACATCTGCACAGATTTCGTGAAGAGTGGGACTACCGTTTTCGTTGATTAAAAGTCTAATATAATAGTGAATCTATAGAAAAAAATGATGTATATTTTGATAAATATAAATTTATGGCAGCTGTTTAGTTGAATAAAATAACAAGAACATTTTCTGAATATCTTATTAGATAATTTTATATTGCAACAGATACGGGAAATAAATATGAAAAATTGAAAAAAGTCGCATTAATAATAATTTGTTTACAAGCTCTACAAATGTCAATCTTGAACATAAAATATGATGCATGTGTGTCCGGGAAATCTCATCTTTTTCCATATTATAGCATCTTATTAAAATTGACCTGAATAATATGAAAGTTCTGCTTTACTGAAATTCAACAAGAACTAGTATAGAGTATTGTACTTTTCTCATTTTATTTAGAACTTTTGAATATTTCAGTCGATTTTCCAATAATAAATCAAGCTTTTTTCTTAACTTTTTAAAATACAAGATCTTCTAAAAAATTTTTAAAATTACCTTTGTTTAAATGTTGCGTTTAGTTTAAAAATAAGTGTTCGGTTACGTTACAGTAATATAATCCCGAATAATTCCTCAATGAGAGACTCGATTTTTTCAAACTTTGTATTGCGCGTAGTGTGTTCAACAGAGACAGATATAGTTGAAACATGGCTGACAAGTAATTGGACAGTTGTTTCGACCATTTTTAAGTTATATTTTTCTAAAACTACACGTGAAATTTTCATTGTAATGTTTACGCTATTTAAAAGAGTTAAACTTTCTAATAATCACATATTGAAATTTTATCTAGAGCCATTTTAGTTATGTTTAAATTTTTATTTATACTTTCTACGAGTATTTTATTTATGATTGTGTAAAAATCATATTTTTAATAATTATTAAGTGGAATTAAAATAGTACAAGATATCTATAAATTATAACATATTAAAATTTCAGATTTAAATCTGAAGACTGCTCTGTACATCCAATAACCTTAAGTGCATTAATTGTTCAGAATTAAGTATGAACTCCTTGATGATGCTAAAAAGAAATGCGGGACGATTCCATTAAGTAATAACATAATGAAAAGGAACATTAACCGCATATAAAAATAAACAAAGATGTGCTTTTTTTACTAAAATAGGTTCAAAGTCAGTATGGAAATATTGGTTGAAAGAGATTGTAACAAGCATTTGAAAAGCAAATATTGGATTTGGTACTTGAAAAATACCTATTTGCTTATTTTTCAAATCGTATTTCTATTCTATCGGCTTATAGTGTACCTATAATATATTATAGGAATAAACTTTTTTATGTCGAAAAAAATATTTAAATAAATACTTGACATACATTTTAAAGTGTCTAGTCATTTTTCATTTTATTTATTCGTACACAATATATTTTTTGCACATTCTCCTATAAATAGCTACTTTTCACGACAGTATAATGGTCGTAAAATCACAAATTTGACACAAGTGCATTAAGCTAAACAAAAAAGTGCGAATTAACCAATTCAACAGTAATTTCCATAAACGATCTGTCATAACCATTCAAGTTATATAACGATAGGTACATGGGCATAATTTTAATAAACCATAAAGCAAATGTGAAGTTGGAAATGTAAAAATGACGTGAAAATCAACTATTTGATAGGGTATATGCACAGAAAATGTAATGTAATATAATGCGTGACTATTTTTTTTTTTTTTTATTAAACAATAGGGCTTCGGCAGCAAGGCCATTAGCTCCAAATCTATAAATTATCACTGTATATTATATATAACTGTTTATCACTGGTTAAATTTTGTTAAGAAGTTCAGTTTTTTCAAGGAAACGAAATAGTTTGTAAATATTTTCACTGTTGTCGCCGAGGATGTTTTGAAGTTGAGTGGGGAGTTCAAGTCTATGGTTGGTGTATGCTTGACATTCAGTGAGGATGTGTTGAACGGTCAGTGTAGTATTACTATTAAAAGTCGATAACGTTCGTTTCAACATTACTTACTCTTGTAATAACATCATTTACGTTCTAGATAAAGAAACTACTATTATTATATTTAAGTGTAAATTACAGAGCCCCTTTAAAAGTTAGAAAAAAAAATGACGAAATCCTAATTTGAATCGATTTTTCATATAAATAGTCCCCTTAATTTTGCATGATACCCTAGCAAAATGACTATAGGTCTTATGTACTTATATAGATTACCTATACCTACATGTAAACACAGTGTGATTTCCCTATCAACACAATACACTGAAATAGAGCCCCATAGTGTCAATTTGCGTGAATTGAAAGTGTTTCTGGTTGTGGCCTCAGTCAAATTCCATTATCGGATTTTGATGGGAGAAAGCTCAATATATAACCTATACTGTTCAAAATCGGTTCAGTAGTTTTTGAGTAACTCAATACTGACAGAGAGCAAAACACAAAAAGCTGTAAATATATGAAAGTTGAATTTTCGTTAACAGATTACAACAGATTACAAAGAAAGCTCCGATTTTATTTGCTTGTATAAAATTCAACGCGCACCAATTTCCTTAATTTACAAATATTACTTATTATTTGAATTTCTTGTAAAAGTAGAAATGTCGTACTTTTAAATTAGTAAAAAGTGTGACAGCAATTTTAAAAATTTTAAAATCTTTTCCGTATTTTAGTTACCATTTTTTTTGGATTGAGAATTTTCTTAATAAATATTTTCCAAAGTGCTACGAGTTTATTATATTAAATTTTAGAAGTGCACTGAGAAAAATATTATGAAAATTAAATAATCAAATTGAATTTGTCTCTGTGCAAAGATGTACTTCATAATTTTACGGCTTAAAATAAATTGACGGCTTTTGTGCCAACGGATCTACCTTCTAACAGTAGCGGTTCGTGAAAAATGGTGCTTTTACAAAAAAAAAAAAAAAACGTATCAAACAGAAGAGTGTGTCAACAGCCGTTACTTAAACAAAACTCTTATGGTGTTTTTGAATTTAATTTTAACAGACATTGAATATTAATTTACGATATGCGTAGTGTTGCCATTGGGCGATATCTCTCTCTTACCAATAGTTCATCATCATATTAGTTTATAGTTTGTTTAGAGGCAAATTATATATAAAAAAAAACTTTTTTTAAAGCCACCAACAGATTGGATTATTGGAACCAACGCATTCTTAACATTACTAGATTTACCAGATCCGCATTTCCTATATCGCCCCTATATCGCTGACAGACAGAAAATATTGATTGGTCTTACATATCTCCGGTAACATTTACTTTAGGCTACAATTCAAAAAATCACAGCTTTACGTTACAATAACATTTACAATGTGTGTACGTATTTTTGAATATGAAAATGATATTCTGCAATCGATAATACTTATGTTTCAATTTATTTTTACTTTCTCCTTAGTTATGAAAACTTTTATGCATTTTAATTGAATCATAAGCCTCAAAATAGTGAAGTTTTGCGGTACTTTGTCAAATATAGTAACTTTACAGTTCATATTTTCAGTCTATTGTTTTCTGTTAATAAATTTATTAATAATACCAATTGATGTCTGTTTATTGAAGTGAATTGAGAGCTGTGTGTGTTGGGAATTAGCAAAATTATTTTCCAATTTATGATTGGTTTGAAACACAGCTTTTCATTTATATTTTTATATTAGTTTGTTTTTATTTTTGAGCTATTATAAGCGTGAATAAAGTTTCATACTGGTAAAAAAAAACAGAATTCGAGTTTTCGATGAATTTCATAACTGAAAAAGCGAGTCCGTCCGTACCTGTGTGTAGAGGTTTAACTGACATCATTCAACGAATCGAAACCGAATTTAAAACTTAGAGTTTCAAGATGCTTCCTTAGGGTTTTAAATTGTAGACTATAGACGCTCTACAACTAAGCTCATCAACGTTTCTCAGGTTTTAGTGTCTGGCTATCCGTATCTTTACAGGCTTGACTAATACAGTTCAATGGGTTGAAACTAAATTTGAAACAGTCGTACCATTATTATAAATAATTATAGTTTTTTTATTTGAAATTTAGTAATGAAAGTTGTAATGAAAATATAACGAAAAACAGCGTGATATTAATTTATATAATGTTGTAATTATTGTCATTGAAAGTGGTACAAAATGAACGAATAATTTATTCAAAACTTCGGCTTTACATAACTAATGAATATTATGGCTTATTTTAAGTTTTAATTAATGCATAGATTAATTACTCTTTTCATTAAAATATTTGATTGAAATATGCTTTGCTTTTGAATCGTCGTTTGAAATCTTTCTGCGTATAAGTTTTAATAAAACTTTTCAATAAATGAAGAGAGAAACATGTGATTTATACTAGTTAGTAGTTTTTATTTATTTATTTCATTTCTAAAATTAAAAAAAACATATTTTTTATTCACTCATTTAACAGGTATGTTTTGCATTCATTGTCAATATTTAAGTTTAGAAAAATATGACAATTTATATTATTATTGCCCTCATTTGACGAGCCGTCTCTGATATTTATGTAAGCTTAAATATAAAATTTACTGGTTAAACGAAATGCGATGTAAAAAAATGAAAAAGTGATTTTCATAGAATCTAGTCGAATAGGATTTAGATTTGCATTAAAATGGCATATTTTATAGAAAACGTGCTTTTTAAACAGAATAACTTACGGATTTTCAATGGTGTTATTTCATAATTTTAATACAGATTTAGTTTCAGTTAATACACTAGAGCTATAAATTTCCATTATTTTTAAAAAAATGGAAAAATATCACATGTCAAACCTAGAAAATTTACTTGTGTACTCTAAAACAGTGTTTTTTAACTCAGTGAGTTGATGCACAATTTTTTTTGTTCCTTTTTTTTTTGGTTTAAATAAAAAAAAACCCGGGTCGCAGTGCCAAAACCCTGCCGACAATATAGTGTATTTGCTAATACATCAGGCCTTGTGGCTTTATTATGTGAACTTAAGGTGATTATTGGGCAAAATAAAAAAATTATCTCCTTAATACACCCCTTTAAATTACATTTTTTTTAACTACATCATTATTGTCGATCAAACGTCTACACCAAAATTAAAAACACCTTTCAGGAAATAACTCACTATCTGCAAACTAGTGTTTTCAGAAAATTTTTAAATCCGGTCCTGTCGGGCCGATTTTATTGAAATTTTAGGAACACTTTTTAATTGCTATTAAAGGGTTAAATTTCAATTTTGAAACGATTCTGAGAATTTTTTAGGTATTTTTGGGCCCAAAAACTTATTTCATCCCCTAAAAACCATCCTTAAAATGACCCGATTATGCCCATTTTAAATAGGCTTCGTGCGGTGATAGATTCCAACATGTGTGCCAAATTTCGTTAAAATAAATTAACTCCTTCGAAAGTTATTGCCCGTACACATATATACCTATATATATATATATATATATACATATATATATATATATATATATATATATATATATATATATATATATATATATACATATATATATACATATATATATACATATATATATAAACATTTTTAAAAATGGTGCCAAAGTGTTTAGGAGGTTATGAAACGTCGAGAAATTTTGGTCCGACCCCTAGGTCCCGCCATCCGACCGACGCCAATAGTGTATGTTGCCATATGGCAAATACACTAAAAACTCAAATTGGTAGTTTATATATTATCTAGATTGCAATTCAATATCGGAAGTTAACTTTATAAGTATTATAGACTAGAATTTAGATAAAACTCACAACTTTCATTGACTTGTTTCCCAAGATTAAATGAACAAACTTGATTTTAGAATATTTTTATATTATTTTTTGGGAGATTTTTGAAAAACAGTTATTTTTTTAACCAAATGTTCTATTATTTACGTTCACGATTTTAACTTGTTTCTTCAAGAATTATTTGAAGCTATTTAATTTTTTTCAAATTGTTATTATTTTTTATTTTATTGTATACAAATGCCGCAATTCAATATAGAAATAAACTTAAATGAAGCGGAAATGAGTTATTACGCATATTTTTTTTTAATATGAATCAATTATTTCCTTTCCAGAAGACTTCACGGAAGTATATTTTGTGTGAAATTTGTGGTTGGTATATATATATTTGTGGTTGGTATGTATTTGAAATGTTCCCTAAACGAGAAACGGTGGGGTAATTCAATTTTCTTATGCGTCTGATGATAATTTCTATACAGTTCGAGCAATTATAAAGTGTTTTTCTACAAGTAATTTACAGGAAGTCTCATTTCCTGCTCCCTTGATGCTGGTGCTAAAATATGAAATAATATTTTAAGACTTTTAACACATAATAGACTATATATTTTAAGTTTGAATTTTATTGTGACCGAAATAAAATTCCACAGACAGACTCGCACGTGCAGCTACCATGCGGAAAAACTTTCATTAAGTTTTTGGAGTAAGACAATCTGGCAATATCTCTTACACGATTTTTCGGCCCTATCATCATATTTTCATTTGCATGCGGAACATGAACTTAAAACGGTAGCAGAGGGCAGTCTATTCGTACATCCGTTAATAGCTCCCCGTCTGTTACGTTTTGAGAACGGACCAATCAGAATTTGATCTTATTTGGAACACATTTTGAGTCATATCCTCATACATATATTTTCCTGCGGAACACGAAAGCAAAAGCGTAGCAAATCGTATTTCTTTCATAAATTCGCTACTAGCTCTCGGTATATTACCTTTTGAGACATTCAGAATCTGATTTTACGCGATTTTTCGACCCTTTTAAATATTTTCATTTTCTTACGGAACATGGAAATAGATTTAAATATTAATGCTTCGTGAAGACGAAGTACGTCCCATCCCTAAAACGCAATAATTAAAGAATATTTTTATTACTCTTCGGCATTTCTATGAATGCATTGTCGATTAGTAAAAGAAGTTTCTTTTCATTTAGAAATGTGATTACAAAAGGAGCAGAATCGAGGATATTTTTTTTATTACCAACAAACAAACATTTTCGTTTTAGTAAACAGTTGTACCAAATTGTAACAGATGGGATAAAAGAAAAGGTTGTTTTATTAATGGATAGCGAGCAAAAGCGACTGTGTTAGTTTGTAAACGAAAATAAAACTTTATTATTTCGCTTATCGATTTCCTATTCTTACAGGAAATTAATGTTAACGCAGAATATTCATGTTCGGAAATTATAAGTATGCGTGAATAAATTAAAATTCAAATATTCAAAGTCACATTTACAAGAGTCAAAAAAAGAAATTTACTTCATCAGTAATGTTAAAACTTAATATAAATATTAGACTAGTGTTAGTTTGTATTAATTTTTTACTGGCATAGAAGTTTTCACTGCGAGGGTGCGGTCTTTAGCACATGCAACTTTTTTGCAGTCCTGAAATATCTCTCCAATTGGATAAATGTTCAATATGAGATCAGCTAGGTATGCAAAAAAAATTGCAACACAGACGATGACTTGCAGGCCAACGCTAAAACTTCCCGTTAAGTGTTAAATACGTTACAATAAATTAGTACAATTGTGTTTATAATACAAAAAAAAACTTAGGTCGCTGTGCCAACTCCTGTCGACAATATGGAGTATTTACTAATACGGGCATTCTTGGTTTATTGTTTAGTTAATTTAAATATAAAAAATATAATATCTTAATACGCACCTTAAAAAATACTTTTTTCTTAAAAATGTCAATTCAATATTGGCACCATCGGCTTAACTTTCAATTTTGAAATGCTTCTGAGATCTTTTCGGTATTTTTGGGTCTAAAACTTTTTCAACCTCCAAAGACTATCCTAAAATAGTCAGACTCCAAAAACTTAATCAATCAATAAGTCCTTTCGAATGCCAAACACCCAATCTCAAACGGCTGATTTGTCCTAAAAACATCGTATGACAAAAATTTGCTTGTACACACATACATATACATTATACATTTAAACAGGTATAATGGCTTTCTAAGGCTCCAAAACGTCGAGGTCTGAACAATTTTTGAAAATTGGGTTGAAAGCAATATCTTGTTTTTGGAATTTTTTCAGTAGCAGGAAGTTAAAAATGAAAATAGTATGCGGCCAATATGATATTTTTCGTCATATTGTTATCTATGAAATAATAACTGTTTGCATACGATGAGTTGATGAGACGCGATCTTTTGACAACTAAACTGACATACATACGTACATACATGTGTTACGTAACAACGTTTGATCGACGTTGAATGCCCTTCATTGAACTTAATTTTTCTTTTCTTCTTCATCTTTGTCTTCTGCCTTCCTCCATTATCTTTGATTCTTCTATTGTGTACACGTCTTTATAAGACTAAATGTTCTTATTGATTAACTGACTGTTTCACACATTATTAAGGATAACAATTACTAGAAAATTGATTTTGATACTCTTATGTATCGCTAAGAGCATTTTTTTTATTGTAGATTATGTTACTTCCTAAGAAATATGAACTAAATGCAGTGTTCGTATAATTTTCATGTAGTAATTAATGTTGGGGATAACCGAAGAAATATAATTATAAATCCGTATTGATAATATCATCCATTATTTTTAATTTCAATAATAAATTTGCAGGAACTTGGATATAGATATATTTATTATTAATTAATACAATTAATCATTTCAGCGTAACGTTTCGATTTAAATTAAATCTTCCTCAGGCATCATTATTAAATTTCAATAAATATGATAATATTATAATGCAACTATTAAACATATATAAATTTTAAGTAAATTTATTTTCGAAAAATGTATTATTGAAATAATTATAAATGTTTATTGTACATAAAACGTACAAAAGACACGGTTTAACTTGTGTTGATTTTTCGCTTAGCTCATAGAAAAATTTACATAGAAAAAAGTAATATATAAAAACAGTGCAAAAGAAAAAGTGTATTGTCCCAGTTGATAATCGAACGATCGCTATTTGAATGATTTTTATAATCGAATGATTCGTTCTTCGTACGATGTAACATAATAATGATTCTGTTAGCACAATACGTAAATTTCGTTTCTAATTTGCCCAACAAAATTAATCTCCAAAATCAGAATTAGTTCATTTATGCTATACGACCATGATTAGGTCATCTAACTCTATATTATGTGCCAAATTTGTAGATGTGGAGAAAATAAGCTGTGACAGACGGACAGAAAGGAAAGGGATCCTATGAGGGTTCATTTTTTGTATAGAACCCTAAAAACACAGATGTATTGTAAAATTGTTAATTATTAACTAAACACTAAATAGTGACAATACCTATAAAAAAGTTATAAGCTCGGTTTGCAATTTAAAATTTTTATTACATTTCTATAACGTATTTTAAACGTATTTTGGTATAAAAATGTATTATTGTAGCTTAATTCCCAGATTTTTCAGTGCTAGTTTGGTCTAACATGAGATATTTGATTAATTTTTTCTTCGTGAATGTTACTTTTTTAATTTTTTTGGTTCACTCTTAATGCACCTTAATAACTTCTGTCTATATACATTTTCATTACACGAATTCGTAATTTCTCTTCAATTATTAATTTTTTGAATTGAAGTTGTAATTTTTTACTTAAAACTCATTAAACTGAGCACACGAAAAGTATATCTTTAGTATCATGACCGTTATTTTAAGAACATTCTGTATAGTAGGTATTGCGCGAAACTTTGGTACATTGCTGTTAGTTTATTTAATGTTACCTACCTAGGCCTAATTACAGTGCGTTATAGATAGTATCACAGACGTACTACAGAAGTAATTAAACAATTGATCCTTTTTACCTAACAAACACAAGCCTAAATTAATGAATGTTATCCAATTTGTCCAACAGGATGAAACAAATAAGTGTAATAGTTATAGCTGGTGTCTTTAATGGATGATAATTCTCTGTAACGAAATTAAACATAATTGAATTGAAAGTAGATTGGTATCTCATGATATGGAGGATAGAGTAAATGGAGGCACAAATACACTGTCACAAACACAAATACATAAAACATTATAATAGGTTTTTGTTCGTTAAATTGTAATGGAATTCGCTTTGTCTGTGCTAGCATGGAATTGTCGTAACGAACGATGTTCTGTTTTAGTTTTAATTATTTCTAACTGCCGAAATTCGATTCTCTATTTTATTAGCTGCATGTTTGATTCACATTTACGAACAAAAGCAGTATGTATTCTGTACTCTCAAGTGGCGTTGTGTAAATATTTAAATTCGAAAACATTAACAGCTACGCATAGCCTCAAAATTTGTTGACGATTGACCAAGAGAATGGAAAGATTAAATGACAATTTTAGATTTTCACATAATAAATACCATTTCACTTGTAGCCAATTAACGTTTACGCCATATATGATGCACAGCATTGAAAAAAATGAAGTTAAAATAATTTGTATATATGCCGTTTTGCCTGGCGACCAAAGAAGAAATGATTAGGCATGAGTAAATGACTGCATGGAAATAAAAAAAAAATGGATTAATATTATTTTAAACGCTGTTTTGGTAATATGAATACATTTTGCATGGTGGGAGAAATGGAATATTTATGGTGGAAGTAACGAGACTGTTACGTAAACGGAATTACTGTTTCAAATTAGATGGTAAAAAAATACTATATTATAGTCGAAACGTATGCAAAATTTCATGTCAATCGGATATATGGTCGAAACTGAATTACAAGTTGTAATTCTAGCTAACAAATAACTAGCAAGTGAAGTTTAAAAAAAAGCAAAAAACTTGTAGAGAAGCCGTTTACCTACATCTATATTTTCCGATACTTTTTTAACACGTTTTCACAAATCCCGTTGATGTTAAATATGTATAGCTATTCAATTATTACAGAATTCAAGCCTTTCAAATTAAACAACGTACCAATTTCATTGTTCTAAAAAATGTGAATTTCCAAACCGTATCGATAAAAACTGTAAAATAGTTTCTCAATGATATATTGTTTTGCGGCAGAATTTCATATAGATTCAAGCTTCCGTGCTATATGCTGTGGAGGTGACATTATGTATACAAGATGTTCTAAAAGTGTTCGAGAAGCTATTTGCTTATGTCGAAAGCATTACGTAAGAAGTAAGGAAGAAAGAACTGGTGCCGAACGTCTATAATCTGCAATCTATATATTAAAGGTTTTTGAATATGAAAACAAATGCATTTAACTCTGCCTGGAGGCTGCTAAGGATCATTTTCAACGTCTATATACTCTATGGCAGGGTTTTTAAATGTTTTTAGTGTTCCATGCAAAACGGAACATTTATGAAATCACTTCGATGTCCATTTATTCCTCTGTCACAGACGATTTTCTTTGAAACTATTTGACGTAAAAATTTGAAATTTTGCACATAGATAGAGTGTTGTGGCACGTGAAGTATAATAAGTAAAATTTTGATTTGGGGGCGTTAACTTGGCGGGCAAATTGGGAAATTGAAAAAATAAATTTTTCGAGGATATAGTTTTGGGGTGCCAAATGGAAAATCAAAAAATATATGACATATTTTTTAAACATTTTTTTTGGAAAAGCACTTAAAAATTGTTGTTCTCACTCTTATCATCAAAGGGATCGCTCAAAAAATCTGGAAGAAATCATAAACAATGAGAATTAGGTATAGATCCAACAAAAATTATAAGGATTGAAAAATTCTACCCAGATCTATTGTAAACCATTTTAATTTACGCTCGACTTCGTGTGACAAACGAAAAGATAGTAGCTTGCTTCACGATCGTTACTAGGTTCAGAAGTTATAGGCCTGTGACAAACTAATAAACAAACGGACGTGCAACGGAGGGGTGCCATAAGGGTTCTGTTTTTACAAGTTGCCACGTAATGTAAAAATTGATAAGAAAGGTGCAGTCAGAACAGAAAAAAATAGTTGAAAATTATGCCATTTTAGTGAAGTAATTGCATTATAAAAATGTAGAAAAATATTTTAATACAAAAAGGAATACGATAAATGAATACAAATATATAAAATGAGTAAAGTAATAACACATTTAAAATTTAATTATTTAGATTTCTCAATTATTCGTTAACAAAAAAGACGCGGAGAACCTAACTGTGCTCCGAAAAAGATATAATTGTAGATTTTAGACGCTTGGTAGCTGAGGTCATCAATGTACACTTTTTTTAATATACTGGTTTTTGGCTTCTACACATATTAGTATACAACTTGTTTAATGAATAATAATACACCACACCGTCCTCAATGTGACTTTGAATGACTTAAAAGACTAAAAAATTAAATAATAGCTGAGGGAATTAGTGTTTACAATTCACATATCGTTTCACTATCATTGTTAGCAGGTAGTACATATACTATTTCGTAAAACAGTCGATATAATAGCAACTGGACAAAACTATGTATTACATTGAATGCTGGTAGGTATTACCCACAGTTCAGTGCGTCAGTTTCCGTTTCAATTATCAATTACATCAACTTGTTTTGTTCTACGGAGTATCATAGAGAAATTAATAAATAAATAACGTGTTGCGTTTATTTTCTCCTTTGCTATACGATAATGTAAGCCGCGATTGCGTGTACTTTCATGCCAATAGTTGTGAAGACAGTTAGCATACTCACTTTTGAATCAAACTGTCATGAGTTCGTATCCCATCTCTGCTCATTGATTTTTTGTACTGTCGCCTATTTTATTTAATTTGATGTAATCAGACGCTAATGACCTTAGTTTCCGATATAATCCACAATAAATTAAAAAGAAACAAAAGAAAACAAGAGTAGTAAACGTCATGAGTGACAGAAAATTTTATAATATATCAGTGAAAAAAACTAGCTTATGCAGATATGTTATATTATCTAATATCGTCCTAAATCCAATATGGCGAATGCCTTAAGTTGACGTTTTATCTGTTTCTTTACAAAACTCCCTTGATATAATAATGATTGTTTTGATCTATTATATATAAAATAAAAAATAAATAAATAAAACGCAATAAAATTTGATTTAATCAAGACGAACTCTAAATGCGTCTGATCACAACGAGATTGAAAATTATACTTATTTGTTTCTCAAGCGTTGCTAATAGAAACTTCAAACAAAACAATGTTGTTGTCGACAATGCAGAGTATTAATGTAGTCACTAGGAGACCCAACATTATGGATATCGAATGAAATGGTTTGATGAGTAGAATAAGATACGCTTTGTGACGTAATTTTAAACCAAATATAGACGACGCCTTAGAATGGCGGATAACTTTTCTCTTCCATTATGACAAATGCATGCTGCATTGGTTAAAACATTTAAAAATAAAATATTAGAAAAAACACTTTTAAACGACAAGTCTTATTGCAATGTTTTAAAAAGAAAAACAATGTTTAATAGTTTAGGTTCATAATTACAAAGCGTGGGTAGTGACTATAATGAATTATCATAGAGCTTGTAATCCACGCATTTATAACTATGAACTTGAATTATTAAAAATTATTTTTCTTTAAGGCTGTCGGAACGCTCTGAATTTTGTTTTTGCTGAGACCCAGCGGTAAGGGGTGAGGTAGGCAAAAGACAAATTGTGGGTGTCTCGCTCAAATCATCCGCACGTTTCAATTTTTGGCTGGTGCCAACTACAAGGCTAAAAAATTTTTTTGCAAGGGTGCCGCTGTCAATTGATTACTCTAATTTTAGGAAATATTTTGAAGATTTAAAAAACTTTTCCGAAAAAGGAAGAGTCACTTTAGGTTTGTGATGGAACAGTTTTGTGAAATAAGTACGAATAAGGTCATAGTGTGACATTGAAAACGTGTGTTTTTTTAGCACAATTAATGCCAAATTTTTTCTAGTAAATCGTACATAAATTACAAAAGTAGTCCATTAAAGACCTAGATTTGTCCTTTATCTTTCTTATAGAAAAAGAATTTTTGCAGAATGTTGACGAATAAGTCTACAATCAGTTGACAGCCGAAGCTCTATTTTTGGCTTAAATTCAGAGCGTTCCGACAGCCTTAACAAACTCCATACTAATTTGTCATTCTACGCGTATTTTCTTCTATTGTCATCGTTTTATTCGTAGATACATATAACGTCGTGTTTTTGTTTAACTTTGTAACTGAAACTTTAGCTATTTTCTAAACATTGTTATATATGTGTGTGGAAATACGCATTTACTTTCTTGCCAACTTGTAGCAGACAAAAATTAGTTTTGTCGTATTTGAAATAAGGTCTTTTTCTCTTAGTTTTCGAGCAATTTTACCACTCTCTTGTTGTTATCCAAGAACAGAGAGGTTCAAGCGTGACGTTGTGTTTTAGTGCGTCGCCATAATTGAATCACTTTGCACTGGCGTGAACGTAGCTACATATATACTAAAAATATTAAAGGTTATGTTCCTTTAATTTCATCTGTTCTATACTATTTTCTGTTGTTTTTTTTATATCAGACTCTGACGTTAACGAAACTTACAATAGTAAATAATTAAATCATGTCGAAGCCACTTGACGATCAAATATTTAAATCTACATTTCTAGTTGCCGCAAGAACACTGAAAAAATATTATTATTCGATGACAACAAAATGTTTTTTATATTTATCAATTATATCGAAGTGATAATAACCTATAAGCACGGTGTAGGCAGAAAATAATTAAATTTTGTGATAATATAGAACATATAATACAAAAATAATAATAATATTCTTATATTACGATAAGCTCGTAGTTTATTCAAATTTTGTAGTAAAAGTATACTTCAAATATGTGACAAAGATCGATCATTATTCGATATATCAAAGTAATAATGCAGTATATTTTATAGGTTATATAGTACATAGTGAAGTTAGCTTCTAGTACAGCGCTCGAGTACAGATTAAAGAGTAGATATATTTCTTTCAAAATGATATTACTATTTACGTGGAGCCCGAGTGCAAATTATAATGTAGCTTCTGCCAGCGAATTATTATTATTGAGTATAATATTTTATATTACGCCCGGCAGGGCTTCGCCCCTATAGATATAATTATCTTATCTCAAAACTTGCTTTTAACACATAACCATTCACTTCGCTCGTTCAAATTTTTAGTTAAAACATTACCCTATCGCTTCGCTTATTCCAGGAATTTAAATTTATACATTACCAAGTTGTTTCGTTCCTTCATTCGAAAACGTGTTTATTAATACAATATTACTTTGTTTCGCTCGTTCTCCAACTTGAAAAGAATTCTATTTGCACTTGGGTGAAACCAAACCTATAGACGTAAAACTTCGCCAAGAAAAAAACTATCGAAGATTCGAAAGATGAAAATCGCAATCAAATCTGTTTTGTTTTTTTTTTCACCCGGGCGAAGTAGACGCGGATAGTTATTATAGCTCTAAACCTTCCGCAAGAAAATAGCGATCGAAGGGTGGAAATTGCACTTGAGTGCAATTTCCACCCTTCGATCGCTAATTTCGGTGATTCAGACAGACAGACAGACGTGAACGAAAACTTTGCTTTATATATGTTGTGATACATTGTGAAGTTAGCTTTTGGTGAAATGGTGTTCGAATAGATGACGAAGATGAAACGTATAATAATAATTAAATCATATTGAAGTCGTAAGAATGTAGAGCTGTGATATAAACACATATTGATGAAAGCCGGTGCTTGTATTAATTACACCATGTGTACACTGTGAATAATAATTATGATTAATGAATAAAGTTGTCATTGGCGCTACTAACGTTCAACCAGATAATTTATATTATTATCGTTTATACATTACAGACTGGTTGGATTTGTGTCAACAGTTTGCAAGCAATCGATAATAAAAATTCTCATATTCAAAAATATTTGAAGTTATTTTGGCGTGAAATTTAACAGACAACGGAAGTTGCGGGCGCACAGCTAACAAAAATTCAACAGTGTGAAGTTGGCCGCGCTAACGAAAATTTGACGCTATGAAGCTGGACATTTTGATTTTTACTTTTTTCCGCTGGATAATACATAAAACGACTATTGGTTGTAATCGAAGGTTATAGTCGTCTAATATATTAATTATTGTTTCCAGATAGCAGATAGAGTATTGGCTTCATCCATTTGTCATTTTAGTCTGAGTCTCTTAAGACCAACTTCATACTTTCGAATTTTCGTTAGTTTTGTGCCCGCCAGGTTCGTCGTTGACTGCTAAAATTTTAATCTTATCTCTTGATAATATATTGAGGCAGGCATTAATAATTAATTTGGGACACTGTTTTCTTGAATATGCTTTTCATTGATCCTGCATTTCAAAAATTGTAGTTACCTAGCCAGAGTCCTATGTCCTATGTCGAGCCTACTTTCGTCAGGTTTTATACTTGAAAAATACGAGCCTTCCACTTTTATCTGTTAACTAATTAGTTGACTACTAATGTGATTACAAATATACGGTTCATTTATAAAGATATTATGACGTAAATCTTAGTTTTCACTCAAATGATATCAAGTTTTAATTACGTAAGACCGCTTAAGTTTGAATCTCGCACTAAACTTTACCTAACTTTCAAGACGTTGGTGTATTTTAAACAATTGAATGTGAAATATATTTTCCGTATGGTCGTATTAAAATAATTGCAGTCATTCAAACTTTTTATTTTATAATGAAAGAAAAGTGCAACGATGAAATAAATAAATTAAATGTATAGGTCATTTATTTTCCTTTATATTATAGTTTTAATTTCATATTTATACGGAAGTTTAAATATGTTGTTTTTTACTTTGTATAGAGGGTGCCCTGGTAATACAGTTACTAGAGTGACTATATCAGAGTATGGTTAATAGGTTATGTGATCTGGTCGAAACACGGATTGGCTGTGAACTATATTTCTTCACAAATTCCAAAATTTTAGGCGGATACATTGGTTATTTTATAGGGTAGGGTTTCATACATTTTTCAACTTGACGCATCATTTAGAAACATACGAAACTTATATACTATTAATTTTCATAATTTTTCACTAAATATTTAGGCTTTTCGCGGAACATAATTTTGGATAAGCTTACATATATAATACAATATACAACCAAGCTATGGCAACGAACACAAATTTTTGGTAGTCTGTCCGCTATATCATATGATTAAATAAGTTTCAAATACGATAAATTGTTAATGGTCGGTAAACTGTTAACCGGACAGATGAAGGCCTCCATAATTGTAAAATGAAAACGTTAAATCCATTATTTAACGAGTTTTATTCTGCAAACAAACTAATACCATTTATTTGCTGTTTGTTTAAGGACAACATTAAAATGCATTCATCTCTCACTCTTCGATTATATAAGTGAGAGAGCGATCTGTTTGTTAGCTTAAAACAAATAAAATCGGCCACTGTTGAAAATCACGTAGGGTTTTGAACTACTTTGATCCAGTGCTTTTTGTTACATGATCAATTAAAAAGTAAATTTTTCTATCCTTAAACCGACCGAGCTGGGTAGAGTAGTGGTACAGCACTAGACTCGCATTCGGGAGGTCCGGGTTCGAATCCCGGCGGGGGCAGATGTGGCTGGGACTTTTTCCTACTGCCTTTCGCCGAGAAACGGTAATTCCTGTACCGGCCATCTTGATTGAGGTTTTCCATGGTTTCCCTCAATTAATTCCAGATAAATATCGAGGTGGTTCCTTATTTGAGGCCATGGCCGATTACCTATCAAACTCCTAGTTCAAAAATTACCTACCTTATCCTAATTTCCTGTAATTCCTTCATTCGCCCATTGCTATTATATAAGTTGAAGTTTAAGAAATGTAGAAAAAACGGGAAGTGGTAAAATGAAAAATAGTAATGGTGCGAATGGCGTCTGTTATGACATAAAGTCGAGAAACGGACGTTAAACGCATTATTATTATTATTATTATTCTATCCTTAAACCGAGTTCACACCGAAGCAATGATAAATAAAAAAAAACCCGGGTCGCAGTGCCAAAACCCTGTCGACAATATAGTGTATTTGCTAATACAGGTATTGTGGCTTTATTAAATGAAATTAAGTTTGTTTTTTGACAAAATAAAAAAAAATTGAACCCCTTAATACACCCCTTACAATAATAATTTTATTAGTTGAAATATTGTTATCAATCCAACATCTGCACCAAATTAAATACGACCTTCAGTAAGTAAATTCGTATACGCAAACTAGTGTTTTCATAAAATTTGTAAGTCCGGTCCTGTCGGGCCGATTTGCCTATAATTTTAGGAGCACTTTTTAAATGCTACTAAAGGGTTAAATTTCAATTTTGAAACGATTCTGAGAATTTTTTCGGTATTTTTGGGCCCAAAAACTTTTTTCAATCCCTAAAAACTACCCTTAAAATGACCCGATTGGGCCCATTTTAAATAGGCTTCGTGCGGTGATGGATTCCAACATGTATGCCAAATTTCGTTAAAATGAATTAACTCCTTCGAAAGTTATTGCCCGCACATATAAATATATATATATATATATATATATATTTTTTTTTTTTTTTTTTGTGAGAGGAGGAAATGCTAATGCACACCAGCAGGTAGTGTCGGACTCGCACCGACTAAAACCTCCTCTCGATCACCTCTCGTTTTCCCGGAACCGCGCGAGCATTACCTCAGGAAAAGAGACCCAATAAGTATTACTCCATTTCTTCCTTCCTCCGATCTTCCACAATTTTCCGTACAAGTGCGTCGACAATTTTCCAGTGCTCTTCGCTTTGGAGCATAAACTCCACACAGTTCTGGGCAGTTAGCTTGATACCCGCCGTAACCTCGGCTAGCACCCTGTGATGGATCCATTTCTCGCATTGGAAAAACACATGATCAGCGTCTTCCACCACATTGCACTTGATGCACAATCCATTTGAGCCGAGATGAAACCGTTCGCGATAGCTATTAAACCATCCGTGGCCGCTTAATAATTGGCTCAGGTAGAAATTTATGTTTCCATGCTTCCGTGTTACCCAGCTAGCCAGATCCGATATCATAAACTTGGTCCATTTAGCGTTGTCGCGTTCACTTGTCCACCGTTGTTGCCACTCTTCTAGAGCGTCTTCTATATATATATATATATATATATATATATATATATATATATATATATATATATATATATATATATATACATATATATATATATATAAACATTTTTAAAAATGGTGCCAAAGTGTTTAGGAGGTTATGAAACGTCGAGAAATTTTGGTCTGAACCCTAGGTCCCGCCATTCGACCAACGCCAATAGTGTATGTTGCCATATGGCAAATACACTAATAATAACTGAATAATACATACCGGATAAAAACATAAACCCCCCTTTTGGCGATAGGCGGGTAAAAAAGGCAAGAACGAGAGCAAGTGGATATTTTTGATTGCTTCGACTACTCAGACAACAAAAACTTTAATAAGCACTGACAATCAAACCGTTTGTATAGTTCAATTACTGCTCATCCTCTATCTCTTTTTTTCTCAACATATTTATCATTTTTTTTTGTTCGCCTACATAGATGTTTCATTTCAAAAAAGTTATGGAATTTGTGTTGTGAACTCGATTTTTTTTTTGACACATTACAGTTCGGTACAGTTCGGTAAACAGTCGATTTCAAACAAATAAACGTTAAATATTGAAACGTCGTAACACTGTATCTCAGTTAGCATATTGCATGTAGTATAGCAGATACAAATCTAAATCTGCAGTAATACATCAAGCGTTGCAAATTCAAATTTGCATTTCCTTTTGTGGTTTATGCTCGTTGTACTTATATATAGCATGTTTTGTTTTTATTTTATGTCACAGTGGCGTACACACTTGAAATATTTTTTGTGTTTTTTTAAATTTAGTGTTCATTAGTTTGAAAAATCAACATACTGTAAAATTTATTTATGAATACGATAGTTTCTGAGTTTATCTCTTTTTAGCTCTTGTCCGCGACTCAATCATTTTTTTTATCATTTTTGTTAATAGACTGCTAGTGGCTTGAATACCACTTAACACTGCCATATGTTTGTACAAATTATAGAGAAGTATCAGTTATTTATAACCATTATCCTGTGCCTTTTTTTGTTTTTTGTTTACCTGGAAGACGTCTCTTCAAATGGATAAATGTTCAATATATCCTTCCAGGTGTGCATAAAAAATTGCAAAGGAGACGATGACATAATTATACCTAAATAATTGACACTTCTCAATAATAATCTATATAAATTAGAAAATATTTATACGGTACCGAGCTGGGTAGAGTAGTGGTGACAGCACTAGACTCGCATTCGGGAGGTCCGGGTTCGAATCCCAGCGGGGGCAGATGTGGCTGGGACTTTTTCCTACTGCCTCTCGCCGAGAAACGGTTATTCCTGTACCGGCCATCTTAAATTGAGGTTTTCCATGGTTTCCCTCAATTAATTCCAGATAAATATCGAGATGGTTCCTTATTTGAGGCCATGGCCGTTTACCTATCAAACTCCTAGTTCAAAATTTACGTACCTTATCCTAATTTCCTATAATTCCTTCATTCGCCCATTGCTATTACATAAGTTGAAGTTTTAAAAATGTAGAAAAAAAAAACAGGAAGTGTGGTAGATGGAAAATAGTAATGGTGCGGATGGCGTCTGTTATGACATAAAGTCGAGAAACGGACGTTAAACGCATTATTATTATTATTATTATTATTCATACGGTATGGTTCGTAAGACTAAATTTATTACGGCAGGATAGCAGCTACAACGGCTAAGAAACATCCATTGTTACAATGCTGTATTATAAAAAAATATTTTTAAACACTGTCACCGTCGGGACTCAAACACGAATCTTTCCACTATCGTGACCAAATAAGTTATCAATTACTCTACATATTCAATTTCATAACAGAAAATTTTTCTCAACAGATTGTCAGCATATTTCACGCATCATGCGAAATCTAATCTTATGTAAAGCTGGACATGAACCTTCACAATAGAGCAAGTTTTGAGGAATCAAAGATGAAAATTTACGTTCATTAATCAAGTCACAGAATATTAATATTATTGAATAGAATATACCAACATGAGAAAGACAGTTTGTTTGGATATGTTATTGTAGATTAATTGATAACTTATATCGCCTCAACAGTGTTTCTTAACGGTGTTTCTTAACAATTGTAGCCAATTGTTATCTATATAAATTTCAAGTACTGCTGAGTCGTATTCGAGATAATGACAACAAAACACGATAATAAAGAAATAAAATATCCATCGATTGGATGCTTTCTATCGCATTATCTGTTAAATTCAATAAAAAAATATTAGTAGTGTTTCCCAGTAGACTTTTTTGTACTGTCAGTGCTCGGGCTAGATAAATACCCGCCACTGTATTTGCGTATGGACAAATTCCACTGAGACAAATTACATATAAATCCTTTTAACATCAAGCCCCTGGATATTCTCATTTTGTTATGTAATTCCGCAATCATATTGTATTGTAAAAAAGCATTCCAACTTCTGTAAAACATGTACATACATATCTTATAATAAAACGCTGTAATTAATAGCTTAAATTTGTTACAGTACAAAAATGTTTAATATTGTAAAATTGTTCAGTGTGCAGATTTTAAACTCTACACAGATTTTAAATACAATACGACTGAAATAAGAGTGCATTAAATGTTAAAAAAAAGTTTTAACCCTGCCATTTTTACAAGATTATTAAATACAGAGGTGATCTCGTTATATAGTGATAATAGTGACGTCATCCAGTAGACTGTGGTTAATAAAATCTAGTTGACATCATTTGTTAATGAGGTAAACTAATAATAATAATAATATTAATAATAATAATAAACCCGGGTCGCAGTGCCAAAACCCTGCCGACAATATGGTGTATTTGCTTATACAGGCAGTGTGGCTTTATTATGCGAGCTTAAGTTGGTTTTTGGGCAAAATAAAAAATTTGACTCCTTAATACACCCCTTAAAATAACATTTTTTTTCTTAATTGCAATAGTATTATCAATCGAACCTCTATATTAAATTATATACAACTTTCAGTAAATAATTCACTATCTGCAAACTAGTGTTTTCATAAAATTTGTAAGTCCGGTCCTGTTGGGCCGATTTTATTAAAATTTTGGGGGCACTTTTTAATTACTACAAAATGGTTAAATGTCAATTTTGAAACGATTCTGAGAATTTTTTCGGTATTTTGGGGCCTAAAACATTTTTCAATCCCTAAAAACTACCCTTAAAATGCCCCGATTACGCCCATTTCAAATAGGCTTCTTGCGGTGACGGATTTCAACACGTTGAGATTTTAAAGATTGTAGTAGAACCCAAAATCACAAAACATTGCTGCTCAACGAAGTCATAAACTAGAGTATGGTATCAAAGTAGGATAATTTAAACCCAAATCGACTTTTAAGATCACTTTATAAATAACCATTTATCACCAAATACTTTGAACAGCCTAAATAAAAAAACAAAACACTAGTCGTAGTGCCAAACCCTGTCGACAAAATGTCGCAACTGCTTTATTAACGCCTTAAATATATTTGCTTCAATATTAATACTGATATTTTTTTGGATAATTTTATAGTAAGCAATTTAATTCAGTTACACATATTAACTTTCCATTAAATATGTGCGATATGATGTTCAGCACTGTTAAAAATTATCTGGTCTAAAGTGTTCAACTAATTATTTTTTCCAACTCAAAAAAATAAATTGACCCCGTACAATATTAAAATGACCCAATTGTATCCATTTGAAATAAGTAGGTATATTATGTGTACCAAATTTCGTTCAAATCTACTATTATCTAGACATGAAAATGGCATCAGATTGTTCAAACTGAAGACATTTTAGAAATATTAGTCTAAGGATCAAACCATGAAGAGTCCACGGAGAAGCCTGAATATTGATTCTATTTAATCGATACTTGGTATATCATACAAAGTCTTTGGTTTAATTTCTTTTTGGTATTTTTCTTACGATTCCCCAACTATATTTATTTTTTCAATTTTTTTAATGGCTTTAAAGTCGTTTCTCGCAGGGCCAAACTTCTTTGTAGGGAAAGAGTTTCTTGCAAGGTGACGTCGGTTCCTTAGCATGTTTTGAGAAGAGAGAACAGGAGTGATACAGACCCGAAATTTCTTAAAATAAATACGCGGGATGTGTTGGTTCAATCGTGCATTTTCGAGGCTTCTCATGTTTTTTTGATTCTTAGACTCGCGTATTTTATGATCTGATCCGTAAGCTCCCGGTATCCGACCACCGCCAATAGTGTATGTACCTATCTACTATGTATAGGCAATAAAAAAATCAGATCCAACCTCAAGGACTCATAAACGAGTACAGAGTGGAATTAGCCTAATGTACACTTTTTGTTTAAGCCGCATAGGGACTTTTGTATGAAGTTTGTGGCAGTGATGCGGTTGGTAACTCTTACACTACTCTATAGTTGGGCCTTATAAAAGATATATTACATTCTCTGTGAGATCGTAACGACCACCTGCGTCTAGTAAATTATTTACCACCAGCTAAAATTTCGCCTCATCTCAATAATTCATCAGACCTCTCCCTACATCGCCAGAGCTAGCTTCAATTTTTTATTCGCTTATGTAGCTCTTTCCCAACATACTGTCTGTATGCATGCATTTATAACTACATATATCCCACTGGCGCGCTTGACTCCTTCATTTGGGGACACTCAAATAAGTATTAAACTATCCGAAAAAATTATATTGTTTAAACAGTGTTCATGATTAATTATAATTTCACTGTTAAAATCACTTTGCAGCCTTCCATAAACCAAGTATTTCCAAAAAATATTGGCATATACACTAGTGACATCGGACGGGTTTTTTTAAGTTAATATATCCGTGGTTCATGTCTACGCTATTGAAATATGACAGTCATATAAAAATGGTATAAGGAAAGATATGTTGAATTCCTTCAATTTGTTAATATATCTTGTGCAAAATTATTTATGTTGAAAGTATTTATAAAGTGATATAAATTAATAAAGTTCATATCTTGGGAAATATTCACTTAAGAATTAAAAAGGCACTTTTATTGCATTTTTAAGGACCTGTCCAACGATATCCCATGCAATGTGGTGCGCAAAAATATACAATTTCATCCCTCAGTTCTATATACGCAAAGCTACCCCTATTTTTTGTGATTTAATTAATTTAATTGGCAACACAAAGTAGAACTTACGTTCAATGAAAACACGATGTCCTACTGCATTTTCATTGGGTTCAATGTGACCTTCAATATTAGTTGTGATGGTCTTTCTTGGTTAGGTGCCGCCTCTTGCAGAATATCTACTCTACATATATATCTACCGATATAAGTAACTTTAACTAAAAAACGTTACATATCTAAAGTGAAGTTTGCATATTATATCTATGTATATGTAAGCTAACGTTTTTCCTAATTCCGTATTATATGTGACCTAGAATTTCCTTTGTTTTATATTACTACGTTGGTGAAAAGGTATCCTATTTAATTATTAATAATGCTATCATCTCGTTGAATACTAAACTAGTCCCTTGTCGCCAATTGCTATTGTTTGCGGTAACCCCAATGTTTCTTTAGTGAATCAAATAAATAGGATCACGATCGCAGTTTCATATCAGTATATCTATTCTGACGACACCAGGAAAAAAATTATATTTTCAGTATTAAAGAGGAAGTTTTGAAATCATGCAAAAATAAATTTTGAGTTGTTGAATAATTTAGAGCTTTTCAAGTTCGCTGAGCATGTAAAAAAATTTACCTAGATCGATTTAAAAAAAAATATATTGATGTTTTCTGATTACTTTTTTATATCTTCACACCAAAGGCTCCATCACTTTTCATGAACCTTAAATTTGTAACAAAACGGACTTTTCGATTAATCATATCTTCGTTCCAGTGACCATTTAACTAAATATTATTGTGTGTGATCTTTTTTAAAATGAGTCAGCTATATGAGCATATTCAACTGTAGATTATTAGACCGACGGGCTATATTATTGCTGTGATTTTACACGATTAAACCATTCGTTCAAGCAGACTGTATTGTATACGAGGAGAAATAAAAACCTGGGTCTCGGCCATGGAAATGTAGATTGGGGTAGGCGAGTAACGTGGAATGGGGCGGATGAGGGAAGAACACAATATGTGTGTATGTGTGGCTGTGTGTGAACTGGTGATGTAGTTGGTGAATGGTACAGAACTAACCTCAAGCTAAACATTTTTTTTTAATTACTCGCATTTAATTTTTTTTGCTCAGGGTAAAGTATAAAAATACATATATCCCACTAATAAATTAATGTGTTTAAACAATTGAACAATATTATTCGTTTTGCATTGGAATGACTTTTTATTGTGCGACCCACAAAAATGAAGAGTATCCTTTCCAATCACTGAAACGTCAATAATATTAGATGTAGGAATTTTTTTCTTAACAGTATAGTAGCTTGGGGCATAGTTTGTTTAATACAATATATTTTTTCGGTTAAGTTCTTTTAACGTTTTTATTAATTTAGTGCCACCACGGACGAACTTGCCTCATCTAGAGCGAGTAAATTGTCAAAGTCTATTTACTCCGAACACAATATTGTGATTAACAAACGGAGCTAGTGTAGTTAATAGGAAACCATTAATTTGTAAGACATAGAAACTATTAAGCAGCTTTTAGCTGCTGAGATATTTATTTATCGTTTACTAACCGAAAATATCAACGAAATTTCACGCGTGGTTTTTCCACAATAATAATAATGCGACTGAAAATCATGAATGAATAAAGTACGAAATGATATGTTGGTCAACTGTCAAATTCATGTTTTAAAGTATGTCAAATGTATTTTTACTATATTGTATTTTCTTTTTTAATTTCAAAACGCATTGATTTGTTTATTTACAATTCGTTAAAAGTAGGTTTAGACATTATATATTTAATCGGCTACTATATTTATATCTTCTATAACTAACAATTTTTGTACGAGAAATTTAGTTTTAAATCTGAGTTTCTTTTCTACGTTAAAGATTAAAAGAGAATGGCCCAAATGCACCACATTCTGAAAGATTTTTTGTACTTTCCCTTTTACTGGATCTAGTCAGCAAATAATCTAGATCTTCTTATGAGCTCTAGAAGATTGGCTAGTAGATTGTCCTGGTGAACTATTTCATCCTCATCAATGTGGCCAAAGATGGTTGTCCTCCTCTAGGTTAAAGTCTCACGATATGAGTAGCTGTTTCATCCTCCATTTCGCAAAATCTAAATTGTGTTGAATCAATTCTATTTTAAGTCTGTATCTTATGTTGGTAAAAACGTAACATTTACAAAACTTCACAGTTCAGTAGAGTCCTCAAGATGACACGTAATTATAGTTTTTTTTTGCGTTTTTTTTGTCATCTATGTAAGATTACGCAAATTTGATACCTCTTGCGATAATGTAGCTCGAAAAAAATGGGGGGCACCCTAGTGTTGATTCCTGCTGTATCCCCATCACATGTAGATGTTTTCTCAGGAAAGCATGACCGGTTAAAAGCTCAATAACCTTTTTGAGGGTGTCTATGCTACAAGTGAGTGCGACAAAGACGTAACTATCTACACGTGTATTGAACTGTATATCATTGAGTATAACTCACGTTTTTACTTGCATGGTATTCAATTTGATCTGCGAGAAGTTTTATACCGCCCATCTCTTGCCCAGTGTGACCAGCACAGCTTGATTTGACCCGTTCTATCATCAAGGGACTACTTTTTGTTAATTTGCAGTTTCCAGTAACGGGGTTTCTCGTCGCCACATCTCATCCACCGGTCATTTCCCTGCCCCTCCCCCCCTCCTCCAGGTCACTGCATAAGTCGATGTGTGATCGTATAATCGCTGTTCGCGGATCGTAACAGATTCACAATTAGCGTTTATAAAATACGTTGCTCATTTGTTTTTCTTTCTTTTTTTTTAGTTTTAAATTTCTATACAAAGACACAATTTGTAGTCTATTGCGAATTCTTTTATATGCATTTAAAGTAAAGTACATGTTTTTATTTGCAAATCGAAAGATAAAAATCAGCCTATAATCGATTACGAGAATGCTAAATTATATTTTTTTTATGATGGCACTGCATCTGTACTGATTCGTTTAATTATGCAGGGGTGAGATTTTGTTCAAATTGGAGAAGCTTTAAAAAATACTAAACAATTTTTTAACGAAACAATAATTAACGGACAGATGTTCTCAATTCGACATGTTTTCTTTTTGTGTTCGTTCCGCGATATCACCGCCAGTTGTAAACTACTTCTAATAATTATTATTCTATTTAATAAAGTATACCTTTACAGTGGTCCCACATAAATTCTACTTAAATCTATGTACAGAGTTTTGTTAGTATTTAATGCTGTTCTTTCAGTGCACTTATTACAAAAAGTACTGCGTACTATTCGCATGAAAATGGCGATTACGACTCGTGTGATTGCTGCCCTGCTGCGATCTGGCGGACGAATACCACACTCATTCGCAATTTTCATTACTGTGGATCAATCGAACAAAACCAAATAAATCTATTTTAAACAGTTTCGAGTTATTAACAAAAAACGATTGTCGCAAGTACAAAAAACTATGCATGCATTCTATGGAACTTAGTCGTTAGATCATAGAAACTTCTTCTTTTTTAATTTCCAAATTAGATAAGAAAAATGAGTTTATCGAGTTTTGCTTAAATGAGATGGTTATATCTGTTTTTGCTTGAACTAGAAGAAGAGGAAAAACGATACAATCGCCTACTGTGATGTAAATTGGTTGAAAAAATATTGACACTTAGATAATCAAAAAATATAAATAAAGAAATAACAAAAAAACGTAACTTAAGCTGAAACATGACACACTTATAGTTTAGGACACGGGCCTTCTAAAAATATTTTATCTTCTTTATTACATGTAAAAGAAAGATGTTATTTTGAATTCTTGCAGTACTTCATATTGCTCCTGGTTAAAACGGAAATATAACCACTAGTAATTAAGATAAATAACAAATGTTTTAATGTTTTTCTTAAACATTTATTCCTTGCATTTATCTGTTTGTGCTTGATTGCTAATATTTTGGTACCAATTTTCAATGGGATCTATCAAGTGTATAACTTG
Source organism: Venustoraphidia nigricollis (assembly GCA_034508555.1). Classification (NCBI taxonomy): domain Eukaryota; kingdom Metazoa; phylum Arthropoda; class Insecta; order Raphidioptera; family Raphidiidae; genus Venustoraphidia; species Venustoraphidia nigricollis. The sequence continues at coordinate 11,728,441 of JAVRKA010000009.1, forward strand.
ATTCTGATCACTCCAATAGATTTAACTGACCTCAGATACTAAGACAGTAAACCTTATTTTTCAACCAAAATGGATTTTTTTGGTTTTGTCTGATTGCTCCAACACTGTTTCTTTTATAATAGAAAACAGTATCACGGGTAATTGGAATTACCCGTGAAACTGTTTTCTATTATAACATATATCTGGAATTGAACTTTAAAGATGACTGTTTCTTTTGTTACACATGATATACTTATAAGATTTCATTCAATATTTTTCTCCGCTTCTGTAACGTTACCTGAAACTTTCTTTTATAATTGATGCCGGTAATTATTCTACTTTGTAAATAATATGAACAAGGTAAACAGAACTCATATTAAAAGTTGAAAACTAAATCAAACAAAGTTCTTTAGAGTTAGCAGGTAATGAGAAACTATTAAATACAGTCATCACGTAAAGAAATTAATTAAACGACAAAAAGCGAGTATTAAAGTTTGTTTTAGTCCGATTTATGAACGGATAAAAAAAAACTATGAATGTGAACTCGACTATAAACTCTGGTTCAACACAACATAATATGACCTTGTTTCATAATAACGATACTCGTTGAAAGGAAGTTTGGATAAAGAACAATCAAAAGTAAAAAGCTTTACCGATGTTTCGCTTGTGGCCACCGTTTCGAAATATTTTATTTCCTCTTCAGGGCCTTAAAGCCAATTCAGACTAGCCGTTCTCGGTTACGATTCACCGGTCCGGTTGGGAGCTCGACCAATCAGGGCGCAGTCGTTCCTGAACGACTGCGCCCTGATAGGTCGAGCTCCCAACCGGACCGGTGAATCGTAACCGAGAACGGCTAGTCTGAATTGGCTTTTAGGCAAGTTCGATTTGAAATTTTATTCTCGACACAACAAATATTAAATTAGTAAGTCGCGTACTAGATACATCCCCTAGTATTTAATAATCACTAAACATATTAATGCTACACTTTATAATAGGTACCTACTATATGCAGGGTTAGTAGACCACTATAAGTTGGGCGTTAACATTGTTGAACGTGTGACTTGGCGAGACGGGATAACTTGAGACATTTTTCTTGACTCTCAAACGTTCATAATAATTGAAAAATTAAGCGACGTATTTCGAATGCCGTAAGCTAACGATTCAAGCAATCATAGACGTGTATACTTTTATAGTCTCTTACGCCTAACCTATAATACTCTACTAACCTTGTCCACTATGTTCTCTTTTTTCTTCTGGGTACGCTCTTGGTGTGTTTTAGAAAAGTTAAATATAAATATTGACTCATATTTTAACGGTAAGTTATTATAGTGGAAACCAACTACTGCTGAATAAATTAGAAAATGTATATTTTTGTTGGAAAATCGTACAAGGACTTTCGAATCTATTGTCTCCGTCAAGACACCGGAGAAATGGCCTAGTGGGGTTTTTCTTGTCTTCTCATCTTTTCTTTTTGTTTGTTAGCGAATCCAGTTTCCGGTTGCTATATGACAATATCTGCGACATTATCTTTTAACAATTTACTCTTCTTCATATTTCCTACTCTTTGATCTTATTCTTTATTTTCTTTTCCACTGACATGATACTTGATCCGCAGCAACGTTGTACCTTCTCACGGAGTGTTTAGTCAAAAAGAAATACTCAGTCGTGTCAGTTACACAAGCTAGAAATGTTTTTCCACGTATCTAGTAGAGTAATATTGTTTTATAAAGAGAGTGACGACAACAGAGAGAGATGGTAGATCATAGACGGTCAACTCACAATTTCTCTCTGTCGTTCGTCATTCTACAAAACAATTACAGACGACTTGATTAGTCAGATATAAAAATATTTACTCACAATTTTTCATAGAAAACATTTTTATCTAATTAACTACTATTTTTTTTATTTATTTCATATTTACAGACTAAAAAATTACAGGTCACAAGAAGGTGTCAATTAACTACTATGGCCCGCGGAAAAAACATAAAATTTATTCTGACCCAGGTTACAAAAAAGGTTGCCCACCTTTGGTCTATTCTATAATAATTATTTAAATTCTAGATTAAGCATGAAATAACTTTAAGAACTTCAACTATTTAAAAAAAATTTACACAACAGTATAAAACAAAACTGAAAAACAAAGGCATTTTAATGTTTCTTTGACGGGTTTCAATTGATTTGAAAAGCTAGCATCCTGCTGTATTGTTTTCAAGCGAAGAAATATTTCTAAGGCATTTATAAATATACATAAACTTATTATGGAGAGCCGTTATGCAAAGCCTTTTAACGCTAGCCTCTTTAGAATCTCGTCTGCCTTATAACATTGGTTTATGAATGTAATAATGGTATACTTACATAATATTGTAAATCGTGTATAACTGAAGGGTTTTACTCACTGTTCGACTGACTCGACTTTCTAAATGTGTAGCCCAGAGGTTCCCAACCTTTTCTGGAGAAGAAGAAAAATTCCAACCATGGTCTATAATAGTTAATTTTATTTGAAATGTGTTTTCAGAAACCATTTGTTCCAAACAATAAAAACAAAATTTAGAAATTTTTTTTGGAAAAATATTAAAAAACATTTTTTAAAGAAAAGTTTTAGACAAAATCTTTTCGGCACTTATTTCATATAATACTAATACTAATACCAATTAAGGAAATAAATTACAGTAATTTTTTTTTAATTTTTAATTTTGTTTGAAAGTTTTAAATCGTGCAAATCGTGCAAAATTATATTGACAGTTTTAGGAACATTTTCGAAAAAACTTTGTTTTTTCGCCATTTTTTTAAAAATTTTATTATATTTTTTTTGAATTAGCTAGGTACATGACGACCACCCATCTTGAGTTCCTCAGCGCCCCCCATTTGCCTCTGATCCCGCTACAACCTCCCATGGAAGTCTCTAGTGCTTACTAGGGGACGGTATCACCCCCGTTGGAAATCTATGGTATAGCTGTTGCGCGATATAAATTTCAGCATAAATGTTTCTTAACTTGAGATAATCATCATCAAATTTTTATAATATTTTACGTATAGAAATTTGGAAAATATAATAGTATAAGATGTACTTTTATTATAGAAAAACAATTCCAAAATTTTGGAATTGTTTTTCTATAATAAAAGTATATCTTATACTATCATCAAATTTAGCTACTTTTGTACATATCGCCTATACCAAACATTTACCAGGCTAATGCTATCATCGATCGTACGTAGCTATATAGTTTGCTATTATATATAGCTACGTATTTGTACCTTTAAACTTTGCGTTTTTGTGCCATAACAAATTTGTATGTTCCAATAATTTATTATTATTTCATATAATATGCAAGCACAAACTACATCTTCAAAACATAAAAGTATACAATTTTTTAATCATCTATGCTTGAGATATGATTACAAAATCATGCATATTTTATAAAGCTGTGGCAAATTTTATTACTGTGTTGGGATTTGTTGTATAACATTCCCTGTTTTTCCTGGTGAATGCAGAGGTTTTGTTTGTTTTTAAAGCACGATTTAGATTAAACCCGTAAATAGTTAAACTAATGTCTGCTATTTATTTTAATTAAGAATGTGCACAATAAACGAGAAAATTCATAACCTGATAAATTGTTCAATTTTAATAAACATAAAAATTAAAATACTGAATGTCGAGACTGTAGTGTTAACATATTCAACACTAGAATTGTAAAAAAAGTAACTACTTGTTAGTAGTAAACTCTGTTAGATCAGAAGTAAATAATATTGACAGATTTCGCGATACTAAATTACTTGACTAGGGTAACGAATAATAGTTATAACAAGACTGGCTGATGTTACACTAGAAACAGGGGCTAATATTATGCTTTCTGTGATATCTATTTTCGTCTCATTGCATCTATGAAGTTTCGAAAAAAAAACGCAATTTTGTGCAAAGAATCTGACAGAGACAGTTTCAAATATTTCTGATTCTTTGGTTTGGTAGGTCTTTCGAGAATTGTTGTTTTGATGGGAATGAAACTAAAAGTAATTTTACATAAAACTGGTGAGGAAATTCGATAACACGGCATTGCAGTCTGAATTATCTTTTCAATTTAAAATGACTTTTTTGATTGTGAAAACCAATGCGGTATTTTAATCAGGTACGAATCATACTAAACCCTACCGTAGTGCAGAATTCTACAAATAGAGGAGACAATTACTTAAACAATCGATGACTATATTTAAATTTTAAACACTGTCAGGATTTTTACCGCGCTTTTATTAATTTACTTTCTTGTCTGTTCTGTTTGTTTCGTGTCTGTCGGATTGTTTGACACAAATTTTGTGTAGTTTCGATGACAATACAATATGGGAACTAGCTCCTCCGGGTGAAAATCAACTTGAAATTTTAAAAAATAGCACACATCAAACTAAAAAGTCGAAAATAATTTTGTAAATAATTTTTTTGGACTGTACCGCGCTTATAAAACAAAATGAAAAGTGTAAAATAATTTCTGCTAGTTCATTATAAGCATGCGTTGTCAATTCTGAGATAGTTTATCAGTCACAACTCACGCTCTTCTAATGGACTAGGAGAATTTATTTTATATTTTTTAAACCGCTTTAAAAACATGGTATATTATTGTTATTTTTTTATTTAAATAATTTTACATTGGAGTTCCCGTTCCTAATATGTTTGTCCTCGGATCAGAGATAGACAAATGACTTTAGGGACAAAAAAAATTCTTCACAGTCGCACTAAGCCTACAACAGCCTATTGTGTGCCTCCGACATTTGGTTCCCAAGGGTGTAAGCTTTGATACACGACTAGGAGTAGGGTACGGTAAACGGTACCTAATATGATTATTATATACACCGGCGCTCACTGCAGACTCGAAACAAGTATACAACAGCGCATAGTCAAACAAAACGAGTACTCGCGTATTTACAAGTACTTAAAAGTAACTTAATTTCATATCCCCTACTTTTCATACATGTATACTTTACAGGTATAAGGTAGGAGGGAATGTAAAATTTAATATTAATGTAATATTTTTTAATTTTATTTGTTTAATTACAAATATAGTTCGTGTATCTAGAATGTAAATGCAGTACAAGCTGTGATATTATGTTAAAACAAAAAATCAGCGAGTTTTAACAGTCACACGAGTCATAATAACATTTCGTCGATATAGATACATATGTATCTACTACATTTTTTCGCACACACCTGCTAGAAAATAGCTGATTTTCACTTCATAATAAGTATATATTTATATATCTGACAGTTCAGTGTTCGGCCATATTGGAGTCTATTTGGATGCTTTACGAAATCTACGCCTACTTTGCTGTCTTTGTTGCTCATATAGTTTTACATTATTGCAAAATATATCATTTTAATAATTTCAATAATTAATAAATATAATATCGATTCTATGTTTTATGCATGTTTTCAATTAGCTTATGCAGTGAGCATGCCAGCGAAACAGTGCAAACTTGTTAAATTGACATTAAAATCCGGATTTACAAATTACCTACTTAAATTTCCATAGTAATCTGCATTCAATCCTATTCCGGAACCTTGCATAATTACTAGTATTTTTGGAATACGGCATCTAAATTCAGCGATTAATTCAACTGTGACCGCTCTAATCTAGATTCGTTTACAGACTTAGTATAGTATTATGTAATATGGTACGTTTTGTTTTCCATGACCTTCAAGGAATAAAGACCTGGTATACTGAAGCTTTGTTCATGACTATCGCATTATTAGGTACGTTTGGTATATTTTTATTTATTTATTATAGATTATAGACGCTCGACAACTTAAGTCATTAGCGTCTTAATTACACCAAATAACATAATCACTTAAAACTAAATGACATCACAAGACATCCATGAGTAGAGGCAAGATTCGAACCCACGACAGCTTGGTCACGTTAATATCACTGGACCACACTGTCCTCTTAGTATATTAGTGTAGTGTAGATCACTCAGGCAAATTTAGACTGAAAAGTTTACGTTAGCCACAATAGGGTAGCTATAGCTACCATTGTTACGAAACACCCATTGTCACAATGCAATATTAGAAAAAAATATTTTCTATCGCTGCCACCGTCGGGACTGAAACCTGAAACTTTCCACTATAGCTACGAAATGAGTTATCAATTACTTTTTAGATATGTCGCCGTAGAGTAATTGATAACTCATTGAACCGCGATAGTGAAAAGTTTCAGGTTTAAATTCCGAAGGATGACAGTGTTTGAAAATAAGTTTTTCTAATATTGGTAGCAAAACTATTTATATCTATCTATTGCGAACTATATATATATCATTGACACTACAGCCCAGTGTGGGCCATGGCCTTCCTCAGGAGATATTTCCAGTCGTCCCTGTTACTGTCCTTACTACTCCAATTACGTTCTCCTATTGTTTTCACGTCCTGGTCCACACAGTCACCCCATCGTAATTTAGGTCTTCCTTGTTTTTTTTCCTTCTGGCTTGATGGCGAAAATCTTTTTAGCAGGTCTGTCATCATTCATCCGTATCACGTGCTCCGCCCACTTTAATTGCGAACTATATCGGTACTAAAACTGATAGGTTTACCAAAAGTATAATCTGTTGATACACTTGTAACAAACAGGCTAATTATTCTCACCATGTTCTGAGATTGTATTTGATCACTATTTAAGACGACAACCGTGTATACATATTCCTAAAAACTAGAAGTGGTGTTTCCCTGCTGTCGGATCAGGTTCTTTCGCAGGATTGCCTAGGCAAGTGATTGAAGTTTCATTTCTATAAAACCGTAACCATTTTTACATCTGCGGCTTGAACTATTAGCGTGTCTCACTCGGGTAAGTCGAGTTAAAATACTTTCATGCTATCCTCGAACAACAAACACCTCGTGTAGTTTGGCAGGCTTGTTTTTCTCGATAGTCGCGGCGTATAGAACATAAGACCTATCCTATACAATACATCTTTATAACGTTCACCTACGACAAGGGTGTAAGTGTATGCTCGATTTAACTTCTACAATAATGCATGAAAACTCACGCTTTTCGTACTCGTAATGTACGCATTGGGATCGTTATTATTTTTCCTATTATATTTATTTTCTTTGTGGCTTAGCTTACATTATACTACCTATTATTATAACCTATATTTTTCAGTAAATTTTTTCAGAATTGGTTCTTTTGCATTTTCTACGTTCATATTTAAACCGCTGTATTATTTAAGGTTCGTCGCAACCAACCACAGCTCGTAGTGAACGACGCTCTCTATCAATTCTCTTTCCCTTCTTGGATGTCTATAAGTAGACAAAGGAATCAGCTGAAATCTGCTCTCTGTAAGAATATATTTACAAAAACGACGTTTTCTGCGCAAACCTCTTTCTGAATGAAACAAAAATGAACATTCAGTCAAATGAACATTCATTCGGAATGAACAGTCTGATATCACCTTTATTAATTAAATATAATTTATTGAACAAAACTGAATTGAATGAATTACTGCAAAAGAAATTGTCTTTTTATACTACATTACAAAAATAAATTCCATAATATTGCTTTCAAACTTAGTATACATTTGACATAATATTATGTCACAAAATCAAATTTTAATACTAAAACACTAAACAGTACGTCGATCAATGAAAAACACCACTCTGCCTCGTAGTGTCCCACAAATCGGCTTCACTTCCCTCGCTTAATACCCCAGCACATCCTCTGACTGTATATTTCTAGGCTATACACTGACCATACAGAATAACGCCATAAAAATAAGCATCTAATTAAAAGTTCAAATCTAAAACGCGTCTGGAATTCGGTACATTTACATTTTACGTTCCGCTTTGAAAAACATTTATTTTTAGGTGTCCAAATGATTTATGAGCATACAGAGAAATACTTTAACTATTTTTAATTTATTAAGTGCACACTTTAGAATTAAAATGTTAACCAAATGTTTTTTTCTTTTGTTTTAGGTATGCGAGAGAAAAAATATATTTATTGAAAAAATGTAATTTCGTAAGTAGTTTTTGAACGTTTTTTTTTGTTTGACAATTTATTGTCGCAAGGAGAGGTCTTACTGGTCATAAAAAAATCTTCCCTTCAAAAATTTTAATTAATTATGGTTTTAGTATCTACTAAATTCCCAGTGACAACAAAAAATTGAATTGGGTTTGTATTTTATATGGATTTCAAACCTGAACCAATTTTTATTAAACATACATTAAAACTGACTAAATTTCCTATGCTTTAGTAAAAGTAGAATCGAAATCGTTCCATTGGTTCTCGAGTTTATCACGTTAATATATACATTACATACAACATACGCTACAATTTTACCAATAGTAGTTATAGACATCAATGTAATTATTTATTACACAGTACTCCGTTTATTGACATTGGCTACAGAACTGAATTTCAATATTATTAGATAATGGAGAGAGAAGACGGTCGATTATAGACGCGCGGAAAAAAGAGACAGATAGTATCAAATAAAATGTAACTTACGTAATATCGGTCATTGCTATATTAGAAATATCATACTATTGCATTGCAGTAGAATTTGTCAGGCTTTTGAACTGTTCACTTGTATAGTGTGATACTATTGAATATATATTGTAAATTATAAACGCTCAACAATATATTATCGTGTGTTAGTATTGAATTGTTTATGAATATGCAGAAATCAATAGTTAATAATATACAGTGTTGTGTATAATTCTAACAATACTAAACAAATATAATATGATTAATAAATTAACTAATATATTATGAACACTAACGTTGAAAAGTTTATTAGATTGTATATCTGGTACCGTACTAGGTTATATTACGACGAGTTGTGACATTATGTTAAAACCTAGCGCCAGAGAGTTTTAGCAGGCACATGAAGCGTAATACCATTACGCACGAGATAAATATATATTTTTGCACGTGCCTTCTATACAATAGCTAGTTTTCACTTCATTGTAAAATTTTTGATAATTCACTTAACAAGCGTCACTTTTAATAGTAGGTAATAAAGAAACCAACAACTGACAAACAATGATTTACTACGGAATATTGGTATAACGTGTCCAGTTTTGTTTTACATTATCGAACTAGTGCGTAATGGGTCACTTTACGTAATATAGTGGATAGTGCAAAAAAGAAATTAAAAGTATTTGAACTCGTGTTTTTATATGGAGTGTTTGTGGCTCGTAAAATTAACACCCTTGTGAAAGTTAATTCCGATTTTCAATTTTTGATAATCTAAATAACTTTGACAGCTAACAAATATAGGTGTAAAAATAGATATAATAAACTATAGACGCTAGACAACAGAAACAGTAAGCATCCCTTTAAGATAATTGTGTAGTGTTATGTAACAGATAAACTATCTAGAGTGGAATTAGTTTTCGGATTTGAGACCAAACAGTGACATTTTTTCCGTAACAATTTTTTATAAATGTACACATTTTTTAGTTTTCGGTGAAAATTTGGTAAGTTCTTTTCAATTATATACATATACCGTTACCGTTGTAATTATTTGAATAATTGAACTTAAACTTAATTTTTTAATATGTTTCTAGATATTGGATAATTGGACTATAAATAAAAGAAAATTCTATTTTTTTTTTAAATTTGCGACGTTTCGTAGATTGTTTTTCTACTTCATCAGGCAATTTTATATTTTAGAATATTTGTTGATCAATTTTAGTGATATTATCTTGTCATTTAAATAAATGACAAGATGATGTCACTAAAATTGATCAACAAATATTCTAAAATATAAAATTGCCTGATGAAGTAGAAAAACAATCTACGAAACGTCGCAAATTAAAAAAGATTTAGAATTTTCTTTTATTTATAGTCCAATTATCCAATATCTACAAACATATTTAATATTAAACAAAATGAAATTACTTGCAATTACTGTTCAAATTAATTTTTTATTTATAAGACGTTTCGATCAACCAAAATGATTGTTCGAAACGTCTTATAAATAAAAAATTAATTTGAACAGTAATTGCAAGTAATTTCATTTTGTTTAATATTCTATTACTGTTGGTAGAGTCAATATCATTAATTTCATATTTAATATTATGGACGATAACAACTTTAATATATTAATTTTTTAATCTCGATTATCAACAGTGATACATATTATATATATTACATAATTACACCATATGAGTCAAAAATAACGGTCATTTCATTGCTTTCGTTTACTAAATAAATAACAATAATTGTTATATATTATTAAAAATTAAAATAATAAATTTTCATAATTATAAGAAAAACTAAGCAAATAGAAAAAATCAAACACTACTTTGACCTCTTAGTTACGTTTATACAAAAAAATGTAGCACATTTTCGGCACAGTCGCAGTCGCGTTAACATGCGAATAGCGACCACGTTGTGGTTTTATGAATCAAGGCTAAGCAATTTATCAATGTTACCAAATTGCACTGAAAACTTAGTGTTCTGAAAAATTACTATACTCTAACACATGTATATGTCACTAAGTAGGAGCTGAAAAAGTTTCTCGGTGCAGATGTAATTTGTCATAGCAATTTAACATATACCTGAATTATACTTTTAAAAGACCGTGTGTTTTTTATTTCACTATAGGTATATCTGCATTTATAACTTTTATTTGAGAGATTTTTTGTATGAAAATTTAGTACAAACTGTCATCTATGTCAAATAGTGTATTACAGTTTATGCTCATGACAAAGTTATACCTTATTAATCGAACGCTATACTCTGGGCAGTATTTTTGTCTGTGTGTATGACTGAAATTTTATTTGAAACAATGCACTGATTTAAATTAATAAATAGATTAATAGCAAAGGTCTACGGCCCCCGTATTCCTGCAAAAAAAATTATCTGTTGAGTCAATGCAATAAAAGGATAAAAATGTATGTTTTTGATAGTGAAACACTCCTCAAAAACATGTAGCAGGGATGGCAAACATTTCCATATTTACGTGCCAATTTCTTTAAAAACATGTTTATTGTGGCCATAACTTCATGTAGGTAAAGAAATTAAATTGTCAAAAAATTAATCATACATAAGTGAAAAGAATAATTTCGATAATACATTAAGCACCACGATTTGTTTTTTTTTTTATTTAGTGATAGTCAAAATTTTTCGACATCTAGTATATTTTTAGTTATTTCGATTTTGTAACTCAATCAACGCCGTGCCAACAATTTTCTTTCGCGTGGCGTAGGTTCGACCTATAGAGTACATCCCGTTGATCTAGAATCTTGAAATTTGGCACTAAAGCAAGTCTTACAGCACAAGCAAACGAAGAAATCAGAATCGTTAATTTTATATTATATAACCTAATTTGTACGGCTCCGTAAAGACTCTTTTACTCGTGAACTGATAGAGGTATCAAACTGAAATTAGTACTATAAACTAAGGTCTATTATCCCACAGCTCTGTAAAAAATTCAAATTTCTAGCTCAATTCAATGAAAAGATGCGAAATTTAACTTCATAATATGACAGCGAATTACCTAACAAAGAACATTTGCATAGAAGTAAATGGAATGTGGTTTTCTCGATAGCAACGGTACACCGAAACGTGAAAAAGCGGCAACTATTTATTAATATATGCACACGTTTTATATGTTTTCAATCACCGACATATTACAGCCGCTATATTATGGTATCGCCATCTGACAAAACCAAGGTTTTACCGAGCTAATTCTTTTATATGAGTACCACTATTTTATTTCGTTCTCATAAATAACTGCGTCTTGCTTTTTTCATATCTAATCGGAATCACTCGTATCTATCGCTCCCAAAGAAGTTTCACTTGAGAAATTTTATTGTTGAATGTCGTTAACCGTATTCATTTACAAAGTACAGCTGCGTTCATTACGAACTGTGTGCCATTTCCTCATCCATTTATTTGCGAAATTATGTAATTCGAGAAAATAGAATGTAATATCGTTGTAAATTTCGTTTTGTGAAATAAGTTATTAGTTTCCTTCTTTCTTATAAACAGAAATCGATTTATTCAGCAAGAAGCGCGAAAGGAAGGAAAGAAAGGAAACTTTACAATTTTGCCAAAGCAATGACGTGCCGGAAGTTGAGAAATGTTCCGTTTTCTTTCTTTATATTATTCTACAGAGTGTAGAACAGTTTTAAATATACAATGTGTTTATTCATATTTTAACACTTTTTCGGTTAGACGTCACGAGACGTATCAATGGGAGCGTGAGAATGGGAAAACCATTTGAATCGTGTTTTTTTAAAGTATGTGTGAAATTTGAAAGCAGTAGTGTATACGTGAAATCTTAACTCCGCCCATTGCCATTCACGTTACGCAGTGCCGTGCCAAGAATAAACTATCTTCTCAACTACGATAGTAACCCAACTTGTTAAAAATGTAGTTTATTATGCTATGTTGACACTGGTCAGGTGACATGATCGGGTCACCTGAAATCATGCCACCTGGTCTCGTGACCGTGTAAAACGACTGTTTTATGTGACATGATCATGTGAGTTGAACTAGTTTTGGCTTTTCATTCATGTCAAACCGATTCAAACTGGTGGAAAGTAAAATGCGATTGTCGGAAGACTAGTCCAGTAAAATCGAAATTTCTCAAGAATATCCGTGTCTTTACGTTTTAAGTTTGATAGATTTTTAGTGTATTTGCCATATGGCAACATACACTATTGGCGTCGGTCGGATGGCGGGACCTAGGGGTCGGACCAAAATTTCTCGACGTTTCATAACCTCCTAAACACTTTGCCACCATTTTTAAAAATGTTTATATATATATGTATATATATATATATGTGTACGCGCGATAACTTTCGAAAGAGTTAATTGATTTCAACGAAATTTGGGCCACATGTTGAAATCCATCACCGCAAGAAGCCTATTTAAAATGGGCCTAGTCGAGCTATTTTAAGGGTAGTTTTTAGGGGTTGAAAACTGTTTTTGGGCCCCAAAATACCGAAAAAATTCTCCGAATCGTTTCAAAATTGAAATTTAACCCTTTGGTAGTGATTAAAAAGTTTCCCCACAATTTTAATAAAATCGGCCCGACAGGACCGGATTTACAAATTTTATGAAAACACTAGTTTGCAGATAGTGACTTATTTATTGAAGGGTGTATTTAATTTGGTGTAGACGTTAGATTGATAATAATATTACAATTAAGAAAAAAATGTTATTTTAAGGGGTGTATTAAGGGGTTAAATTTTTTATTTTGCCCAAAAACAAACTTAATTTCACATAATAAAAGTATAAAACCACACGGCCCTATACAAGCAAATACACTATATTGTCGGCAGGGTTTTGGCACTGCGACACGGGTTTTTATTATTTCTTATTTAAAAAAAATTAACGATTTCGCCTTGTGTCATTTCTTTTATGGTAATAAACGGTTTATTAAATAATAACATGAATGAGAAATACATTTTTATGTGTCAACACCTACATAACTTTCAAGTGTCAACTGTCAACACAGTTCATTAATTACTGCATCAATTAATTTAAAAATTCTGTTATTTTTTTGTAAAAATAAATAAATACTTTTTTTAAATGTGTGTTTTGGAAAAATATGTTTAATGTACAATTCTTATGACATACTTTATGTTTGTGTACGCCACTGCTTTCTATTTCACTCTTGTATCGTAATGCTCCGCCTAGAGGGATCTATAACTCCACCTAACTCTTCTACGATTCACGGTCAACTAAGAATGGGTTAACATAGAGATAAAATTAAGGGCCGACCACAACTGTAGACTCTAGTACACACTGTGTGTCTCAATTGATATTCTTCAAAAAATTTTATCGATTAATTGGTTGCATATTGGCTCAAACTAGAGGACGCCACTAAAAAAGATGGAGAAGTTAAAATTTTGTAGAGAAAATAAAAGTGGTGTGACTATAGCTTTCGCTTTAGAAGTAAAAATGAAAAAACTTTCAACTCGGCGAGTGACAAATTCAAATATTTTTGGAACCAAAACCTCCAAAATTACACTCAACTCATAAAAATTCCTAAAAAATCTAAGGATTTTTATATTTTTCGGTAGCAATAATTTAACAAAAAAAAAAAAAAACAAATGCTTAGATGATTATTGCGTTGATGAAATCAACTGGAAATCACGATGAAACAATTGTTGTTAAAAAAATAAGATATGCGTTAAATAATAATTATCTGAAAAATATACAAATTAAATATTTGAAATATTTAACCGCCATATTCTTCTATCGTTTCATTTCTTCGAAGATATGGAGTTGTCGATTCTCTATAATTACACCCTGTATAATTGTGATTTTCTGCGAAATTATGTATTCGATACATGCTATAGTAGGAACACAAAAACAAACTTTTGCACCCGGCATACAGCGAATTGTCTACTTAAAAACTTTTTGTGTTTTAACGTTTATTTTATGACTGTGAAACTTGTCGGGAAGTTGGCTATAATCGTGCGGCGTTTGTGAGGAAGAAAATACGGCTTCGTCTGTCAGCCTAAAAACATTACATCAACTTGTGTGTCCTTCATTTGACCTACTTAATAGAGAACACAGAACTGCCAGTAAAATCTCTTAACGTGTTGCTTTCTCTTAAGCGACGTGTACACTTAAGAGAATGTGAGTTAAAAGATCAAGGTAACGCATTTTTAAAATTTCTATAATCGACTCGTTAAATTGTGATAGCTTAACCCAAAGCTAGTAGATTCGAGAAGTTGCCATCTTGAGAACGATGTGAAAAATTCTTAACCTGAAAAATTCGAACAGCAGCCGAATCTGAAGCCCTAGAAACATCAAATTTATTAGACCCCGCTGAAGTTTTATTTGCAGTTGTTCTAGCATTGCTTTTGAAATTCCATTTTCCAAATTCCAAATTCATACCTGAGTGGTTTTAAAAATTTAAAAAATTGTTATTTACCGTTTAACAAATAAAAAATGTATATATTTTATCATGGATTTTTGTGATTCGAATCAACTTCTCGAATAATAAAACTGTTTTCTTACTTTAAATATGCACTAGCTTCCTGGTGAGGATTAAATTTATATAAAAAGATGAACGTCCAATCTCAACAGATATTTTCTAATATTGCGCAAGTAAATTTCAATTAATATACCTACAGCTAAACAGATATCAAGAAATTAAAGTGATAAACAAGATATTATATTTTAATCGTGTAAACACAGAGCGCCCGCCCTGTGCAGACATTAAAACAAATGGTTTATAAGCGAGCTCTTGTGGGGCTCCCCAGCGGTCCATATTCAGTCAGGGATATTCGTCGGCAGAGGCATTGCCTCACAAAGGTTGATCTTCCCGTTTCCGTTAAATTATTTTTTAAAATTATTTTTTCGCAATCATTTTTCAATCTTCATGTTTTTTTTTTAATTTCAATTGCGACAGCCAACTGCCAGGGATTAGTATCAATTAGCATTTTCTAATTACTACTATTAATATTTTTTTATTTTATTTTTTTGTAAAAAATGAATCTATTAACATTTCTACCAATTCTTGGAATAAAAATTAAAAATTTGAGATGTGTAATAAATGAGCTATGCTAACGTCATTTTGACAGCGACAATACTAAGAGCCAGGCTATTCCGAAGATCTTGAAGTACTTTTTGTACGACAAATTAGATAAGTTCCAAAAATATTCATATATATTTTGACAAGCTTATAGAAAAATAATTGTTCTTTTAGTTTCTATACCTCCACCATAATTCCCCTTTGCTCCCACCACACTAATATTTGTATGGTCTGTCATTTTTTATACATCAAAAATTGTATATTAATTAGTGTATTTGCCATATGGCAACATACACTATTGGCGTCGGTCGGATGGCGGGACCTAGGGGTCGGACCAAAATTTCTCGACGTTTCATAACCTCCTAAACACTTTGGCACCATTTTTAAAAATGTTTATATATATATGTATATATATATTTATATATATATATATATATATATATATATATATATATATATATATATATATATATATATATATATATGTGTGTGTGTGTGTGTGTGTGCGGGCAATAACTTTCGAAAGAGTTAATTGATTTTAATGAAATTTGGCCCACGTGTTGAAATCCATCACCGCAAGAAGCCTATTTAAAATGGGCATAATCGTGCCATTTTAAGGGTAGTTTTTAGGGGTTGAAAAACGTCGAAAAAATTCTCAGAATCGTTTCAAAATTGACATTTAACCCTCCAGTAGTAATTAAAAAGTGTCCCTAAAATCGGCCTGACAGGACCGGACTTACAAATTTTATGAAAACACTACTTTGCAGATAGTGAATTATTTACTGAAAGTTGTATATAATTTGGTATAGAAGTTCGATTGATAATAATATTGCAATTAAGAAAATAAATGTTATTTTAAGGGGTGTATTAAGGAGTCAAATTTTTTTTTTGCCCAAAAATCAACATAAGTTCGCATAATAAATCCACACTGCCTGTATTATCAAATACACTATATTGTCGGCAGGGTTTTGGCACTGCGACCCGGGTTTTTTTAATTTTAAATGCAAAAACAATTTTTAAAACAATACATGATATTTTATATCTATCAAATTAATTTTACAAATTTTATACTGGCGTTAAAATTGCCATTAAATTGTAAAAACAACATCCGTTGCCTCGTAATTTTTTGGCAGACCCACTAAATGACATCATCTACCCGCTACTATTCAACGGAACTAAAACAATCTAACCTTATCAAGGATTTACTTTTTTTTTATTAACATTTCCGACTTTTATTACAATATACCCCAAGATTTTTTGAAAACCAAGCACACAATATATATTTTAAAATGTCGATTCAAAAATTATGAACTTGAAATTACAAATTGCAAAAGCACTTTGTATAATAAATAAAACTTTTTCAATTTCAGTAACGATACACGTTTTATCTGATTATTTCCAATGATCGTTGTTTGTGTGACGATTCGCCACTGTCGGCGTCGTATCTGGCGCCGCTCAGCGGCAGCTACACTAACTAGACGAAGGGAAAACGAACGACAAAAGGCCTCGGCGGACATCGGGACGGTGTAGGGTGGGGGGAACAATGGGTAGTGTGACTGAGGGTGGGGGGCAATGGGTAGAGAGACGCAGGTACCCAAGGGCTCTGCAGTCATATTTCAAATGTGACAGGACGCCGAATAAATGAATAAAGTCTATTTTCATGCCACAGTGTTCTCTCCAATTCCAACAGCGTAGAGCTGCTACTTCACCGTTTCCGTGAACTCTTTAGGCTTTGGGTCGCGCTGCAATGATAGCTCATTGTGTCCACTGTTGGTACACAGTCATACATACATATAAACCTCCTTGATATCTTGCCTTGTAGTTGTACAACCGGGGACAGAACAAAGGCCCGACTGTAATTTATTTATTTATAAATTGTATATTCACTTGATATTTATGCTACCGGAAATGTCGGTATTTATACGGCAGAGAACTATGACTGTCGTTGCTTTATTTTCTGCGACCTTGAAACCGAAATCCGTGGTTATTGTACTACATTTTTGGTATCTGTAGTAGATGTGGTAAAATCACGTGACTTGTTTTTTTATTAGAGCAACTTTGTGCATGTCATTAATCGAAATCTAGCAAAGGATAGAAAAAGTCTCAACTGTTTGCTTAAAAACTGTATATGTTTGGCTAAGAACCATACTTACCTAAAACACAATTAGCTACTTAAAAAAGTGTGTGCGTTTACGTAAGTCCGCGCGTTTGAAATTATACGTCTTTGGTGGGATTAAAAATAATTTTTAATATACATGCAAACATTTATTGAAATAAAATCTTCAAAAAGTTTTAGAGTAATACAAAAAATTAACCTCTAATATTTAAAAAAACACTTTCAAAATTGTATTTTGGTTTCTTCTTTTATATTCAATCACTTGAATATTCATAAATACGTTTTATAAATTCAACTAGATAATACTTAAAACGACTATTGGTTGTAATCAAAGGCTACAGTCGTCTGGTACATTATATAGTTTCCAGACGGCAGAAAGTACATTGATTTCGTTATGTCTTTTATGACCAAGTTCTTACTATCGAGTTTTCGTTAGCTGTATGCGCCTTACTTCAAAAAATGATTTACATTTGAATAGTAACGTAATAGAGTAATAGACAATCAATGATCTTTTAACAATGAAATAATAAAATAATGGGAATATGGGCTATATAAAGTAAATACTAAACTTTACAAAATTGCAACGTTTCGTAGACTGTTTATCTACTTCTTCAGGTAAGTTTTCAGGCTAATATTCTGATTAATCTATCATTAAGACTATCTTTTCTCTTGTCAAAATAAAAAATTATCAATCTCAGTGGGCATTATTGATGGATAAGTCACCGTGCAGTTTTTCTCTGACTTCCTGGTATTAAAAATTATTTCAAAATACAAAATCGATTTTAAATTTTAAAATGATTTTTCTCTTGCAAAATCTATAAAAATTGTTTTTGTTTTTTGGTCCACACGTATGTCTACTTGACCTTTATTCTTCATGATCTAAACCGTCAATTCATTTTGCGTCGGAGCTATCGAGACTTAATAATCAACAATCTGTCTACTTTATTTTGTTTGCCACTGTATAGCACTTACCACTTGCGCCAACTACCTGTGTTTATGTGTGGGATATAGTGGCCATTGTTTGCTCACACGTTGTGCAGCGTGTGGCGAAGCCCCCTGTCCAATCCAGTGACCGTGTTTTTATCATGTTACAAGCATAACGATACGCGTTTTAAGGATACCCCATCTCATTGACTTCTGTCCACGTTTATTTTCGTTTAATTTTATTATTGTTTTGCTTGCTTTTTGATATGTTAAACTGAGATTTATTACGACCAGGGACCGTATAGCGCGTTCCTTTATTAAACAGCGTGTGAGTGTGTATTTATTTATTATATTCCAAGGTCAGTAGAGTAGAGGTTGCCTTGTTACGTTGATAGTAATGGGGGTTACCTCATCCGATGGACCTCAAATGATTGCGAGACAACAGCTGTTGTTTATAAACTTTAATGACAGTTGTTAACAAATGTCAAAGAAATCAAAAGACAGTATTGTTATTATTTCTTATAAATTGTATTTTTAAATCATTTGGTTGACAAAGAATAATTCATCCGTATTAAAATCTCAACACAAAAATGCCTAGAAGAAATAAAGCAAAAAAAAAGAAAAGAGAAACATCTGTTACAGAAAGCACAATTTTTTTTAAATATATATTTCAAATATCTACCTTTGTTGAACATTATTTAATTTTTTATTTGTTGATATAGCTATATTATTAAACACTATTGATTATCATAGCCATCTTAACTATATACAGTAGAAAGATAAGAACTTAGAATTATTTATTAGTGTGATTATTTTAAAATTATAGTTTCATATACTTCGCTATAAATAAATAATGACTATATGGTATTATTGACAAATTCCTGGCATGATTTATGAGCCTGATGAAATCTAAAAAATACCCGAAACGTAGGGAATTAAAAAAATAACAGATTCCAAGTTCCCATTTTGCGCCAAGCAAAAAGTAAAGCAAGTTGAAGAGAGTTGTTTTTATTTAAATATCGTTAGGGTAATGTCAAAATTATAATAGAAGACCTGCCTGAGTTAGAACGAAAACAGTGTCAAGCGTTATTCGTTCGTCTGATATATTACCGGGATCATAAATTTCTATTAAGGCTTCTATTGGCGTTAGAGATGCCGCCCTTCGCAGGGAGTACAATAAACAATCTGTTGAGGAGGCTGTGCCATGCGTGTGTCGTTAGAATAATTAGCGATAGGCAGCAAGCAATGACGTATTAAAGCGATCGATCATTTTATATTCAGGGTATTAAGCCGTATACTGGAGAATATACGCGGTATCGAAACTATTGCTGGGTTGTCTAAAGCATTATCAAAAAATTTGATATGACAATCACCTTAGATTGTGATCGTATAATTAAAGTTCTTATAAATCCAGGAGCAGTATGTTTTTAAATTCCCTTTCATGTAGAACATTAGATTGCACTTATGCAAAAACAAATGATTTATATCACTTTTCAAGCTCAATTTTGATCCATATGCGTAGAAAAATATTGTTTCAAAGTTAAAATTGCATTAAAAACTTTGTTGTATATTCAGTTAAAAAAAATATCGTTTCAATCGATTAATTATTTTTCAAGCAGAATCAGTCTAAAATTCTACTGTGTCTTTTTGTTTAAACAAAAAGAACGGTTGGGCCGATTGAAAAAAAATCTTTTAGATCATATTTATTTAATACGCTTCGATTGGTACCTAACTATCATTTTTTATTGTCAAGAATTCGTGCTAGAAATAACGTACACACATGTCTTTTGAAAAACAGTATAAAAATATTATAGTGACCTTGAAACATAAAAATATGTTTGCAATTTAATTTTTATTTTCAGGCCCATTACAATATGCTTTTTGCCTGCTCAAACGCGATAATTTGATTTTCATACGGTTTTCACGAATATCGTGGAAAGATTTTAAACCATATCATAACAGGGGATTATCATTCTCGCGCAAAGTCAGGTAAATACGGCTAATAAACAACATAATATAACGATCGCTAGTACTCAAGTCGACCTTTGACGATACCATAGCTCTAGATGTGGTCTCTAAAGACATTTTCATAACCGGAAGGTATGCACTCATGTTTAATAAGCAAACCTTGCTGTTTCAACCTCCTACACAGTCATCTGGAAATTAGAGAATGAGCAGTCAAATTTATATCATTCATTTCATAATCAAATTTTTCATTGCTAGGAAAATTTTAACTCACCCTTAACTTCAACGAATTATTTCTATGTACTGGATACAACATTTACCCACCGTGCGTCAAGAATAAAACATAAGTAGTCAAATAAAAAATTGAAAATATGCACTCATACTGATAGATAATCTTAGAAGCTGTTCGCCTTCAACAAAGAAGACGATATTTTCAAAGTTATAATTCTTAACGCAACGGAAGTTGCGGGCGCACAGCTAGCGAAAATTCAACAGTATGAAGTTGGCCGCGCTAAAGAATATTCAACAATATGGAGTTGGTCATAAAACGCTTAGAAAAAAATGTTGGATGAACGAAATCAGTGCACTTTCTGTCATCTGGAAACTATATAATATACTAGACGACTATAAGCTTTGATTACAATCAAGAGTTGTTTTGAGTATCATCCAGAGGAATTTATAATATTGTATTTTTGATTACTCAATTGATTGATTATAAAATTAAAAACCAAAGTATTATTTTCGAAGGGTTTTTTTTTAATATTTGAGGTTGATTTTTTGCAAGTATTATTCTTAAACTTTTTGAAGATTTTATTTCAATAAATTATCTGCATGTGTATTAGAAACTCATTTTTAATCACGCCAAAGACTTCGAAAGCGCGTGTATATATATGCACACCCACTTTTTTTATTTTCAAATGTCATTTACACATATTTTTTAAACGAACATTCAATTTTGATTTTAGAATTTTTGCATTGAAATCAGATGTGTATAGTAACTTTATTTAATTAAGAAATAAATTGTAACCTAAAATAATTTACTCTTTTTTGACGTTTAAAAGAAGTTGAACAATTGCAGCAGAAAACGTTATTAATATTTATCAATACACTGTGAATTTTTGACAAAAATAATGTATGATAAAAAATGACAGGTTCTTCTGTTCCATATTTTCTATTATTGTTCACTGTCGCGACCGGGAGATAAAATGTAACCGTTAGCTGCGATTTCAGCGTAGCTAACATGACGGCGAACCAGTGACGTCACTGGAAACGATTCCATATAAACCCCCAAACGTCCTGTCAGGGATAAGAGATCTAAGACAGTGATGGATTGTCTCTCTCCTTTGTTATATTTACTGCTGGTTTGTACTTGCACGCTGACAGAAACAGCATAATCATCTCTTTAAAAAAGGGTCAATTTGATTCGCTCTACAAATAAATATAAAAACATGATTTATCTATAAGCTTATCTATAAATGATTTATCTCTAGTATATGTACTGAACAATTTAAACACTTTTTAGTGTATTTTTCGTATGGCACATACACTATTGGCGTCAGTTGGGTGTTGGAACCTAGGGGTCAGACCAAAATTTCTCGATGTTTTACAGTTTTTTGAGCGACAACTCTCGACAGACTTAATTAATTTAAACGAAATTTGGTCCACATGCTGGAATCTATCATCGCACGAAGCTAGTTCAAAATGGACCCAATCTAGCCTATTTAAGAGTGTTTTTTTGTGCTTTCCTGTCATACACACCGCTCATCTTTCCAGCACAGGTTACGTTCTACTGTTACTACTACACTGGCATTTCACTTAACACCGCGTTCAAGTCAACTTCAAATGTTGACTCAAAACTTTTGGTTGGATTAAGACCTAGAACTTTTCAAAGACACTGTGCGCGTCGAGTACGGCGAGAATAATGTTCATTCTGCAAATTCATTTTTAAAATTACGTAGTCAATATTTTTCATTATTTTTAGACTTCTTTAGGCACGGTGTAGGTAGATTGAATTGTCCCGCGTAGCTAAGAAAATTAAATATTACATTAGAAAAATAGAGAAATAATGTAGTCAGTTGATGCTACACCGTTGACATACCGAGCTCATAGATGGCTTTGTTTTTTTCATATAATTAAACTGTCAAGGGTTGCATGTATATACTTGCGTCTCTAGTATTTGATTAAAGTGAGTAAGTGCAACTACGCTTTTTAGATTAGTTGCTTGTTTTAACTGCTGCCCCATGTTGTGTTTGATAGATGTCATCTTCGGAGTGTTCGGGTATGATTTCTCGTCAGATAATTGCGTATTACTTTTTGTCATGTTTTTTTAATTAATGGTATTTTGTTGGCAGAAACATTTTTCATGATAAACTTTCCTTGTTTTTTATTTTTATTTTATTTTAAGTAAATCAGCATAACGTTTTCTTGATGTTTTTAAAAGGATTTTTTCTTATTTTTTTTTGTACCCAAATATTTACTTTTGTAAATTATCCAGAGTTTTTTTTTGTTTTTCTGTAGTGTAAAAATGAACGTTTTATAAATGTAGGACGACTCTTTTTTAATGAACCTTTATTCAAAGAGTTTTTTGATGTGTAAACATCTTTACTTAATTCTTAAAACTCTACTCTTAACTATTTGTGGAATGAAATATTTCTGCAAATGATACTAAATGTAAAATACGTTTTCTGTAGGAGACTTCATGAAATTGGAAAAATTTTCACACGCATTCGTAACAGTTTTGTACAATGTAAATGAAGTTTTGACCTTCAGGAAGCATCATCGCCTTTTTCACTGGTATAGTTTTTATCTTACGTTTCGGAAAAATCCAAATTCCGTGAGAAATCGTATTCAAGCTTTAATGTTCTTCCCATATGACTTTTAACAAAGTTTTTACAGTTTATTTGATCTAAGGTAAAAGTACCAGTATTCGTCAGTTTAAGGGAAACCGCAACTTTATATTTGTTGCATCACATGTATTTCCCGTGTCAAAATTTCAAAAACTTGGGTTTATTGTCGTTGAAATTTGTATTTTATGTTAAATACAAATTTATTGCTCTAAATTGCTTCAAAAATAAAACAATAAAGAAAATACCAAAATATTGCCGTTTGGCCTAGTAATCGTCACATCCAAATTACACCTACACCAGTATTCGTCATAGAAGTGCTCGAATATCCGTCAGTTGAGAAGGGTTTGCTAAAAACATGCTGATTACTTAATATATGAATTAAAAATCTTAATCTTTATTTTTTTAAGTACAAGATGAGTATAAAAATTGTTTGCACTCATAATATACATTAGCACATACATCAGTTACCCAGCATTTGCAGGATAAGCACTGTATCATATCTTGTTCAATTTCGCCTTCACAAATCTTGCTTACGAAATCAGGACATAGTGTTTTAAGAATGCCTTATACCTATGGCGACCAGGTCTACCATTTATAAATGTATCTTGTTTTCTCAATTGCTTTGATAATATCTCGAAGTTGCTCTTTTCTTATTGGAAAACGCATGGATGCTAGATGGAGAATTCACCGTTCCAGGAACATTTCTTCTTCGCTTGATAAAATTGAAGGTGGTCCCATTTTTATACTGACCGGTGTTTTTGCCTTATCCGATAATGTCATTCTTGGTAGTTTGTTAGTCTTTGCGGCTCATTAAACTAACATATCTTTTGCTACAGCCAAAAGAGCTGTACGCATATCATCTTTAGAATATTTTAATCATTTTGCTACCATTTCCAGACATACTACATTATGAATGGCTTACAAAAACACTTGAAATGCTATGACGAATATAGGGACTAATTCATCTTTAAAGTTCAATTCCAAAATATGTAATAATAGAAATTAGTTTCACGGGTAATTGGAATAAAAAATCAATTTTTTTTTTTTTTTATTTTTTATTCCAATTACCCGTGAAACTAATTTCTATAGGGACTAATATGTGACGAATATGTTAGTCCCTATATTCGTCATAGCATTTCAGGTTCATAAAGTAGTATGACGATTACTGATCCTCGTAAAGTTTGAAATTTAATAATGAAGATAGTGTATTAGTATCTATAGTTATTGTGTTGAAAATAAGAAATATGCGAGATTAAACTTAAAATACATTTGTCCCAGTAATCGTCGGTGGTGACGGTAATTGGTTCGTGACGGCGTTTATGATGTACCAGTGTCCGTCATAGTAAAATTATTATGTTCTTGAAGGACCATCCTCAAAATTGTATTAAAAATAGGCTCATCAATGTCCTAATAACACAATTAATCTATAACACTTTTAATATATGATGTATGCGAAGTATAGTGTCGAGAACAAAGTAAGCCCTTACCTTAACCAAACCACTACGTAATGACGTCAAATCGTATCTTTCGACAACACTGATTTTTGAACAATTTTAAAACTATACTGCTGCTAACAATATAGTAACCATTTTAAATAAACACAATGTAAAGATTTTGAAATTCAAACCTAAATAATGCGTTAAACGCTAGTTATCCTCAGATGCTTAATATTAGGCAAAATTGTCGTTTTGTGACGATCACTGGGTCACTGACGGAGATTGGTACTTTTACCTTAAATAGATGATTTAAAATCAAATAAAAACGAGTAATAAGTTTTACACAATTTTTTGTTTAGAAAAAAAATAATCCGAAAAAAATTGTTGAGGAAGCCAAATTTGTCAGTATTTTTAATATAACTTTGTAAAGAAAATGTTAATTGGACTATTGATGAATACCACGTTGTTGATTTAATTTTTAGGTCTATTAGGACTATCGGTTAGTAAATTAGTTTCTGAAGTGTATCTTTTGGTCCAATTGATAAAACGCATGTTAACGTTAAGAAAAATTTCATTTTGAGGAATATATTAAATTATTACATTTTAATTTTCTCCACAAGCAAACCTAAGTTCACAGAACGATCCATTTAAACATACCAAAGTGAATGTATTTAGCAAATACACTATTTTGTCGGCTGGGTGTTGCGTTGGTTTCTTAATATTAAATCTGAGAAAAATTTATAAAATTCCGCAATTTTACGCCTTTCAATGAAAATATGCATATCAGAAATTTTCTAAACAAAAATATTAAATTTCTGAATTTGTTGATAAAAAATTATAATAAAAAAGTTTAAAAAAAGGGTAAGCGGCAAATCCTTTAATACAAGCGTACATACGTGTAAAAAGCAGACATAATCCAAAAGCATCAACCGTGTTGGTTTTAGGTTTATTGTGTTGTGTAGAAGCAAACCTCCATCAAGCTTGTTGAGTTGAGACAACAATACAAGGGACCTAGAACACTGCCTTGTGCTTATTCCCAACTGTGTATACTCTGTAAAATCTACACTCATCCACGAAAATCAATGGCTGCTGTTTACATATCAGTTGGGCTGCTTTAACAACAACAAGCATGTAACGGTTTTATTTTCATAGCAGTTTAAATTCTATTCAATTTCAAAGTTTTAAAAAAATCTTTTTCTATGCCTTATAGTTTCGTAAATATTTTGATATTAAAGTAGAAAATCAGCTGTTATTTTGTTCTTTTGTTCTGAAGAAATTGACCAGTCAAAAAAAAACAAGTTTTACGTAAACATAAATATTATAAATATTTTAGAGGAATTAGAGGAAAAGACAAATTATTATTTCACAACGTTTTAATTTCATTGACCCTAATTCCTTTAAAATATTTATAATATTATTAACATCAAAAGGATCTGATATATACATTATTAAACATAAATATTTAATACTAGCCAATACCCGCGTCATAAAATGCGTTAATTTAATTTATAGGTATTATAATGTCAAAATCACTATTTTTTAATTGGAATGACCCCGTCCTTCAATTGGTTGAATTTACAATAATATGAACAATACTTCATAAATATAGAAAAATGTTATATAAAATGCACTATCTAATAAAAAATGTAGAAGATCCCAATGTCGTAGTCAAGAACTGGTCGCGGGGGCGGCTGCTATGGGGTTTAAATCTTAACGGAGCGCACTTCAAGATTATTGTATTTTCTTCCTGCAAAATTGCCCTGGTTGTTCATGACCTTAGCCACGATACTGGAAGGTATTGTAACAAAACTGTTCTGTGTGGTGGTTTAAAACTGATTTATTTTCAACAGACGAAATAAATACACAACAAATAACTAAAAAGTATTTCTCTTACAACAATGAAATAAATTAAACGAATTTTTCTTATAATGAAACAAACAAACTGATTCTTATAAATAATAACGCAACAATAACTATTTACACAATACACTACTTTACACACGCACCGAAATTTATGTAATAATGCTATTTATGTCTGCTGTCCGCCGCGTGACCGCTTCTACTGAATGACTGTGCTCTGACTGTAGTAAGCAAGCAACTCACTGAATGCCTGTCGCGCCCCACACGCGCTGTATTTATAGCCGCGTACATTCCGTTCTCGATCATTCCAGAAACTTCTGTTCAAGTTCGAGAAGCCTCTGTCATTTCCAGTGGCGTAACAATGGCGCTACAGTATATTTTAACTTTTTACCATCATGGGCGCTCTTCTATTCTGTAGCTGCTCAAGAGGAATACGTGTGCGTCAAAGAATGTTGACAATCGAATCTTTAATATTTCTGAGCGTTATATATATGTGTTTTTTTGCATACATCGGTTAAATATAAGCATACAAGGGTATGTTATATAAATGCTGACAATATTAAAAACAAGTTAGTATAAATATTGAATAAACAAAAACACGCACGCGTCCCACTTAATTACAGTTTCACACACAACTTCCGTTTCTCTCGAGCTCGTACGACAGATACGATCGTCCTTTTTCTCTCACACACATGCCTGTTGAGTCGAGCGTATTTTGTCTATAAAAAAATGGGCGAACCGATTTTGATCGAACTTAGTACCTATATTATTAATGGTTCTCAAACTTTAATTCAACTACTGTTGGGTTAAGGGGTCACATCTGCAGGAATTCAAAATGAACGTTTCTAAGGAATGTTTTTAGGGTGTCCAGAATTAACATTTAAATAAAATAAAAATGGCTTGTTTTGTTTTTTCTGAAAATTAACAAAAATATTTTTTAATAAAGAATATGTAATGAAATATTGAGATTTTAAAAGATTCTGTTGAAAAATATCGAATCACTGTCCCGAAACTTCCAGAAATAATTTGCTAGTTATAGCTATTATTTTTGGATTTGACGTATGTGTTATAATTAAATATTTCTTGCCTTATGGCGTTTTCATTTACTTATAGAATAGTATATAACAGGACAAATAAGATTCCTGTCACAATTAATGGCAATCAATCCTCAGGTAACGGTTAGTTTGTAATAAAAAAGCTGTTTTCTAATACGCAGTCTCATAGCCACTGTGAATATCCATATGTTTTATTTTAACATAAAGAATGCAAATTAATATCTGCAGAGACAAAATGGTTTACGTCCAGTTTTTCAGAGATATTATATACATACTTGATGTACTTACCGTTGAATGTAAAATTACTACTTACCATTGTACAGTGCTAATAACTGAGAGCTGAAGCACACTTTTTTGTCGTCGTTTAAAAAAAAAAATGTTGTTCGTTGCAAAGCGCATCACTGGACAACGGCTGGACCAATTTGGCTATTTTTTTAATGTTCATGATAGTCCGAATAATGTATAAGGGAAAATAACATTGAAAAAGTTGTCCAGAAAAGCGGAAAAATCGGATAAAACTAACAATGCTTTTTTCTTTGAGATTTTTGCCATTACCTGCGCAAATGTGGTTTAACTGCTGATTGTTAGGCGTAGCCATGCGAGTCAAGACTGTAATATGGTGAAGCCGAAGGTTCTACTACCGAGTGGAGCGCAGCCCCGTGAAGTAAGATAGTTATACGATGGATCCAAAGGCTTCACTATTGTTTTCGCTGCCGTGTGCACGAGTATAAGTATTTTATTTCTGCAGGTTTTCACAAAATCACAAAGCGATCACACGTATCGAAGCAGCTAAATGCAGTTAAAAATAAATTACTAATTACATTTACTTAAACTTTCGATTTCAAACGAAGACTTTGTGTAGTGACAAAATATTTTACATCCAATTTACCTCGAATAATTTTTTTTAATTTTTATTTTAAGAGTGTCATAAAAAGATCTTAGGAGCTAGATTTTGATTATTTGAATATTCTAGTTTTTACAGACTGTAATTTGAATATACAAAAAATGAGCGAATCTTACTGTATGGTCGCCAATGATGTATAACCTATTTATTTCACACTGTATTTATAAAAGCACGGTTGACAGCTGTGTCTTCTTTCTCTTTCTTCCTTTTCGCACCGCGGAATCATATTATAGCAAATTGAATAGCGCGCGCTTTTCTCATTTCCTTAACACTTTTCCATTTTGATTCACAAACCCATACTGAGAGCTACGTTGTTACACATTAAAAGTTCTAATAATTCAACATAACCGCTTTCGTCTTGTGGCCATAGAGAATCGAGCGACGAGAAAGGACCATGGGAGAGAGAGAAAGACGGAGGAGGATGGGTAGAGTTTAATCTCGATGCATTGTTTCGAGCCGTGGCGAACCGACTGGCATCCCTCGAGTAAGATCAAAAGCTGTCAGATATCTTTAATGTCTCAGCACCGATATTATATATTATAATGTATACCCACTTGACGATGACACATATAGCCCTATTTTCATATATATTCAAATGCCTACATGCGTTAGATACCAGCTGTTCCACAAGTCAATGCAATACGTTGGCTGGAGCATTTAAATTAAAGGTGCAAATCGTGCGTAATATTTCTACTACCATATTTTACATCACTGTTTGATGCGAAGGTTCTAAACCGAAGATCATGGACCCTACAAGGGTTCGCATGTGAGTAGCATGTAATAGCTGAATTTATCCTAATATCACTTCAGACCTTTTATAATTTTTATTATTAAAGATTAATTTTTAATCACGTTTAAGAAGACCACTTCTAACGCACGTACATGCACCTATTTTTAAAAAAATCGATTTAGTTGTTCTAGACTCTAGACTCTAGAGCGTACCAGTGATAAACATCAAAGTTCCCATCTCTATATTATTATTGTATTGGTATAGATTCAGTTCACTGACATTTTCGTACAGTCTGTATGTACGGTAAAGCCTCGTACTTTGTGTGTAAGCGTGATCTGTATAATTAATTGTTTCAGATGCTAATAACCTTTGTAACTGAAGCGTCAGGATATTTGTGAGATGAATTAATCTACTTATACAATAAATCCTTGTTTATTTTGGAGTCAGAAATTTTAATGTACGAAAGGTTCTTCGCCGACGCTGGGTTTTTTGTCAGTTGTATAACATTGACCCCGAGATATTTTTGTACTTACACTATTTATTTAAAGAATCACATCAACCTGAACGCATTCAGAAACGAACAATTAAAATTGTTATATATTGGTCATTTGTGTTTGAAGAATAAAAAAACATTTTTTTTAATAGAATATACATATAATACAATATAATACAAATATTACTTCAATTGTTCAGCAATCGATATTTAATAGCTGCATACATATTTAAAATGGTCTCACATAAATTATACTTATATTTGTTCAGCAGTTTTTTAGTTTAGTATTAAAATATTAAGAAAGAAGTACATTAGTAACGTGTAAATGACGTATTGAAAAGCCACTAAAAAGTAAAATATAAAAAATTTTAACCTTCTTCATAAAAGGCTACTAAAATTGTAAAATAACAAAGGTTTGCGGTTAGCGCAAATTTAATAGAAGTATATAAAATCATATAAAAATTAAATTGACGCCGACCTTAATACTTTGTTATTTCACACTTTGTTTGGCCTTTCTTACAGGAAGTTTAATTAATTTTTTAAAGTTTTTTTTCATTATCTTAAAAAAATATTGAAATTCGTTTCTAAACGATGTGATATGTCACATAAACATTTCGAAATGATTTGTATATATAATTTTGTAAGAACTTTTATAAACTTTCCGTTTTAAAACTATAATTAGAGATCTAAAATATGCTACTCTACAAAAATCATCCAAATTTTCTTGGAATTACAGCCACAGGTAGTAACAATGATATTATTAATTTTGACGAGTCTAATTAAAGTCTAGAGTCGCAGAGAATACCGAAAGTAAGACGTGGAAGCCGCTTACCATTCAACATTTAGAACGTTGGCATTTCATGTTTCACACAAAGTTGCAGTTGCGGCTCAACCAGCTCCGCCGCATGACAGATATGAACCGGTTAACTCATAAAGGACGAACAACTGTTAGTAAGAACCTTTTATCCCCCAGTGGTGTTCTAACTTTAAAATTTTCGTTTTGTCATTTACCAAGTTTAAAATTTAAGTTCATCGACGCAATAGAGAATTATACATGATTTCCCTGTTCTTAATTGATTTCAAAAAACAAGAGGTTATACAATTCGACGCCTACTTCTTTAGGCGCGTTTGAAATTTTAGGAGTCAATGGACGCTGCGCGCGCATAGTTAACGAAAATTCAAAAGAATGAAGTTGGTCGCGCCAGCAAAAACTCGACAGTATGAAGTTGACCACAAGAGGATCAGAATGAAAGGAGAGATGAATGAAATCAACGCACTTCCGGTCATCTGGAAACTATACATATATCTAGTATACCAGACTGTTGATTTCAATGATTTTTATTCTCTTTATTAGAGCGTATTTTCAGAGTGGTCCTACATAAATTTTACTTTGATCAAGTTCAATAGTTGATATCTCCGCTAGTTGTGAACCGACTTTGATTCTTTTTCTATTTAATAAAGCATATCTCCTGAATGAATCCACTTAAATTTCACTTAAATGGTTCTAAGTATTCAAATATCAAAAACCAGTTCAGGGTTATTATTGAATAACGTGCAAACTACCTACGTATTGCAAATTCACAAAAAATATGAACCCCCTTTAATAAAACAACCAAAAAAGGAAAATAATTAAATTTTAAGATGTAATTTAATTGACGTCAATTTCAAATTTTTATTAGAGTTATGAACTCGATTCATTTATTCGTTAGGTCTGCATTTTTTGTTACAAAAATTTCTCCCATATTTCCCCGCCGTTGAATCATTTCCCCTTTAACGTCACAGAAAATTTTAAACAGGCACGTTTTCAAAAGTAATATTCTTCTTTTTTCCGTAGAACATTGTGCAGTAAGAGATGTTGGACAGCCCTATGAACGTAGACAGATCTAATATGTACATATGTGAACGTGTATAGGGTTGACTCATAGAGACACGATATGTTCCTCTCGTGTGATATTCACACAACTCATTTTAAATTGTTGGCATTTCCTTTTTACTACACTTTTTTATCCACGTCTCTGTTTTGCCAACATCATTTTTCACCTATTTTCTACAGCATATCATATATGCGCCATGTGCATCTTACATGACCTTATATAATCAGCCATGACTCGTACCTCTATACCCACGTAAAATAGTTTAGTCATATTGGTTCAGAACACAAGAAAAAACAGTAAAGTTATTTTTACGATAAAAGATTGACCGCAATGCCAAACCCTGCGTACAATAAACTAGTGTAATTGCTCATAACATGTGTTTAAATAGTATATTGCGCAACAAGTGTGAAATGGTACCATTTTTAAAATGAGTGCAGAATTTTTGAAACGAATACGTACGGTCGGTAACACTGATGTAATCAGCGTTGCTAGATTTTTTTTTGCCAAGTCGGGATTTTGGAACTTTTTGAGTGAAAAAAGCGGGATTCTTTCGTCGAAAGCGGGACATAGTAAAAAAACGTATATAATCAGAAGTTTTTAAATATTTATCTTTTTATTTGAGTTCGAATTACGTTTACGTGACAATAGATAGCAAAAATAGCCATAGAAAATGTATTTTAATAAAAATATGATATTTTAAATCAGATTTACCCTATCGTTAAATAGTTGAGTCTTATTTGTCTTCTGAATAAAAAAAATAAAAAAACAGAAATCAAAATCAAAAAAGTTTTATTCATCAGAAAAATATGGCGTTTCAACCAATAGTCTGAGGAGTGAGTGTTACAAATTGCAACTTACAATAAGAGAATAATTATTTACGCACGGTCGAGTGATCCCCGAAAAGCGGGACTGAGCGTGTCCCGCACGAGACATTTAATTTTGATTTAAAAATCTGGACGTCCCGCCAAAATCGAAACGTCTGGCAACGCTGGATGCAATATACACCTGTTTACATGATCGTGTTATTAAATTTTAGGTTATACGTGTAAGTACGTGAATTATTTTTTTAGAACGCAGTATGACATAGTAAAACGAGCACCCAGCGAGTTCTAGTAGTCACACAAGTCTTAAAATTAATCGCGCTTTTTTTGCACGTACCTTCAATTAGGTAGATGATTTTCACTTCATAATACGATTATGTTTATATATCTTCCAGTTCGATTAGGATTGTTTGCGAAGACAATGCACACTTTGCAGTTTCTGTTGCTCATATGAATTAAAATGGCAGTTGTCAGAGAAATTACTATCGGATAGGTAAAATCGCATTTCTTTTGTTTTATTTTACGCACTAGTGTGAAAAGGGTTATTTGACTTTACGCATGAAAAGCACGTATTTTATAGCTATAAATGAATACATTTTTTTTCGTTTGCAATTACAAGGAAGAATGTAAGAACGAAATAGTTGGCTTACATTATTTGTTTAAGTATAAGAAATAATGTGCACTGTTCAAAATTATTAAATTTTGATAAGTTAGGTATATATATTATGCGTGTGACATTAGTGTCTAATACAAAACAGATATTTTTTTATTGCAGATTCTGATACAGATTTAAAGTTTAGTATTTCATAAATGATAATACGAAATATCCGACTATCAAATCTGTAATAGGACATTACTAGAAATACTTGACAAGTTAGTTTATTTCCATGTGGTAACAACACACAATCCCAATGTAAAAGATTTTAAAACCACAGTAACTTTTTGGGGTGTCTTTGCGTTGTGTATATTATGATAAACTTCTATAACGGCTCACAGCGCCGCTGTGTGTGTTTATCGTATCAAAGATATTTCTACTCGAAGCCCTTCCAGCCTTTATTGTGTTTTGTGTATGTTTCCTAGGGATTTGATACTGGATACACTCAATTTAATATTTAATAAGGATACGGTTATCATGTGGTTTTTATGTTAAGTGTGCTTTTTTCAGCATGCCTATATTATAGGATGGCATACGGCGTGCTCCACGCTTTTTGCTTATATAAACATAATATATCTTCACTATTAATCGTCGCTTGTTGTGAAGCTTTTATTATGATTACTGAATTATCCATATTTTATGATTTTTTATATCGTTTATGAGCAGCTTTTTTCGGTATTGCAAACTTGAAAAAAGGCGGGTCGCTGTGCCAAACCCTGTCAGCAAACAGTGTATTTGCTATAACATTTATTAACCAACTTCAAAAAAAGAAGTTATACAATTCGTCTCTGTTTTCTTTCTTTTAAATTTTTCAACGCTATTTTGTTCAGCCTGCTATCGGATTGGTGCCATATAGTTTTTTATTAAAATCGGTTCATCAGTTTTTAAATGTCACTGTTATTATGTTACTTGGCTTCTGAAAAGCAAAAATAAAGGATAAAAAAAACTTTTTAAAATCAATGTATTTTCCTTAAAACCAAAATGCACTTAAGAGTAAAAAATAAATCATAAAAAAAAACACTGAGGCACTCATAAAATATTAATGTTAATTTTAAATATTAAACTTTTTTTTTTATACGGCCATATTAATTGGTATCGTGAAATTTTGGAATTTTATTAAGGCCAAAACCAATTTTTTTCTTATGAATCGAAAAAAATCAAAACAAAAAAGTATTCTTTTTGCATTACAAATATTTATTAAAAAAACAGACGTTTCGCTTTTTTTCAAGCATCTTCAGTGTATCGATTCTACAAATGTAATAAAAATAAAATCAATATAAAAATATCAAATATAAATTACATATTAAATTTTTTTCTTATTAAAATAAATGCCAGCAAATACATGTTTCAATTCATCTTACCAAGTTTTTAAATGAACAAATATAAATGTATATTAAAACAAATTATTATTTGTTTTTTATTTTTGTCAATCAATAAATATTTAATTATTTGCTTCATGATGAAGTTTATTTATTATTATTTAATTTAATGAAATTTTAGCAATTTTAGAATTAAGTTTTTTGTGAAAGGAAAAAATCTTTAGCATGACAAAGCACTTTAGTAAAAATTTCTTAGTTACTTTTAGTTTTATGAATAATTTTTATTTCCGATATAATTTTTGTAAACTTAAAAGAAATAAAATTTTTTCTTAAACATTTTTGAAGGTTTGTTCATATGTGTTTATTTTTTATTCAAAAGTAAAAAAAGGTTATTATATATGATAGATAAATTATCAATGTCAGTTTTAAAATTTATTGCATTAGGATTTTTTTTTATATGTATCATCTCTAATATCAAACGTTTTTTTAAATTATTTTCAAATTTTAAAATTTTAGTGTTGTTGAAATTGAAATTATGCTGGAAATTATAAGAATGTTCTGTTAAACTTGTTGTCATATCATTAGAGTTGTATTTTTTATTAATTATAGAATTTTTATGTTGTTTTATTCTATTAATGAGATATTGTTTTGTTTGTCCGATATATACTCCTGGACAATTTAAGCATTGAATAGAATAAACAATATTAGAGTTTTGATATAATTCAGTTTTATCTTTAATGTTAGAGAAGATCTGATTATGAAAATTATTATTATTTTTAGTTATAGTTATAAAATCAAACTTATTTAGAATTTTTTTAAGTTGTTGAAATAAAACTGGAATATATGGTAAAGTAATAAAATTTTTGTTTAAAGGATTATTGTTATTTATGTTATTTTGTGTAATATTAAGAGGAACAGAAGAAACAACATTTTGTATATTATTAGTATCATTTATATGTTTATGTTTAAGAGTATATATTCTTTTTGTAATATATTTATTTATAAAATGAGAAGGGCAATTATTTTTTAATAAAATTTTTTTAATTTTTTTTAAATTTTTTTTATGGAAAGTTTTATCTGATAGTATAATTGCTCTATCAGTTAAACTATTTATAACACTTATTTTATAATTATTGCTTGTATTAGAAAAAAAATTTAAAAATCTTTCAGTTTTGATTGGTTTTCTATACCAATTGGTTATTATTTTTGATTTTTTATTCATGATTGTAAGATCTAAAAAGTTTAATTCATTTTTATTATTAGAATATTCAATAGTAAATTTTAATTTTGAGTGGTAATTATTAAATTCTTTAAAAATTGTATTAATATTTGATTCGTTTGCAATTAGAAAACAATCGTCAACATATCTTTTATAAAAAGCAATACCAGATAAGCGACTAATAATTGAATTTTCTAAATCAAATAGAACTAATTCTGCAATTGTAGAAGAAATAGGGGAACCCATAGGTACACCATAAGTTTGTATATAAATTTGATTGTTATAAGAGAAATATGTGCTATTTAAAATGAAAGTACAAGTTTCAATAAAATCATTTTTAGGAATTAAAGTATATTTTTGTATGTTATTCCAATTATTGTTTATAGATTTAATTGCTATGTAACGTAATGGCTGGATTTGTACGTTGATTTCGAAGAAATTAGTTAAATTTTATTTTATTTTAAAATGTTTTATTTAAATGTGAGGTTTAAGTTATATTAATTAATTATATGTTTAAATGCTATTTTTAATTTCTAGTCGCCAGAATTGTTTAAATTTAATTTTTCTTGTGTAACCATTTAGTTGGAAAAATATCAGAATAAATTAGTCGTTTGCAGTGGAATTTCTGATACACCAATATGGCACAAGATGTATTTTAGTTAAAATATGAGAAAGAACTCTTTTTAAAATATTTTATTTTAACAAAGAATTTAGAATTTATTGTGACCTTGGCAAGGTCGCAACTGAATTAGATAATAAAGTATTGAAAATTAGGTAATCATCTGCAACGCAGATATTCGATTTTATTACAGTTAAACTAAGTTTTATGATGAAATTTTAAAATATTGTATATGTCAACATAATACAAAATTGTATATGTTGCATTCTGGCACACTAGAGAAAAAAAATAAAATTACAATATACAAATAAATACAAGATAATAAAAAAAATACATAAATATATCAAATGTTTCTTCTGGGGTGAAAAACCTTTAAATTGTCAATGTGTGCTCGAAATGTTTTCCCAGAGTTATCATCACGTACGACGCAGGAAACAGGAGAAGTGAAGCGCAGAATTCTTCTTACAGATGACCACCGTGGAAGAAACTTTTTACTGGTGATGCCAGGAACCGATACTCTCATGAGTTTTTGAAGAACCAAAGATCCAACTTTAAATGGGTGATTTTCAGGACGTCGAAGATTGTAATAATGTTTTCTCCTTTCGAACGAATGTTGGATAAATCGTTGCACCTTTTCTCTTGACGGCACTTTGACTGACGATATTATTTCGTTTACATTCCACAAATGATCCAGCGGCAAAGAAAGCTCTCGTTTTAAAAACAAGGAAGCAGGCGTAACATTCGTAGTTTCACAAACAGAATTATTATATGAAAAACAGACAGATTTAACAAAGTTGTCCCATTTCTTATGTTTTTCGCTGTATTGCTTAATTAGAATTGCCAAACTGCTGACAATTACTTTATTTACGCGTTCTGCGTTGTTTGCTTTTGGATTGTATGGAGATGTAGTGGTATGTGAGCAACCCCAGCGCAAACACATATCCTTAAATTCTTTAGAGGTGAAATTTTTTGCGTTATCAGTAACAACACGTCGTGGAGAACCATATCTGTGCCAAATTTCTTCAAGTTTCTTCACAGTGACGTAAGCAGTACATCTTGCGGTAGGTATTATTTCGACCCATTTACTATACGAGTCTATTAAAACCAAACAATACCTATTCCTGTTGGAACTTACAGACATGGGACCCAAATAGTCGACATGAACCGCTTCCCATACCTTGCGTGGAATTACAGATGCCATGGGAGCTCCCTTTTGTGCTTGTGAAGGCTTGTTTTGTTGGCATAGTTGACACGATCTAACGTATTGAAGAACGTCTTGATATAACTTCGGCCAGGAATATCTCTTAGCTATTTGACGGTAAGTTTTTGTTACTCCATTGTGAGCACTTAAAATCATATCGTGATGATAGTATAAAATCATCTTTCTCATATTTTCAGGTACATATATCCGGCGATGATGAAACTTTCCGACTAGTTTGACTATGATACCGTTCCTAATGTCAAAGTCTTTAACATCGTGACCAGCGTTTATTCGTTGTACGATGCTTTGACAAAAGGGGTCGGCGTCTTGTAGCTTCTTTAGTGACTGGAAAGCTTCAGGAACCTCGGTAAGTATATTTAACGATCCAATATGTTGATTATTAGAGTTTTCTTCATAATCATCATTTTCATCAGTGTATAATCTAGACAGGCAGTCCGCAATGTTGTTCATCGCTCCACCAATATGGACAATATCAAAATCGAAGTGCGAAAGAGTTAAGATCCAGCGGGCCGTTTTTCCGAATGATCTGGGAGTTTTCATTAACCAGCTGAGAGCAGCGTTGTCGGTTTCAACACGAAATCGTTTTGGCATGAGATAATCTTTAACTTTTTGAACACTCCAAACCAAGGCCAAACATTCACGCTCATATATTATTATGTATCTTCTTTCTGTTTCAGTAAGTTTGCGTGAAGCATAGGCTACAGGAAGCCATTGGCTGTCATGACACTGCATTAAGGTAGCTCCTAAAGCTACATCAGAGCTGTCGCAACGAAGCAGGAATTCTTTGTTGAAATCTGGATATCGTAGAATTGGAGTATTCATCAATTTTTCTTTGATTTTGTTAAAACTTTCAATTTCCTTTTCACCAAACTTAAATCTAACTCCTTTCTTTTTCAGGTTGTTCAACGGTGTGCAGATTTCGGCGAAATTTTGAATAAATTTGTTGAAGTATGACGCTAGTCCGATAAATGATCTTAATTGTTTAATATTTCGAGGTGGAGACATTTCATTAACTGCTCGAACCTTTTCCGGATCCAGTTGCAGTCCAGATTCACTGACGATGTGTCCCAAAAATTTAAGCCTACTCCTGCAGAAAACGGATTTCTGTGGATTTGCGGTGAGACCTGCTTTTCTTAATCTTGATAAGACTTCTTCCAGTTGAATTAAATGTTCTTCCAGTGTTGCGCTATGAATCAGCAAATCATCCAGATATGGCAGACAGAATTTATATTTTAAATCACCAAAAATGTCTACAATGATTCTATTCAGAAGTTGTGGACTAACGGACAGGCCTTGAGGTGCATGGGTGAATCGGAATTGTCCAGAAGGAACAACAAATGAGGTAATATTCTTAGATTCTTCAGATAAAGGAACTTGGAAAAAGGCTGAGGTAAGATCTATTGACGAAAATATTTTTGAACCATTCAAACATTGAAATATTTCTTCTATTCTAGGTGATGGATACGGATCAAACACAATATGCTGATTTACTTGTCGATAGTCAACTACAAGTCGTGGCGATTTGTCCTTTTTCTTCACAATGAATGCTGGAGAGGCGTATGGTGAAATACATTTTTCAATTACTCCTTGTTTCAGTAAAACTTCTAAATAATTTTGCATTTCAGCGGCTTTTGGCGGAGAAAGAGGATATGGCGATTTACGTATAGGAATTTTATCCTTCAGTTGTATTGACATCTGATAGTTCTTAGCGTGACCGATGTTTTCTGTTAGTACGTCGCTATATTTTTTATATAATTGTTGAAGTTTTGCTTCTTCGCGTTTCTTGAGACTTATGGGTTGATCCACGATGTAGTTTGATTGGATTGTTTCATTACAGGATAATAATTCTATGGGAATTAGTTCATTGGAAAATGGAAAAAATATGTTTTTAGAAGATAAATTTACAAGTGCTTGCATGTTGATTAAACTGTCATTTCCTAGGATGATGGATACAGGTAAGTTTGGTAAAACAAGGAATTTGAGTTTCCAATTTAAATTTGATATTTTGACGAAGACTTCTAGAATTTTATTGATCTTCACAAATGACCCATTAGCGCAGCGTGCTTTTTGATGAACTTTGTAGATACGCAAACCTCTAGTTTTCTTAATTTTATTTTTTGAATCGTTACTGATAAAATTTGAAGTTGCGCCTGTATCGATCAAACATTTGAGGTTTGTTTTACCAATTGAGATGTTAATGAAGGGAAGAGTATTATTCATTGACTGTAGCTTGCATTTTCTTGAAAGATTTGAACAAAGGTCCGATCTTGGTAACGATAGGACCTCGTTATTTAGTTTTTTGGATTTTTAAATCTTGGTTTATCGAAAGTTGTAGTAGTATTTGTTTCTTGTTGTGCGGGATGACATTCTCTTCTTTTTGCTCCTTCAATCCTCTTTGTAGTTTCATCTAGGCTTCTATAAAGAATTCTCAGGTCTCTAAAAGATTTTGGTATAGGTAACGTAGAGATCTGTTGCAATGTTGAATAGTTTGCGCTGTCCCAAATATGAATTAGCAGCTCCTCGTTTGAAATATTACATAACAGAGCTTTAGATTTAGAAAGAATATCTTCAGCAAAATCAATCAAAGTTTCTCCAGGTTTTTGTAAACGTCGAACTTCAGTGTTAATTAATCGATTTCGTACCATTGGAGGAAGAAATTCTTCGACCAAATTCTGTTTTATATCATTCCATAAAAACTTGTGTTCTCTTGAAGCTTTAGACCACCAAATTTGCAGTTGTCCTGTAGTACGAAGTAGAATTTCGCTGATGAGAAACTTTTCGTTAGTAAATTGAAGGTCTAAAATTTTTTGTATTTCTACAATGAACACTAGTAATTTTGAAGTATCCTGTCCATCGGTAATCGGTACATTTGGTAGCATTGATGATGTATATCTCTGTTCAATTGAATCTTCATGCGGACGCAATTTCAAAGAATTTATTTTGTCGGTTAGCTGGCCTAGTAATTCTAATTGAACGCTAGCTGCTTGGTATAATGGAGATAGTCCTTTGGTGTCTTGCGTAACAGTCTGACTTGTCGACGCAATGGAATTTTGATTAGTTTGCTCCATATCTTCTGAATTGTGTTCAGGCGAATGAAAGACATCTTTTTCTGTATTGGATCGCGTACTCATTGGCATCTTGAACCTCTATTGTTTTGTTTGTAGTAACTATAATTCTTCTTTTGTTGTTTTGAATCTCGGCTGAGCCCCCAATGTAACGTAATGGCTGGATTTGTACGTTGATTTCGAAGAAATTAGTTAAATTTTATTTTATTTTAAAATGTTTTATTTAAATGTGAGGTTTAAGTTATATTAATTAATTATATGTTTAAATGCTATTTTTAATTTCTAGTCGCCAGAATTGTTTAAATTTAATTTTTCTTGTGTAACCATTTAGTTGGAAAAATATCAGAATAAATTAGTCGTTTGCAGTGGAATTTCTGATACACCAATATGGCACAAGATGTATTTTAGTTAAAATATGAGAAAGAACTCTTTTTAAAATATTTTATTTTAACAAAGAATTTAGAATTTATTGTGACCTTGGCAAGGTCGCAACTGAATTAGATAATAAAGTATTGAAAATTAGGTAATCATCTGCAACGCAGATATTCGATTTTATTACAGTTAAACTAAGTTTTATGATGAAATTTTAAAATATTGTATATGTCAACATAATACAAAATTGTATATGTTGCAGCTAAATTAATAGGAATATTAGTATATAATGACACGATATCTAAAGAGTAGAATTTGTAATTATTAGGTATAGTAACATTTTTTATTTGTTCTTTGAAAGTCCAAGAATCTTTAATACTAAATTTGTTTTTACTAGTAATTTTTGTTAAAATGTTAGAAATAAATTTTGATAATTTATATGAAGGATTTGTATATGAAGCAACAATTGGTCTGAGTGGTTGATTGTTTTTGTGTAATTTTGGTAAACCATATATTT
The DNA here is from genome assembly GCA_034508555.1 of Venustoraphidia nigricollis. Classification (NCBI taxonomy): domain Eukaryota; kingdom Metazoa; phylum Arthropoda; class Insecta; order Raphidioptera; family Raphidiidae; genus Venustoraphidia; species Venustoraphidia nigricollis. The sequence continues at coordinate 11,769,912 of JAVRKA010000009.1, forward strand.
TTGGGGTTGTACTATTATGTGTAATTAACATTTTATATTCAGTTTCATTTATGTATTTTTTATTATATAATTTTTTTATTATATTATTATTTTGTAATTGGTATTTATTAGTTGGGTCTTTAGTAATAAGTTTATAAGTATTAGAATCATTAAGTAAATCTAACATTTTTGAATGGTATTGGGTTTTAGTTAATATTACAGTTTTTTGTGTTTTGTCTGCATTTGTTATTATTAATTCAGGATGATTTTTTAGAAAATCTTTTGTAATTTTTAAATCTGCGTGTAATTGATTAGTTGTGTTTTTTATTAAGTTTTGTTTATTTTTTTTATTTTTCTTTCCTTTAATGTGTTTTGTTAGTACATTATTTATTTGTATACGTAAAACATTTTGTTTATCTTTATTTAATGTATCAATTTTACTTTCAATATTTGTAATAATATCTTCAATATGAGAGTTATTCTTTGGGTTATATAAGTTAAATTTCGGTCCAAGTTGTAATATTTTTTGTACATTATCAGGAATAGTGATATTTGTAAGATTTTCTATCCATTTTTTATTTATTTTGATTTGATTAGTTTTGTTATTAATATTATTAAGTTTAATTTTTTGATTAATTTTCTGGTTTTTATTAAGATTATTAATTTTTTTTAAATGTTTTTTATGTAATAAGAGTTGTAAAGTATTATTATCAATAATTTTTATTTCTAAAAATTTTGAAATAAGATTATTTGTTATTTCATTTTTTATAATTTTTAAATTTTTCTTTATTTTTTGTGTATAATAATTTTTTTTATTATGTGCATCAGTTATAATAATAGATAACATTTTAAAACAAAATTTATTTTTTTCATTTTCTAGTTTTTTTTGGTTATAGTTATTGAATAAGTTTATAATTTTGAACTGATTATTTAGAAATTTTGGAATTAATTTGTTTGATTTGCAGTAATTGAGAAACATGATTTGTGCATTTACCTTAATAAGTTTTTTATTGTGTTGGTGAACATCTTGAAAAATTTTCTTGTATTGTAGTCCATAAGCATCTTCTATATCTTTGAAGAATTGTAGTAAGTTTTTATTTATGTATTTTCTTGTAGATCCCATATATGTAGAACGAAAGAAGAATTCTTAATCATATTCCAATTGATGATTATAACTATTTTAAATATTAAACTTTTTTTTTTATACGGCCATATTAATTGGTATCGTGAAATTTTGGAATTTTATTAAGGCCAAAACCAATTTTTTTCGATTCATAAGAAAAAAATTGGTTTTGGCCTTAATAAAATTCCAAAATTTCACGATATTAATGTTAATGTTTTCGTGAGCGCCTAATAGTTTTTTAAATGCTGTTAACTTTTTTGTGCATTTTGATTTTAAAAGAAAACCATTGTCACTAAAAAGTTTTGTTTTTAATTTATTTATTTCTTTAAAACATGCGGTGCACCAGAGCTGACACGATCTTTAATGTATTAATATAAGAACAGTAGGCGCATAACAAGACCCTTATTCTAAATCAATGGTATCATATTATTTTGACTGCTCCTAAGGCAATTGCATGTCTCTAATTAGAGACTGCTATATCAGTTCACAACTTACTCTGTTCCTAACCAAACCTTTCCCGCATCTTATGGTTGTTTATTCTACCTTAGCGCTATGTAAACAAGACATCAATGTAGCGAGACTTCTCCGTAATATTTAAAATTATACAGAGTGTTCTTCAAAATTATAATTAAGAACTATCATATCTGGCCTCTAAAAAAGCTTAATAACATATGTATCAACAAAATTATTTTTTTTAATAAGCAACTAATACATAGATGTGCAATATCTGTCAAATTAATAATTATAATATTTTAAGGACATGGAAGACAACCCTAGGATTTAAAAATGATCCAATTAGAAACTCTCCCATTTTTTCTTGTCAAAATAAGGGCCAGTCTATTAGACTGGCCCTTATTTGTATAAGCCATTTTTTTTGGGTTGAAATGGTTCACTATATTGAGAAAATGATTAGCTTAAAATTTCAGTTCAATTTATACAGTTTAACCCGTGCCGAAAACGCAGAGAACTTTGAAAATACGTTACGTAGAAAGCAAATTCCGAAACTACTTAACTTTGTGCTTAGGGTATAAAAAATACCGTACTAGTTATTTTTTTACTCTTCATAATAGTTCTAAAAATTACAAGATTAATGGCGAAAACATTTTTGTGATATCTTTAAAAATGACAAAGTTTCAGTTTGACAGTTCTCAATGCGTTCTCAGTGTGGATGGAGTCATGCGGTACAACTGACATATTTATAATACCAAACATACATAGCGAGTGATGAAAGCAACCAAGAATTAATAGTTAAACAGATGTAAAAATTGGTGTAGTGTTGCAAGTTTGACATGTTATCTTAATAAACCTTACATTCATAACTTACTATATTTTACTTATTAGTTAACTATTACTAATATGACACATTGTGCCGCGGTGCACGTACAAAACATTAAATACCTCCGTGGAATTTAAAGATATCAAAATATTTTTTCAGCGTTTTATCCTTATTATTATGATGTAACATTATCACTAGTAGTATTTTCGTTAAGTGGAAACATTTTAATTGTCTCAACAACAAACTATATCTAAATATAATTGCGAAAAATAATGTGAGTTTTTTCTTTTGTTTCAGGTACGGTATCTTTTATGTATAATTATAGTTTCGTAAGTACAACCTTTTTTAACGTCATAATCGACGAAATCAGTATAAAACTTAAATTGGATCTCGGTCTGTTTGCTTTTGGTGTCAACGTCACTCAAGAATAGCTGGTTTGATTTTAACGGTGCCTAAACTTAAAATATAGAGTGCTTTTTATCCGGCTGCGAATAGGTCAAAACTAAACATTAACGCAAGTGAAACAACGGATAAATTAACGTTTATATGAACGTTGCCACTGATAAAAGCTTTTATTATTTTAGCAACCTCCCTTTAAGGTGCTTGATCCCTCAGATTGTACAATATTCTCTCGGGAAATTTCAAACTTTGCTCACAAAATTCATTTTATTACTGTTTTATTCGCTATGATTAAGCATAAACCTTCACAAAATTTGGACTGCTGCTTAAAAATTGCAAAAAACATATTTTTACCCTACAAACTGAATCGGGCATATTGAGTAGCTGCTAAATAGTCACCTTAAATATGTGGATAATCGGTAATTCAGTACTTAACTTATTTAAACTCTTACAATATCACTCAATAATTCTTTCGAACATGTACTTTTGTTGAATTTGAAATAAAAACTGAGTCTAGAAAATATATATTTTATAGAATAACATTTATTTACAAAGAGTCTGTATATTCTGATTACATGAACACTAAAATTATTATTTTCTTTAAGTTCCTATAATAATTATTGTTAAAAGCATTAAAAATACTACGCATTTTGTCATCGTAAAGCTGGCAACTCGGGATTCTGACACAAATTTATGTTTCAACATTTCGTAACTTTAAAACTGAAAATTTGTCATTCGTAAAATACTGCTCTATTACCATCTGCTGTTCCATTTTGAGATTACATTTTTAAATTATATCACAAGTCATTAAAATAAATATAAATGTGCGGGATTTTACAGAATAATCAATACAAATAAAGAGAAAATAAAGTCTTAGCACACGAGACATTTGGACAAGCTATAGGGCTTCAGCGACATAGACCAAAATTGTACCACACTAGTGCTTACCACCACTGTATAAAATTTCACAATGCATTGCCTGATGAGATTATGTATATTTCTTCCGAAATTTAATTTACACATAAACTTAAATTATTTTTATTGGAAAACACGTTTTATTCGTTTAACAATTTTTTTTAGATACCTATATAGGTTTGTACTCGACTAATCCTGATCTTCTTATGGAGCAATTTTAAGGAAAGGAATATATTATTATTATTATTAACATAAAAATAATCATTAAAATCGATTCACAACTGACGGAGATACCGCGGAATATATATAAAATAATTGAAATATAATATAAAAACGTTGCTAAACCGATTTAAATAAAATGTACGTGAGGTCACCCTGAAGGTATGCTCTATTAAATAGAACAACAATCATTAAAATCGGTTCACTGGCTGAGATAAACAAAAAAATATAGGTCGAATCGAGAACATCTTTCTTTTTTGAAGTTCGTTAAAAATACCATGAAATTGTCAAGTGTCCAGTCGCTTTATGCATAAGTCAAGCTTTTCATTAACTTAACTTCCTCTAGTAATTAGTTATTAGTATAATAATTAGGAACACATCATAATTCAATTTTGACCCAATTCCGCTCGATTCAAAACTTTGCGCACGTACGTAGTTCCAATGACAGCATAATATTGTAAGGATAGAATTTGCATAGCCAGTTCCCGTTATCAAATTTTCCTGAAGTAACCCGTTATTCCACCACAAATGTTTCGTTAATTCCACTAGAAACGACCCGTTACTCCCACCACTTTTACCATAAATGTTCTGATTCTCCCGTTATGTGAAATACAATATTTTCATGTATGCGAAAAGAGCCTGTTTGAAAAAAAATTAGCAAAAATCTTTTCATAAAAGTGGAAATGCTATACTTAAAGGTTACGTTATAAATATTCAAATTTTGTTAGACGACATATTTCAATGAAATAAAAACTTTAAAAGAACATCTTAAAATGGAAAAAAATAATAAAAATACATTTCGATAGGAGGAAATATTCTGGCGCCATTATAGAGAAGCTACAGTTGCTGTAAATGTACAATTTTCCGTATGTTTTTATGTTTTAGATGGGAACAAACACACATCTTTTATTATTATTCGGGGAGATGTTTTACAGTGTAAACATACGGCCATTATAAATAATATAGGTCCTTTGATACACATTACAGGAGCTGTTTCAAATGGACGTTTCGATATATATATCTCGAAATGACTCGATATATGCATATTTATAGATATAAATTGTACAGGCATGGCAAAAAAATTTAATTAACCGTAAAATCGATTTTATACGAGCTATGTGAACTTAATAATAATTATTATTTTTTAAAACCTTCCAATTTATTATTGTTTAATAACAACTTAAAAATCCAGTTAATACTTTTATCAAATCTTGAATTAAAACCTCGAAACTGGGGACTTGTATTATTTATATTATTTTTCATTTCTTATTTTAACAAAAAAAAATGTATATATCCAACGGTAGCGTCACTAGTTTGAATACTATGACAGCTACGTAACCTTAAAAAAATGAACAAATGGCCAAGGAGATTTGATTATAGCTGATAGTTGAACACTGCATCATTTCAAATACCTGTTCCGCGACACATCACTTCTATAACATTTTACCAAGTTTGTCTTAGAGAAATCCGAAGAAAAAAAATCATAAAAAATAATTTAAACTAAACTTTTAAAATAGTTCAACTGTACTTGGTAATTGTTAAATCCTGTTTGCTGTTTTATTTTCTTTTATCCTGGTCGTTTATTGTTTTGCTGAATGTATGGATAAACGATAAAATAGTGACACAGAATTCAGTTAGGTATATCTGTATATTGATATCATTACGGAAGATATTCATTCTTTGACTTGCTAGAATTCAAAAGTTCTGTTCACATTATATCGATTCAAAAGAACTATAAAAGTTTGCTTCAACAAAACATAAACGTTATGTATAAATACATACAAGGCGTCGCGTTTATTTTTATTATGCTGTGATTTTAGTTTTATATCAGTTAAAAAAACAATTCGTGTAAATTTAGTCTCCGTTTTCTTGCCGTATTTAGTTTAAATTTTATATTAATAATCGTTTTGTTTAAACGACGTGACGCTATCACGTCGATTAAATTTTAAAATAAATTGCATCGGTTCAATATTTCTCAAATCTTAATGTTTTCTTCAGGCATTTTTTCATTCTATACATAATATCAAATTCCGTGCGCTAATGAGCTTTGTTGCCGAGCGTTTATAAGCTATAATCTCCCTTTCTTCGTACTAATACCCTGTTAAAATTTGTCGAAGCATTAGGGTTAACTCATTAGCATGAAACCAGAGACTAATTAAATCTTGTATGTGGAGATAAATAATGTCGTTAGATAAGAAGAGCCTTGTTTGATATACAGTGAAAGAGTTACAACACAAAAAAACAACATTTGATATCAAGACAGATATGGCTTCATTACGCTCACCATAAAAATTTTATTGTATTCGAAATCACTGGAATCGACGGTCGAGCGGACTGCTGTTATCCTGAATAACAACAGCTCTGCGGTCACAAGACAAAGTGATGTATGCCAAATTTTCTTAATACCTTTTTATTGTAGATATTTTTACAAATTCAAGTGATAATTACTTAGATAACAATGCCTGTATTGAAACAGCGTCAAGTGATTTTACGTTGGAGTCGCAGTTCTCTCAATGTATATTCTGTTCTCTGATTACTGCTTTGACTAGAACTAAAAAGATGCGAGAAATCAACTTATTAACCACGCACGCATCTATGAAAAGAGACAGCACTGTCAGTCTTTTTTTATTTATATATACGTCGTGAATAACAATCGACAAATATAGCGAGGTTGTTGGCGTATCTTACAATCAGTATTCCGTTTCCGACATTGCGACGTCGTGGCTTTTTAGGTGTTCGCGCACATGTGTCGGTCCACTGGTTTGCGTCGAGGCCAGACGGCTCGCCGGAATCCAGAGTACGAACCCAGTGAAAACGGAATACTGTATTTATGAAATGAATAACCGGCGTATTCTCTATAATAATATTTATTCAATAAACAAAATAAATAGATACCCTTAACAAAATAAAAGAACAATAGTTTGAAATGACACCGTAGTGTCCCAATTCACTGAAATCCACACAGATCACTTTGTTTTAGCATCATCGTGCTAGCGAGAGCGAAAATAAATTTTATTCAAAAATAAATTTTATTTATGGATTAAACATGAATCGCGGTATCTAAACACAATTGCACTTAAAAAAAACACACACACTGCGTTTGATTATTTTAACCGGTCACATTAGTGACGATGCCTTTGGGTATCGTTACAACATCATCTGCTGTTCGTATACTTTCATTGCACTACTTGATACCTTTTTTTCATTTAGTGAAGCTGGTTCGCCATACTACGACCATTTATAGCTGAGTTCATAATTATAGGTAACATGACCATCGAGTAACATTAACGTATGGCAGGTAGGAAAAAATTCGTATACTGCATCTTCCCATCATGAAAAGTAGTGGGACTCATGCATCATCGAAGTCGCATAAGTATTCCCTTCAAACATTTTATTTAATGATAATTAAACGTGATACGTCACTTTGCCCTGTGACCACAAAAGTTTCAACTGAGAATGTTTTCCTGGATGTAGATAGTGAATTTGTAACTCGACCGTCGAAATAAATCGCACTGAACTAAAAGAAAGCAGAGATGGATTTGTCTTTTATCGCTTCTAGAGCCGTCTTCAATCTGCTCACCAAACTGGAACGTACATACACACATTCAGCACTCACTTATTTTCTCTATGCATTTTTATTCGAAAAAACATCAAGTTTTGAACTTGAAACTTATGGAGATAAAAAATAAAGATCCACATTAAAAAACAAAACAAAATCGGGACTGTGTGTATTTCTCGGATTAAAAGTCCTATAACCATTTCTCGTAATTTTGCTAGTCACAATGCCAAAACGTATAAAAAAATGTATTTACATATTTTTAGTGAACACGTGGTGTTCGGACAAAATAAAAATCATTTATAAAATAAAAGAAAAAAGTATTTTACGTTGAGTGCAAAAAAGTGTTCTTTTTCTCAAAGTAATAAGACATTATAGATATTCAAATAAATGAAAATGATTTTTATCGTCAAAAACAAATTGTTTCAGGCAGCATCTGTTTTTACAGTTTAAAAATGATTGGTCATATTTTCTTGAAGAAATTGTTCACATCTTTCTTAAATTATAAAATCATTTTCTCAATATTTTTAATGTCTTTAAAAATGTTAGTACTTCGGTAATCCACTCCGGAAAATTGAATGACATTATTTCAAACGAGCTCAATAAATCTACTGTAATATTCTGTATGGCGCACACGTTTTCTATTAGTAAATGCGCATAGTCTTTTCAATATAAGTATATACCGAAAGCTACTTCACAAAGCAAAGGATTAAAGGTATGGCAGGGCTGGGGATTCACAGATTTACATTACCAAAGACTTTTTAAAGTGAAACTCTGTAAGTTGTAATTGTGCAGAATTTTCTGTCATGGAAATGTATGACTTACGCATATGCCTCACCTTAGCTGCATATGTTGTCGCTCAATCTGTAGCATATTTACCTGTGATCTACAGAGATCAAAGTTCCAAACCGACTGTTGCCGTGTTCATTAATTTTAATTTTTGCCTTATAACCTAAAGCTCGACGCTATTACTACTCTTAAGAGTTATATATTTATTTAAATAAATTCCTACTAATGAGAAAATGGACAATATTGTGCAATATTTTTTCTTTTATTATGTTTATTATTTTTCATTAACAAAGTTAACTTCTTCAGGGCTTCATAAATTGAAGAAATAAATGTTAATGAAATGATACGAAAAAATATTGCACTTTATACCCGTCTTACTTCTGTGTAGTGTAAAATACACAGTTTCTTTTTTATGATGTAAATATACTAGAATTTGTCGCAACATACTTCTAGCACTCGCTTTAAAAAAAGGCACGTTCTTACACTGGTTACGCAATATACTAATTCTTGAATATTCCAACCCCTGCTGTCAATTCTGTAAGTAAAGCTTCGTTTATTATATTAAGTTACTGTCACAAACAGTGTACAATGTCAAACACACTGTGAAGTTCCAATTGTTTGCTGAACTGTTTTGTTTCTGGCTATACGTCCATCATATACATAATAATGTATACAGGCTGTATATAAGAAGATTCGCCTTAAAACAATAATGACTTACATAGCATCTTCACCTAGATTGCGACGAACATCCAAAGTTCTTTATAGTAATTGTCACATTCAAAGTTATTAAAGTTCATTGTATTATTATTCGTTCAAGAACTATTAGTTTGGCAGAAACGTAGTTGACAAAGTAAAGGATGATTTAATTGATAAATATATAAAGCCGCTCACTTCAAACTACATTAGTACTTAATATACCATTACTGCGTGTCTTCGAAAGCAGTCAGTAAAACATCTTCCGGTTTTTTACGTCGGAAAATACACAATATTACACAGTTCTTCCTAACTCATTCTTCGCTTCGCTTCCTCGCCTACTGTTTGCTATGACGTTCGATTCGCTCCGTACATTACAAATAACAAAACTGGTCAAGTGAGAGTTGGACTCGCGCACTGAGTGGTCCATACTATGAAAAATCCTAAAAAATAAGATAATCACAATACTGGCGTTCTCAAGGATCTTTGCGCCAAAGATTTACATATTATGTGTGAATTTCAAGTCGATATTTCGTTTCGTTTAGACGTTAGAAGCGTCTGACAGACTGATGACCGGACAGACAACTTTGACACAACACTAGGTTTCCGTTAGACTCTACGATACGAAACCCCAACGGTTCGATTCACTGTCAGTTTGAGTAAGTCATGAAAAGAGATTAGTTGATCTTGATTATTGAAGTTATACTTCTTTTTGGCGCATTGAGAGTAAAATTTTAACAGGTAACGGAAGTTTTGCGTACGCAGTTAACGAAAATTTGACAGTATGAAGTTGGCTGCGCTAACGCAAATTCGATATTATGAAGTTGACCGCGCTAACGGAAATTCGATAGTGGCTCAGACTGAAATGACAGATGAACGAAATAAATGCACTTTCTGTTATCTGGAAACTAAATAATTCTGTGTATTATAATTCTATGTAATATACTAGACGACTACAACTTTTTGATACAACCAATTGTCGTTTTAAGTGTCTTCCAGCGGAATTTATAATATCGTATTTTTGATTACCTACTCAATTGATTGATTATAAAAATATAAACGGAAATAAAATTATAAAGTGTTTTCAAATATCTGACGTAAATTTTTTGTTTTCTTATTAAACTTTTCGACGATTTGTTGATTTTATCATTTCATTCTTTACACATGTATATTAAAAATGAATTTATTAACATGCTTCAAACTCGCTTACAAAACTACACGTACCCACTTTTTTGCTAAGCAAAATTCTATTCGCGTGAAACCGGATCGTACATCTAGTATTATTATAATTTTCTTCATTGCATATTTCATATAATCTATCTGTCAACTCATAAATATAAAAGAGGTCGACAGGTGGGTGGTAACTGGTGCCTTTACACTAACTAGGTTACAATATAGCATGCTACGTCACATGTGTGATGTAGTACCTATATTGTACCTGTTGATAGTCTGACGTTTTAATTAATTGATGGGAAATTATATAAGCGTGACAACTTAAGTACAATTAATTGTGTAACAACTACACACCTATTTACTTGTGCGATGCGTTTTTGATTATCGAACGTCATTCACACTATTTGCGCACGTTCATTCAGTCGTTATTCAATTTGTCTACCTGAAAAATTGATACAATTTCGAAATGAAATGCCACTTGCGTATAATTGAAAACGATCCAATTATTTTGTGAAATCCATGTACCTATGTCATGTCAACAGCGTAGAGGAGTAGTCAGGTTTTTTCGTTACAATTAATTCAGTTTTGTGTGACATCTACTTTCACTTAAAAAATATAAATCGTTGAAATAAACAATTACCATTCCAACTAGTGAGGAATGATACTAATTCACTTTTCAAAATCTTACAATATTTTTTTCGATTTAAGGTTTCCCGAGCCCAAAAAACAAATTTTTGGAAAAAGTTCGTGCCTCTGTTTGGTTTGTTAGTCTGTGAACTCGATCAAGGTCGAACGCCTGAGCGGATTGAAACCAAATTTTGGAAAGATGTTTGACATATAAATATGAAGAGTCTTATTGTTTTTGGTTCAAATCGGCTCATGCGCAGAAGAGATATTTATGCTATAATGTTGTTTTTTCTGTAATAATAGTATACTTTTTATAATGGTTTATTATTGTATTTACTTTTTCAAACATAGTATAAAAATACTGTAGTAAGCTTGAAACATAAAAATGCGTCAAAAATTTTAATCTCTATTTTCGGACCCATTACAATAAGTTAATGAAAATCTACCAATTGAATTTACAAATTAAAAATTCATCTGGTTTCAAAATAATTAAACGAAAAATAAGTCCACTGAAAATCGAGGATAATTGCTAACAATAAATTAATAGTCAAGTAACAAATTGAAGCTAGCTATATTATGAATCGTAAAATAAAACTATTCAAAGCAGAAATAAACAACTTTGGAATGAATGAATATTCAAATAGATTTTAAACTGAAATGAAATTGAATTATTTACTTGCGACTGTTTACTATACTATTTGCCGGATTTAAATCGTATTCATGTTATACATAGGTTCCTCGATTACCAAACCAAAAGATTAAAACGGATTCGGTTTAATTCATTAACTTTCAAAAATTCACAGTGCACTGTTTAACAAGAAAATGTTTTTAAACTATTTGAATATAAATATATTCAAAAATGTTCCGGAGGAGAGCTTGGTGTAACGGCTAGTATCCTGATATTTTAATCAATGTGTTTTGAGGTCCACTCAAGAATGTTTTGTTTGATTGGTTTTTATTTGATGTTAGTAAACGCTAATGTTCTTAGTTGTGGAGCGTCTATAATCTACCAAAAAAAAGTAGGTGCATGTACTTCTGTACGCGCGTTTAAAGTTATACTTCTTTGGCGTGAATAAAAACTCATTTTCAGTATACACGCAAACAATTTATTGAAATAAAATCTTCAAAAAGTTTAAGAATAAATAACAAACAATGAATCTCAAATATTTGAAAATACTTTCAAAATTTTATTTTAGTTTTACTTTTCTAATAAATCTATTGACTAATCAAAAATACGATATTAATTTCACTTGATAACACTTAAAATGACTGTTGGTTGTAACTTGTAATCAAAGGTTATAGTCGCCTAGTTATTAAATATAGTTTCCAGACATATCCAAACCGTCTGGCTTTTGTTTTTCAGATACCTGAGCTAATTTCTATAAGTAATGCTCAGGATCGGATCTAGGTACCTACATAAGAACTAATAGGGCCCCATAGTTTAAAAATAATAGTTAATATTACCTAATGATTTTCATTATCATGAGTGCATGGATGCATTTTGGCAATTTGTCGAGTTAATTTTGTTACTTTGTTGGATGAATTTATAGTATTATTTTAGTCAGGTGACCAAGTTTCAATTCAGACTTTTATTGTAATTTGTTTTGAAGCAAAACTTCAGTGGCAGAGGATCCCAAAAAAACGCAATTACTGATAGATTTGCATTTAGTAGCTAATATTTCAAGGGATATATCCTCATCTTCAGAGCACTATTAAAAGAACATAATTACGAATAAATGCTTTAAAATTTTACCATATAAATTAGTATTACTACTCTGATTCTTATGCTATTAAATATAAAATTTTAACCCGAATTTAAAGACTTTATTGAACAAAAAAATGGAGCGCCTGTAGATTTCAATAAGTCCTAGGCCCCTAAAAACCTAAACAGCCCCTGAAATGCTAGATATGAATCTTTACAATAGTGAAAGTTAGGGCTGAATTTAAAGATGAAATTATTTCCCACAAATTTTACAAGAACATTGATAATTGTTTTCTTGGCTACAATCAGTACGTGATAACTTATTGCAAAGTATGAACAGGAGTAACGAATCAGTCCGTATTTTATATTATAGAGAATCTTAACATAGGAAGCACAATATAGGCGATATATAGAGATTTCACAAAATAAATAATGCATGACCACCTGAGAAACAGAAGTCATCCCATATGAAACATTGATCGGGTAGAAAGGAACGTTTAAAGGGACTGACTCTTCCGAAAGGAAAGCACGGATAAGTCAGAAATACTGTATATAGTGTGTATATAATAGGGCACCCACTTTAATATGCACTGCGCAATAAACACCATCCTATCAAATCAATCTCAGCTCAGGAAACAAAATGACTAATACTTCGTCGTGTCAAATCCAGATTTTATAACCTGTCAAATGACGTGTATTTTATTCTAACAGATTGTTTTTTTTTAAATGCTGTTGTGATATTTCCTGTGAAATTGCGGATTTGATTTTTTTTTATTGTCAAATATATTGGCTTAGTAAATTGATTATTTAGGGCATAGTTCGTAACACTAAATTAATAGCTAATACAGTAATATAGCTATAGTTTGCTACAATTGCTAAGACACACCAATTGTTACAATGCTATATTAGAAATAATATTTGCAAACACTGCCACCATCGAGTCACAAACCGAAAACTTTCCACTTTCGCGGCGGAATGAGTTATCAGCTGCTGCAAGTCTTCATGCGTGTATGGCCATAGTAAAATAATGTATTAGGCACTAGTGTGTAAAGTAAATCAAAAAATGCGATATTATCATTTAGCAGTAACTTTCAAAAACGATCTGTTAATTACTGTTTAATTCCATAAGATAAAAAGAGATTACAAACCAGTGCAACATAAGCGTAGTTTTTGTAAATAACCAAAAAGAAATGCAATATGGCTGTCAGACAACATTATTTACTACATTAAAATATAATTCACTTGGACAATGTTCTTTATTAAATCTAAATATTGCAAATGTCCACGAAACGTAGATTTTATTAAAACATTGTAGGCACGACACCTCCCTAAATCAAGTAATTCTTCCGGTAAATTAAATTCTGCAATTTGAAAATGGTCCTATTTATGTCATCAAAGAAGCAAAAGTATCTATTTCAATATGCATTTTATTATTTTGTGTATCCAGATTATAAAAAAAATTGGTCAACTTTTTTGATTGCCTTTAAGTGCTGTGTACTTTTATCCGAGTTAAAATAAAGGTTCTTTGTTTGTAGTCGATATACTTTTCCATCTGATGTTGTCTATCTGTCTGTTAGTTCCGTTAATCCATTAGTTCCATTATATTAAATATATCTTCATGATCTTATACAATATTGAAATACAAGTATTGTTAAAGTCACAAAATAAAATAAAAATTTAATATAGCTTAATTTTCAATAATTGTTTTTTACGTTCGCAAGGGAATTACGGATTATATTACAAACATATTTTATCAGCATGGTTATATTTAGATCGAAATAAAAATAAACAATTTTCAAGTATTTTAGCAACTTATATATTTGAGTGTTCTGGGAAGTTAAAAAATAGTTACTTCTTCAATTTTAAGTCTTTGATTAAAATTTAGAAATGTTGTCTGTTTAGTTCTTTTAGTTTGTTGTTTGCGGATTATCGCATGACATTATAATGTTTATTATAGAAACCCGCTTTTACTTAGAGGGGAATGAGCATTACCCGCAATCAACGCGAACTAAAGTAAAAGCTAATATTTTGTACTTGATAATAATACTTCCTTAAGCAAAATCTTTACCATTGCATGACCTAGCTAATGCCAAATCTGTTGGCTAGATTGAGGATAAGAAAAGTTGATCTGTCAGCGATGCTATTATTAAATTATATGACGTTTCCAAGGCTCGTCTGTTACAAGCCCTCAGTTATCAGATCTGGTAAGAATTAATTGAATTTTCAATTTTAATAAAAAATAATGATACATTTTTAATGTGAATTGACACTAGACCCATATAACATTAGTAGTTGTGAAGCTCTTAGAAAGAAGAAGGATAAATGTCGGCAAATATCAAGCTAGTGTGGACAGGCTCTTATTTTGTGTAACGGTTGTTCTGAACGAGTACAGTCCGAGTTGTTGTTTTTTTAAATCGGTCCCTCAGGAGACAAATCTGAATACGGTAGATATATGCACAATCCAGAGGATTTGCCTTTAGCATATCCGTGTTCTTTCGTTTTGGTTAGTTTTGACCCAGCAACCGGCCCCGTATACTTTTTTTTCTTCATCCTGTCATATATACTTACTTTTTCTACAATGTACGTCACAAAACTAAACACTGCCTGAAATATCAAAATACAAATATCGAATACACGCGTTAGAAGCGTGATTAAAAACGAAATTTAAATTTGCATGCAAATATAATTTATTGAAATAAAATAATTAATTAAAGAACAGAACTGAAATTACCATAAATAGAGCTATTAAACGCTACCCGCATGCAAAATAATCTCTTCTACCATGCTCTGTCCCCCTGACTCCGAAAAACAACTACAACGATATATATGGCGATATATGTGTACTAGTGTATGTCAATGGCGGCTGCATCTATTCTGTTGGTAGTCTTTTTCTACGAGCAACTACATCATGTTAAATATGAGTGTAAGGGTTTATTGAAGTTTAGATGTGATTAGACTTTGGAGTCAATCAGACCATTTTAATGGTAAATTCTATTCTATTCTAAGTCACGCGACACAGCGACACCGTGTGTTGTGTTCAAAAGGAATATCAATATTTGATAGCTGCGGGAAAGATACATATGACGTTCAAAAAATTGTTAACCACACTCCCACGCGACTCGTTACAACGTGACGCCGTGTGTTGCCATTTCATTTAAACGAATGTATTTCAATAATCGCGCAGTCGCGTAGCGCCGCGTCTTGCAGCCAGTGTGAACAAACGCATTCGGTAACTAGTTCCAGATCGAGCCAATTGCTAACATACATATATAAGTGTTATTTATTTATAGAAAAAAAGATTTTTCGTCTTTTTTTGTTCTTTCTTTTCCTTCTTCCGTTCATCAATAGTATCTGTAGATACTACAGAATACTCATTGTTTTCCATTATCTATATATAAATTACACACACAGAGATAGCTTTGTATTGGAAAAAGCGGAAGAACACTCTTTCCGCTGATTGGTAATGCGAGAACCATCTGATATCAGTAGCGACTCGTGAATAATATCACATTTACTACAGATTCAATTTATTTATTTCTTGAAAGAAGATTAATGATATTTTACTTTTTGAGTTTCTTATGAAAAAGATTGTGATCGTTTCGCCTATCAAAATTTGATCAGTACATCACTTTCGCGCATAGATAAAGAGAGGTATATGAAAAGATATGTATTAACGGTTATCGCATGACCCAATTCTAAAGTATCAGTGAACGTGATTGAACTACAGACAACCCAATCAACTGAAGCTGTCCTGCGATGACCTATCTCCGTAGCGGAATTATTTTATGTTTAAAATTAAAAATTAAAAATTAAAAATTTGAGCATTTTTTCTTGTAATAAATCGAATAGTTCTAAAAAAAAATGTTTGTATTTGTGTAATAGATTCCAGCCTTAAAAAATTTAGGACAAGTCCTTTGTAAACGTTAAGTTTAATTCATCTTTAATATTATTTTCTACAAATTTCAATTTTATAATTGTTTTTTGTAATACTAAATTGCATGTTATATCGTAGTTTTACTATCATTTAAACATATTGAGAGCTTGAAAAAGTCTTAATTAAAGAAAAAACGAAACGTTGCAATCAATGAGTGTTTAAATTGATTTATTTTCATTATTCCAATTACCCGTGATACTGTTTTCTATTGTTAAGTTTAATATTTTATTCAGTTGCGCTTTACATATGTAGGTATGTGGGCAAGTAATCCATAACGTATTAGTGTTGTAATAAAAAACAAAAGTAGACGCCCTAACCAATTTAGTAGTAATTTTCATATAATAATAATGCATTTAACGTCAGTTTCTCGACTTTATGTCATAACAGACGCCATTCGCACCATTACTATGTTCCATTTACCACCTTCCGTTATTTTCTACATTTTTTTTAAAAACTTCAACTTATATAATAGAAATGGGCGAATGAAGGAAATTATAGGAAATTAGGATAAGGTAGGTAATTTTTTGAACTAGGAATTTGATAGGTTATAATCGGCCATGCCCTCAAATAAGGAACCATCTTAATATTTATCTGGAATTAATTGACGGTATCCATGGAAAACCTCAATCAAGATGGCCGGTACATGAATTACCGTTTCTCGGCGAGGGGCAGTAGGAAAAAGTCCCAGCCACATCTGCCCCTGCCGGGAATCGAACCCGTACCTACCGAATGTGAGTCTAGTGCTGTACCACTACTCTACCCAGCTCGGTTACTACCTACATTAGAGGATAAGTTTGTTACACAAATGAAATGTCAAAAATGCGCAGTGTTATATAAACTGTGTTACTATTAAAATAATATTAGCCAGTTTTCCGGTGCGGCTTTGCCCAGGTATATTTTAGTTTCATAGATCATGTGCTTAAGCAGCAAACACAGACTAAAATCACGTGCGTGGTCACCAACTTGCTTTGCATTTTCGCTCACTGCACACCCCTTTTTTCTTACAATATTAGAATATAGAAATCGGGAAAAAATAAGCTTTTAAATAGTAAAACAATTTTTCGAATCGGTTCAATAATTTCTTAGATATAATAAATAATTTTTGACAAGAAAATAGCAACTCACGAGTT
The DNA here is from genome assembly GCA_034508555.1 of Venustoraphidia nigricollis. NCBI lineage: Eukaryota > Metazoa > Arthropoda > Insecta > Raphidioptera > Raphidiidae > Venustoraphidia > Venustoraphidia nigricollis. The sequence continues at coordinate 11,787,427 of JAVRKA010000009.1, forward strand.
GCAGCTGTTATAAACGCAAGAATATTTTTCTATACGTGTTCTGCAGCGTGTGGTTTTGTCAGAAATATTAACTCTTTTGTCGTGTTAAAGAAAGGTATTTTTCTTTTCCTCAATTTTCGTTCTTTTTCTTCAAACGATATACTTTAAAAAGAAGTTGATTTATCTTTTTCGACTTTGTACTGGAAAATTCATTTTAATTTTGCTTTGATTTCGTTTGAAGAGTGTCATTATTTTCGCTTTTTTAAGATAATTTTACATTCGATTATATTTGTTTTTGAAATCTTGTCGATATTATTTAATTTTGAATAAAGGCCAGGATTAAAATTATTATGGCCTGAGTAACGAACTATCATCGGCAGAGATTTTTTTTACTGTGGAGTTCATATCGTAACGACCATAAGTGCACATGACAGGTAGGACTGACTACAGGAAATTGAAAAATTCCGTCAAAAAACATATTTTACGTTTTAAGAAAGCTTAAAGATGTTTTTGCAGTATAGACGCAGAGAAAAATTTTAAAATCACAGTAATTTTCCCTCTAGGTTCTAACCATTAACAGTTTAGTCAGTCAAGAAGATATAATAACTCCAAGCCATTACACAAACATTTATAAAACAAAAGATTATAAAGGAACATACAACCTCTTTTCAATACTATACATACTGCACAATTATCAAAATATGTATTCTTAACCTATCCTAGCACTGGCCTTGCCAAGTTGGATAGGTTTATTCCAAATCATTTTGTAATAGTTAAAGCCAATATTGATTGCAATAATTATTGTATAAGTCACTAGCTATTCAAGCAAAAATAACACGATGAATTACAGAAGCATTAAAAAAAAAAAGAATTTGAATATCATGGAAAGGATAAAATATTTTTTTATTTTGTTTTACAACCACCGTTCGTGCCTGCTTTTAATTAGAAGTCGATGTAAGTAAACATGCAATGTATGCCCTTGGAGCAATAAAATTATCGTTATAAATAGAAAATAAATTGCATTATAAATTGATTATAAATAGGGAAGGTGATTTTAAAACGAAAGGAAAATTATGTTATCTTTTTTATAAAACTTTTGATTCCATTTTTTAAACTGTTTAATTTTTTTTCTCGCGCAGTAACTAGTTCTACTGTTTTTCGCCAGGGAATGTGTTCTTGTCCGGTTGTTTGTTGAAATACACACACTTTTATTTTTCATTTTTAGACAAATCCTTTAATGTAAAAATTTACTATGCATACAAGGTGTAATATAATACAAAAGGTTTGAAAAGTTTCAAGAAAATAAACATGTTTGCTTAAAGATTATGAACCTTTTGTACGCGCGTTATGTAAGCTTACAAGTGTAGAGTGAATATTATTTCACTTGTTTGTTTGGTAACCTAACACTTTTGTATATTGTACGCTATGTCCACGAATGTTTTTTATTCATTAATTTTTTTATAGATGTTAACAACTACGGTTATTTAAACCACTAGACTGAAATGAAAAAAAAATTATTATGAAAAAAAATGCATTTATTATTGATGCATAGCTCATCTATTAAAAACTTATGGTTCTCAGGGACTACTTGAAAACTGAAAAAAACTTTTTGAAAAAATAGGCGCCCTTCAAATAAGTCGCTAAAATCGTAAAATAATAAAGTTTTAAAGTAGGCACCAATTTGAGAGTTGAAACATTCATTCACACTTGCATAGTGCCAACATGTCTATTATTATGATACATTATGCGAGGGAATCATTTCTAAAGAATCATTCGATAATAAAAATTATTAAATTAGCAACCTTTCAATTATTAAAATCTCAATTAAAATATCTGATAAAAATGTTTTAGGGGAATCTGTTTATTCATTTCTAAATAGGGGAAACTAACCATGTGGGAACACTGAAATGGCGAACTTAAACAAACGTTTTAGCTATTGTCGGATGACTATTTTTGAACACATGATACACCTACCCTGTTGTTGATAATAATTACTTGTATAGAACATTTTGTTTATTCACCTTGCTTTTATTCAGGTTCCTTCTTTTTTTTTGGTTTATTTTAATTACAGTCAGTTATGTTGGCTGCACTGACGAAACTTGACTGTACATTCAGGAAAATGTTTTAACACGGATTATGTTCTGTTGGCATCCTGCAGACTCTATTTAAAGCTCCTTTCACAGTCTGTTCACTATTTTTGTTTTTATTTTTAAGAACAGGAAACTAAATAAAGTCGTTTAACCAGACGAAAAAGTAAAAAAGTTCTGGTGAGCTTAAATTATAATTTATTTCAGTGAAACGAAGGACTTTTTAGAGAAGGGGATTCACCCATCACCCCTTAAATTAATGAGTGAATCGTCTCCTTTAAAAATTCTTTTATGCTTTAAAGCTTAAAACATACCTCTGGAATTTCAAAGTTCAATCTATGAATGTGAGTCGGCTATGAATGTGAGCTACAGATTTTACTTTTAGTCGTAAATTTATTAATTCTATGAAAATTCTTTTTAATATAAACACGTTTAAAAATTTAATGTTTTTCTAGTATATGTATTCTTATTTTCTATTCATTTGTCAAGATTAAAAATTCATAACAAGAAAATCGTGTGGTCAGTGTTTATTATTTATTTATTCGCACGCGATTGAGATGAAACAATGTTATAATATTTTTTTTCCACGGCAGTTTAATTTTGTTAATACAAGTACTTGGAAGAGAACCTTCGGTTCTCGGAGGAAACTTATTAGTTCATTTCACAGCCACAATAGTGATAGAGCCGTCGACTCCACTGTATTATTTTTACGGTCAATAATAACATCGATGATATTTTGTAAATACCTGTTCGGAATATGAGCCAAATCGCACCATAGATACTATTTTTTTTTAAACATCTCAACCCCAGCGACACCTATAGGGTAAGAAAGGTATATCGAAACAGCAAATGAAGAAATGGTGTGATACGTCCAGTGGTTTAGGCATCATGTGCATCATATGCACTACGTTTTTAACATGGAAATTTTTTTACTACCTTTAAATTCAATATGAATGTATGATACACATACAAATCTTCGGAAGAAATTCTCTAAATGATGGTAAAAACGGTATCAAAATCAGTGCAGAAGAAATAAGCGATCAGATCGACGTGTAGAGTTTTTTATTTTTTTTAATAAATAAAGCGTGCTCAGCGAATTAGGCTATATGCACGTGGATAATTGTAACATAGCGTTTTTGTTTGATGCTATTTAGAGATGATATTAAAAATAAAAAATAAATGTAGGTAATTAGTTTATTAGTGTACTTGCTATATGGCAACATACACTATTGGCATCGGTCGGATGGCGGGACCTAGGGATCGGATCAAAATTTCTCCACGTTTCATAACCTTCTAAGCACTTTGGCACCATTTTTAAAAATGTTTATATACATATATATGTATATATATGGTATATATATATGTGTGTGCAGGCAATAATTTTCGAAGGAGTTAATTGATTTTAACGAAATTTGGCCCACGTGTTGAAATCCATCGCCGCAAGAAGCCTATTTAAAATGGGCGTAATTGGGGCATTTTAAGGGTAGTTTTTAGGGGTTGAAAAATGTTTTTGGGCCCCAAAATACCGAAAAAATTCTCCGAATCGTTTTCAAATTGAAATTTAACTCTCTGGTAGTCATTAAAACGTGTCCCTAAAATTTTGATAAAATCGGCTTGACAGGACCGGATTTACAAATTTTATGAAAAAACTAGTTTGCAGATAATGAATTATTTACTGAAAGGTGTATATAATTTAGTATAGAGGTTCGATTGATAATAATATTGCAATTAAGCAAAAAAAAATGTTATGTAAGGGGTGTATTAAGGAGCCTAATTTTTTATTTTGCCCAGAAACCAACTAAAGTTCGCATAATAAAGCCACACTGCCTGTATAAGCAATTACACTATATTGTCGGCAGGGTTTTGGCACTGCGACCCGGGTTTTTTTTTTGTTTTTCAGTTTCGTTATTTATAGCTATTCTCTCAAGTAAAGAAAAAATAAAATATAGCTAATTCAAAATCACAATTTTATTTTTCAATATAAAGCATGGCTATTGAGGAAATCTTATTACATTTTTATGTAATTTATCAATTTTTATTTGTTATTTTTTTGTATTATTATGAGTGATATACAATATTTATTGTCCTTGCCATAAAAAATATACATTAATATGTATGTCTATATTATTTTCGAGAGCAATGCTCTGAGTTCAATGATATAATTGTTGTGGTTGAGAAGTGACCAAATTATTTTTTTATATACATATACCTATATAATTTCCTGAATCATTGAATAGAGAATGCTGCCACTGCAGTCTGCAGCATATTCAAAATAACAACAGTGCCAACAATTTGTCTAACACAAATATATTTCTAATTAATTATAATTTAACAGATTGTGTCTGTCATCACTCATAAATTTCCGTAAGGATTCCGACACTGTCCGTCTCGTGGTCTGTGACTATATGTATATTTCTTAGCCGCGAAACAAAACCGTTTATGTCTAACATTTAATAAATAATTATTTCTACATCTTCACATATTTTTCGTGCTCTATTTTGACTGAGTCAAAAAACGTTTATTTCTACATAAACTCTAAATTTCAAAACAGCTCATATGTCACATGACTCACGGTACTTTTCTACGACATAGGCGTCGCAACGAAAAATCGAATACATTTTTAAATCTAAAAAGACTCGTAAAAATTAAGACCATTGGATTCTAGCGTTGTCGTAGAAAGATGAAATTTACAACGTCGTTGATCTTATAGTCAAAAGCTCGTGGTCAATAAGTAAAATTTTTGTAAAGACTATTTTAAAATTCGCTAGTATTTAAGTTATAAAGAAATATGCTGCAGTCAGCAAGTCAGATTGCTGATTATTTTTTTTTTCATATCCATTAAATTAATTTTGTGCCAAATTTTCGCTTTAGCAGAAAAACAACTTTTTACATCTTTTAAAATGCTCAAACGGCAGATTTCCCGAGCGCTGACTATTTAATCTCAAACTATTGGACATAACAAAATATTGAAATTTTTTACCACGACCTCTTAGCTATTAGTCCAAGCTGCCAAGATAAAAATCTTTTCTGAAAGTTTTACCCGCTATAAAATTGGAACCATTTTTTGCAGTCGCCGCTGCAACTATATTAGTTTACCAAATATTCAACATAAGCCATTTCGCCTATTGCCCACAGATATATAAATGTATTTGTTCTCTCACTTACGGCTGTCCCTTGGACGTATACTGGGATACTTCAGCTGGGACCGCCCTATAGGACATAATCTCTTTTAGCTGTTGTTCATTGCACATTCCCTAGACACACCCATACCATCTAATTGTTTTTACTCAATTGCTGTGTTTTTAATGCGTTCCATTCTTTTCAGATAATTATTTTCTCGGGGTTAGTTTGTTCATTAAACGAAATATATTCTTTCTAAACCGTTGTTGTAGACATTTGTTTAAGATTGTGAAAATTCCGATTTATAAATTAGGTATATGTTAACCATTTTTCTCGATCTCTTTAGTAGGGTACTTAATAGAGCAGTAAGTACAGAATATAAAGACATTATTTGACTCTGATTTTCAATAATCTCAAAATAATTTTGAATTATTTATATTCCGCCTGCGTTTCTTCTCGTGACGTCACATATATCATACATTTCAATAAAAGGTGTGTTTGGTATTGAACTTCAGCTTAAAAAGTGTTAACGCTTTTTACATTTTTGCGTTTGTAAGGAGTAAGATACACTGGTCTGTTTGGTATTTCAGTGTCAAACTAAAGGAGTTTACACCAGCAGCCTTGACCTTGAGCAGGAGTACGTAGAGTAGAGTAGATCACGTTACGATAAGTCTCAATTTAACAATTATTAAACAAATGTCTCAAATTATCAGTTTCAATATAAAAACGATACAAAAGTATAAAACATACAAACAACTTTTTTTAGATCTGTCTGTTTGTTAAATTGTACACATGTGGTAAACCTAACGTACACTTTTCAGAGTAAATTTCACTGAGTTGTCTACTCTGCTCTAACATACTAAACACACCTTTTATGGAAGATGTGCGTTTGTACTGTCTAAAAATCAAGAAAAATCTATTAAAAAAGACCGTATTGTTTGTAAACTATGTGTTAGCAATTGAGGTTTGTAAATTATGACGTCACACGCTGTGATATTTTAATATTTTTTACGCTTCAGCGATCACCCAATGATTTTCAGTTTTTATATAGTTCTGCTCAAATTTATGTATATTTTCATTCTGCATAGTGACATTGTAAATGGCAGTGCCGTCTCTTTTTGTGACAGGAAAAACGAACAGTTGCATCACTGCTTCGATACATTTCTCAATTTATTGTTACTGAAAATTGAAATTCAAAAGAAAATTCTCAGTTATTGATTTAACAATTTACAAAAATGCCGCACTCATTTCATTCAGAATGCTAACGCTTAAAGTCGTGATCGCGAATTATCAGAATTAAAGTAGTATAATTTACGCTTCATTTAATGATTTATTTTACAATACAAATACTGAAAACATTGTGAACAGTCTCCAGCCAAAATATTAGAAACACTATAATTATAATAATAAAATTTGTATATGCACTAACTTCATATAGTATGTAGAAAAGCGAAATTACCTGTCATTGCCAAAATATTACCCTTAGGTTACAAAATGTTTAATGCAATTCTGGATTTATCCCAGTGAAGAAATTGAAATTTCGAAAAAAAATGGAACTTAAAAAAAATCAGAATTTCGAAAAAAAATCAATAGGTATTAAAAAAATTGAACTTGCGAAAAAATTCAATTTTTTGAAAAAAGTTCGAACTTGTCAGCCACCTAACTAATCTATTTTTGACAGATTTTCAAAACAAAAGAACAACAAATCAAAACGTGAGTATTTATATCAGTAGTGGGGCACATGGAAGCTGAAGAAACAAAGTCTCCTCTAATTTTGAAATGTGTCTTCTGTTGGGGATAAATTTCACTGATTTATTTATTTTATGCATTAATTTTTGGAAGTGACGTACGAAACTCTCGACCTCTAAAGTATGATCATGCTCGACCAGTTTTTTTCGAAACCCCACGATACTGTTTGCGCGATGCCGTTGACAGCTGACCTTAAAGTTCTTGTTGAACTCATGTAACTGACATCTGATTATATAAAGTGAGACATGGCAGTTACAAAATTTACAGAATGTAATAAAGCATTTCGTACGATGTGCAAATGTATTAGTAATAAAAGCTTTTTATAGTATGCAAGAACAGTTTTCAAACTTTCTATTATGTATTCACACAGAATAGATCAATGGAGTAATGAAGTCCATTTTGATGAGTGCGACGGTTACTGCGCATGTGTAGTAGTCACACCCGTCAAAATCGCATTCCGTATTATTTGTGTATCTTATTTGTTTTTCACTTTGTATTTTTAATTTTTGCATTCATTTTTTAAGATTCTTTTCGCGACAATTTGTATTTCACTTGTGTGGTAAACTTAACTTCATTAATGATTAGTAAACTATTGCAAACATTATGTTTCAGACACGTACTTCGTCAAAAATAATTTGTCTGTAGGATATGTAGAGTGATTCTTGCTACTTTATTTCGCGTTTATCCGAACGCTTTAACTTTAAAAATAGCGTCGGGCGGGAGAGTTGTAACCTTTTTAGACGGTAAGAAAGGATTTCAGATGATGAAGTTCAAGGGCTATTTGTAGGTAGCATTTAAGAAGAAATCTGTGTCATTACAATATAAGATCATTGTCAAAAGCAGATTTTCTGACAAAACGTTCGGCAGATTGCAGTCGTTCAATATTTGTTAACTTACTATTGCAAACATTATATTGCAGACACGTACTTCTTCAAAAATAATTCATCTGTAGGATCTGTAGTATGATTCTTGCTACTGTATTTCGCGTTTATCCGAACGCTTTAACTTTAAAAATAGCGTCGGGCGGGAGAGTTGTAACCTTTTTTTAGACGGTAAGAAAGGATTTCAGATGATGAAGTTCAAGGGATGTTTGTAGGTAGCATTTAAGAAGAAATCTGTGTCATTACAATATAAGATCATTGTCAAAAGCAGATTTTCTGACAAAACGTTCGGCAGATTGCAGTCGTTCAATATTTGTAAACTTTAAACCAGTTCCTGTACATGTCTTATAATGTTATGTGGGAAAACATTATCCGCACTGTTTTGCTCTTTATTCATTCATTGAAAGAAAAGCGAAGGGTAGTCGCTTGTTTAGTAATTGAAAATTCCTAAGCTTATCGCTCGGATCAGTACATACACCCAGAGCACAGAAATATACCAGCATCATCTACTCACAAAATAAACAGCACAACAAACATCAAACTCACGTCCCTTACGCGCGCCTTCCAGCTCTCACTCCATTCCTTGTTTCGCTATTCATCCGTCACTCTTCACTTTCACTCTCGTTACATTCTTCTTCTCTCTCCCACTTTCTCTACAAGTGAACCTCCATGTCGTATTGGCGTAGCATGTCCACAGATCTACAAATTCCTTTCTGTTTCGGAAGTGTAACCAACATACTGAAATCATAGACCTATACTAGTGAAATAAAAGAAAAAATTAACGGTTAATTGACCAGTTAATTATTCGATAAAATAATCACGGTAATTTATTTCAAAGAACCGCGGCTATTTATTATTATTATACAAAGCTGCGCAGAAAGTTTAGCGCATGATTGTAATTTCCGGCCGATATTTTAATTTTATAACCAGTATCTACTTAAATATAAATTATAAATACATTATTTATTTAATCTTACGAATCTGTTGCTGAAAACTGTTCTATTTTTTGTGTTTTTGTTATTCTGAGGAACAGAAACCGGAAGCCGCCATTTTGTTTTATAGATAGCCAGTTAAATAACAGGTAAATTAAGTAGTTAAAATGGTCACAACGATTGAGTGGTAATTTTACACCACTAACCTATTACCCATGGAATGGACAATCGGCCAGAAAATGAGCCTGCTTCAAAATAAAGAAAGCACGAACGTACTATCTCTCTTACCGCAGTGCTGTTGTTAGGGTGACAAGGATGCAGATTGAACTCACGCACGTTCTATGTTTTTCACTATTAATTTGGGGACCTGCGATCTATTTTGAATCTTCGTTTTACCCCGGAACTGCAGTCATGAGCTGAATGATTTTTTTTTATTTCAGCTTAAGCGGTATCACGAAATTGATCGTTCGTTTCGGCGTGCTCATATAAGCAGCTGAAGTATAACCCCCTGCATTTCAGCCAACTGAAGATACGTTTTCAAAAGTCTACAACATTCTTAATTAAAATTTTCAGCTTTGATTTGCGGTTTTCGGACACATAACAATAAATTTCCTGTGTACTGCATGAGTTAAAAAGTTATAAAGTCTAAAACTTAATCAAAATTTTACGACGGACGTTTTTTTTTTGCACCTGAGAGTATAAGGTAATTCGCAATAGTTAATAAATATCTATCAACATTAATCAAATATTATTTACAAGAGTTTTCCGTTGTCAATAGTCGCATTCACCAATTATTTGAGAACATCCCCGGCTATGCGGTTTCGCAGAGTTCTAGCAGTTTCACTCCTCTTCCGCACAGACGCTTTTTACTTGGACACAGGAGTTATGCGACTCAAAGTGTAAAATGAGACACGCGTGTTTTTTTATTTATATTAGCACTATCTGTTAGTCTGGTGTACAACCTCTCCGTTACATTTTGCGCTTTAACCATAGGCGTGCGTATACTGCCTGGTTACAAACTGTTTTGTGTATATTCTTTGTTTGCAGATAACAGCTGTAATGTTGATTTAGTAGCTGTATGTATTATCTGTGGTTACATTTATTAGAACGCTTTTGCTCATTCTCAGCTAATAATGATAAGAAAATACAGACTCGTTTAAAAAAGATGATTTATGCCAAACGTGTTCGACATTAAAAGGCTTTAAAATGTGCATTTTTTTAAATTATTGTGTTTCTTTAAAAATATGTGCTACCTATCCTTTCTTTTCGCCTAAAAATGGTTACGGCTTCCCCGACGTTATTTTATAGCTTATAAATAAACATCAAATGAAAAACCATTACAAATATCATTTTGTGAAAAAAAATTGTAGTTAGGTACGTATGAAAGATTACGGAGCTTATATAATATATTTTTTAAAGTTGTATAAGTTTATTCAGGACATTTTTTTATATACACGCCTGTAGGATCTGTTGTTTGATTCTTGATCCTCTGTTTGGTGTTTACCCGAACCCTTTAGCTGTAAAAATAACCTGGGGTAACTATTTTTGGTAAGGGTAAAAGATTTGAGATGAACAGTGCAGTTACCTTTTAAAACTATATGAGGTTCAGAGACAGCAAAGTAGGTGTAGTTTTCGTAAACAACCCAAATAGATTGCAAACGATCAAAATTTTAAAAACATACTGACGTGAAAATCAACTATTTTATAGAAGATACGTGATAGAAAATGTATTGTGCACCTTATTTGTAATGATATTATGACTCAAGTGACTGTTAAAACTCACTCCGCTGTTTATTAACATGTCAGTTTCTCGCATAATAACACGTTCTAGATACTATAAACTACTATTTTTCATTTTTTTAAAGGACCATAAATCTGACGTCCCTACTTACATTTCTTTCATTTTATATACCTACATATATCCTAACTACGCAAATTTGAATAAATTTTAAAAGGTTGCATAATTTTTTTCACAAAAACTTTTAAATGTTCATAATACGCCTCTGTAAACATCTATAGTGCCAAACCTGCACGGGCCGATTCTCATACAGCAAGCAAAGCATAAAAAATACCACTCGAGTGCTTTTAGTGTACTGCAGAGAATATTGAAATTTTAATAATTAATATTTTTATCTCAGTTCTCCGGCAGTTCCAACTATGACGATAATAATTCTAGCGCGGGTTTCTGAAACACTGTCATCAACACGAACTTGCATTTTTTTAATGAAATTGTTTATTAGAAACACCAAATTTCAGTTCATTAGCTTGAACTTCTAATTATGAAATTCTATGAAAATTTTGCAACTTGTGTAAAAGTTGTTTACTCAAAAAAAAAGTATTTTCAGTTATCACTACTATACAAAAATTTGTATTAACGATATGTAGTATACAGAATGTAGATCATAGGCTGTTTTAATTTGTTTTATTTTTTTTTTTGCAAATAAAAAACCACGCACACGCATTAATCTGCACCGCACGGTTCGTGTAACGCACATTAGACCAGTACCTGCAGCCAGCAATGACAGTCAGTTGGTCGCCTGCAATTTTTGTCTAGTCTTGCTGTACCGATCTAGTTTGCGTGATATGTCGTTTTCATTAATTAATTTGCATTGACAAAACTGCAAAAAAGTCTAATGCACATCACAAAACCCGCCCTAAAAGTTGCTGGTTTGTGCAGATCTGTGCAGCTTTGTGCTAGTTTAAAGTGCAACGCTGTGCAGGTTGTAGTTTTGTGCTATGCAGATCGTGCGTGGTCTTTTAGAAATATTTTTTTTGTCCTACTACTTAGACCTATCTCAGGTCGGAGATGAGCCAGACGGCAAAAAAACGCTTACAGCAGGCGCTAAAGTATTTCAGAATGACCTGTGATTTTCCAATTGGCTTTGAAATTGATTTATAAAATCTGCCTAGTATATAATTGTGTAAAAATATCTTATTTTAAAGAATTACATGAAATACAGAATATTTTAACAATGAAAATTAACAATCAATATTCCGCATTTAATTCACTTGTTTAGTGATTAAGATAAGACGATCTGGCGCCATTATCGCCGTGATATTTTTTTTGAAAGCTTATAAAAATGCAAATGACTTAAACAGCCAATATTTTATTTGTTATTTATTTTTATTCTATGATTAAAGAAAACTATTATTTTCAAATGAAATTGTCTACAAATATTTCAAAACCTAATATATTCATATGATGTATAAAATTGTATAAAATAGATATTTTATTTAAAACACACAGTATATATAGATATACACTAAGTATTAGACTCAACTTTGACCTCATTTTATTTTGAATAGAATCGATATTAAAATAAAAGCAACGAAGAATCCCTTCTGTGTATCAGAGTCAATATCAAATGTTATTTATATGCAAAACTGACGTGAAATTTCAGCTTATATTCCAAAATAGTGGATGTACAGTAAAATAAAACATAATAATATTATATAATATAATATTTCTTTTATTTTCGTGATACTACATGTATAGTGTAGAAAACATCAACATTACATTTTTACAAAGATACAATATAAGAAATCAAGGCCATCGCTGGACAGGGTATCTAAAAAGACTTATTTACAAGAATACAAATGCAGTTTGGTTTTTCATTTTTAGAACGAGAGATGGCGATACTGTACTCAATTTTTACATATGTACATCATAGTATAAGAAAATACTAGATTCTCCTAGTTAAATTAATGCACTCAAAGAATTCATTAATGCTACAAAAAATTATGGCGTTACAACACACCCTCGAGTTCCTTTTTGAATTTAAGTAAGCTTCCATGTTTAATAGCTATAGGGCAAATGATCGATTAG